>PYAF01004221.1:1546994-1581781 GCA_007407185.1 Glycine tomentella
GATTCAGCTCGGATTGCGCCCATGCACGACGTGATTTAACACGTCTGCCATGCCCGTGACTTGGTTCTGATCACGCCCTCACATAACGTGATTCAACACGTCCGGTCAAAGCGCATTCAACGACAGCAGATTCGTATATAACTTTCAGAACGCATTATTTTCGTATTTTTTTATTAAAATGGCATTATTTTAATTTTTTTGCCTATATTCTTTCTATCAATTACTATTTTATATAGAAAAATTGTCTAAAGTCAAAATTTTAAAAATAATAAATTTTATCTATTAAACATATCTAGGCGTATATTACAAAATTTGTAAATACAGACGGTATAATGTTATAAATATTGGTCTTTTTTCCTGTAGGAAATATTTTTTATTTTAGAATTTAATTTTTCCAATTAAATTTATAAATAGTTTTATTTATAACAATAGTAATTGATAGAAAGAATATGCTATGGTTATAATTCCATATTGCTTTTAATTAGGTTTATAAATATTTTTTAATCTCTCAAATCTAAAATCATTATTTTTTATCAATATTTTGGAATTAAAATTGAAGTAAGACAACTAAAAAAAAACTTTTTTCGTTCTTTAAGAAAAAAAAGAAGGCAATGATTTTGATCTATCTCAAACTATTCCTTTATCATAAATTTCAATTTTTTTTACTATAAATTGGCATTAAGATAGTTGTATTTATTTTCATATAATATGATGCATAACTTTTTTTATTAAACTTAATTTTCAATAATTATTAATAGTAAATTTAGTCATTATTAATTTTGTTTATTGTGTATTAAAATTTTGCCCCTTAATAACTTTCTCTAGTTCTGTTCCTATTCACATACAATTTCATTCATCAATGCATGTTTGTTATGATCATTCAAATTAACATCATATGTCATCATAAATTGATTTAGCAATCTCAGCACCATAAAAGGTTATAATATCATCAATTCGTCATTTATATGCTCATCAGACTCATGAACTCACCTATAGTTCAATAAGCATAACAAGACATTCCAATACCTGGAATTCTTGCAAACATATCAGAAAAACTCATATGAATGTGAATATTATGATCTCACATAAAGTCAATTCTAATCATAAAATAACATCATCTCAACCACATCTCATATCAATATCAAGAAATCAACCAACATAACTCAAGACATTCATCAATTAACATAATTATCTCATCATCAATATAATATTCTAAACAATAAGATCATATACCAATCAAATCAATATAAATATGCATCACTATATCATTATAGCAACTTTTCAATTAATGTTTAATGTTATCAATACATCTCATAAGATTTTGGTTACCATCTCCTTCCTTTTCTATTATGTGCTTATGACCTTCATAACTTATAAACATGGTAATTAAAGATATATTAACTCAATCAAGTTGATTTTTGTCTCATTTGAAATCTAAGAAGATTATCTTCAACTTTTTTGTTTACCCAAATACCTAGTTTGAAAGCATACTATGCCTAAAATTACAATCTATGAAACTTTTTTCTTATTATCAACAATTTGACCTTTGTCCACTTATTGGATCATTTCTACAGTTGTACACAACATTTTTAAGTGAAACAAAAGCCATTTGTTATATAACATCCATGACTACAACTTTCATGAATACCACTTTTCCAAATTTAGACTCTATAACTGAGTTTTGGTCATTGTAATAAATTACAACTCATTTTAGTCGATTACAACAGAGCTCGAGTCAACAAAACAATCTCTGAGCTTGAATAAATTAATTACAACCTATGTAAATCGATTACAACTCACCCAAAACTCAAAATCAACCTTTGGAGCTCATTTGAATCGATTACCACATGATTTAATCTATTAAAATGATTCAAAATTGTAGAAAGTTACGATTTTTAAGCCAAGACATAATCTTTTATCAAAACAAAATCATTCATTTCAACAAAAAATATTCAACAACGGAATTAAGCTTCAACAAAGCATTTTCTAACATCACAAATTCAAAAACATTCAAAACAAGAAAGAGGTGAGCTTTGCTTACCTCTATAAACCAAGAAGAAAACTTTGAGAAGAAGAAAGGAAAAAGAGAGGACTTTGGGTCCAAGATGAGAGCTTCCCGTTACCACTCAACCACCACACAACAAGTCGCCACCCACAACCCATTAATAAACAAAAACAACATTATAAAACCAAAAATGGGTATTTCCATGAAACTCATGGGTGCTTTATAAAGAAAAATCAAAATGGAACTTCAAATGAAAGGGAAAGATGATTCTTACCATTGTACATAGCCCCAGCTACAAAAAAGATTAGGAAATATGTTCTCTTGAACAAAGTATATCAAGGACAAAGATTTTGGGAAGATTTTATGACTCTTATTCCCTCTCTTTACATCCCACAATTCACTAAACTTGCAATCCTATTCTCATAAAACTCAAAATTCACTCACTTAGACCCAAACACTCTAAAAACTAATTCATCACACATGTAACATGTTTAATATATAAATATAAATATAAACACCACAAACTATTATTTGATAATTAATTAATTATATACATTTAAATTAAATATAAACACTGCAAACCATTATCTTATCATCAATCATTAAAAATAATTGTATATCACAATTTAAATTAACTATTATAAATCTAAAGTGTAATTTATATTTAAAAAAATTATTTAGTATAAAAATATAATTATATAAAATAAATATTTATCTTATTCAAACCACCACCTAAAAATTCACCAAAAAAGAACCACCACCTAAAATACTAATTTGACATTAAAGCAAAAGGCTTTAAATCAAAATTACAATCTAAAAAACAATCTTTCTAGTGCAATTTTTTTTTTCTGTATCCCCTATTCCCCTTTGTGATTTCCTGAAAGAGAAACGGTTTAAAAGCTGTCATCGGAAAGGAAAATAAAAAATGGTCAACAGATCCAAAATCAAGATCAATGTAATTATAGAGTAACTAAAAAAAGATTGTTCATTGGTTGGTATTTTGGTCATGTAGAGACAAATACAAAACTAATGCTGTCATTTTGAGCAGGGCAAGCATTTGAGTTGACCAGAACACATTCAGAGAATCTGGAAGTGGCAATCTGAACCAAACAAGCTACTCTCAAGGTCAATCAAATCTTGGTTTTTTCATTTCACCATCTTCTACGTCTCTTGTTTCTGAAGCATTGAAAGATGAGAATGGATTTTTGGTGTTGGTGATTTGTGAAAACATTGATTTGGTAAAGATGGCGTGGAGAAAAGGGTGTGAGGAAGTGGCTAATTCGAAGCCTCTGTTCCTCACGATCTACACTGTTGTCATCATTGGCATCGTGGTTTCTTCTTTCTACGTCTTCTCTGCTATATACTCAGCCAACCCTCCTTCTGCTCAATCTTCTGCATGGCTCTCTTCCATTTCGAGTATGTGTTTCCGTTAAAAATCGTGCCTTTGTTGTTCCTCATTAGTTTTAGCTTCATTTCTAATTACCCATTTCAATCATTATTGTTATTATTTCTTAGATAATGATACTTGCTTTTCTTATGTTATTGGAGTGGTGGGTGGGGGGGTAATGTTTGAAGGTGTTTGAGTTTTGGAGCATTAGCTAAATCCTTAAATTTTGTCTTGTTTTTCTGCTGGGCTTATTCAATTCTTGTTGGAAAAGGAAAGTTGAGATATATGTTTTCTTTTTGTGTGTGTGAGAGAGAGATGCTAACTCTATGGACAATTTAATGGTAGTGGTGCCTATGTAGGACAGTTTTTATGCATGTAAAGCCTTGGTTTTCTTGCAATATGTATGAGTTGGATTTTAAACCTTAGTTGAACATGGTTTTACAGGTGATGACACTCGTGTTACGGATCAGACACTAAATGTTTCTCAGTCAGCAGCGGTGCATACTGTGCCCCCTCCTTCCCCAAGGCCACAAAATGAATCACCAAGGTCTATATGGAATGATCCACCACCGAATAAAAAGATGCTACCTTTGAAGGATTTCAGGCTGACCAAGGAACTGGTTCAGCAAAGGGTGAAGGATAATGCTGTAATAGTGACCTTTGGAAACTATGCGTTCATGGATTTTATTCTGACGTGGGTTAAACAATTGACAGATCTGGGGGTTTCTAATTTCCTTGTTGGTGAGCATCTCTGTTAAGTCTTCTTTTATCTGTCATATATATGCATTAGTGATGCCTTACTAGAAATGCATATCCAATATTTTGTTGTTTCAATTTTGAAACCTAACTTTTAGGTGCAATGGATACCAAATTATTGGAGGCACTGTATTGGAAAGGGATACCAGTTTTTGACATGGGCAGCCATATGAGCACAGTTGATGTTGGCTGGGGTTCTCCAACATTTCATAAAATGGGGAGAGAAAAAGTTATTCTGATAGACTCAATACTGCCTTTTGGTTTCGAGCTGTTGATGTGTGATACTGACATGGTTTGGTTGAAGGTGATATTCATTTTTACCCATGCTTTCTTGAGTCAATTTGTTTGAATTATTAGGATGTTTCATAGGCTTGGTTAGATTTTGATTAATGATATGAAAGAATCAGTGAAATTCTATTGATTAGGATGTTTTGTTTCTCTACAGTGAAGGCAATATAGTTATCAGAGATTCTGTTCATTTTCTTGTCCTGTTTGCTATTCGCCTATCCTCTATAGTATTATTTGTTTTTATCATCTACCTCTATATTTTTCCATGCAATTATTATGATTTCTTATGATCTTTTCTTTTAAATTCATTATGCACTATCATCTTTTACAATGTCTCGAAACCAATAATCTGATTGTTATATGTTATTCCTAATTATTGAATAAATAATTGTTAAACAGAACCCGCTTCCGTATCTTGCTCGTTATCCAGAAGCAGATGTTTTAACTTCAAGTGACCAAGTTATACCAACAGTTGTTGATGATAGTTTGGAAAATTGGCCTGAAGGTGAATATCAACTTTCTGTCATTATTTTTACTGTGCTTATGTTGGTTCTTCTAGCATGTTTATTTTTGTCATGAACCATATTTATGAATTATGTGGAACATGTAACCCAGTCAAGTTCCAGTCAAAGGACATCTACGGGCATGAAAATTATTTCTTTGAATGATAGTCATCTTTTATATGTCAATTCATACAAACAGTTTTGAGGCATCACTTTAGAGTACCTTGTTACCCTGTTTGGCATGGCTTAAGATTAGAAGCTAGCAAATTGATCTTCAATGCAACCTTTGACAGATGCCTGAAGGTTTTCTTATTCTATTATTGGTCTTCCCAGTTCATAAAAGTAAAATTAATCTTATGGAAGTTCACATCTTGTAGCACATTCTTCAGAACTCCCTGGTTATATTGCTTTAGAATCACAGTAACCAAATCATTTCTCTTGCCTATTGTTTCTCTTCATCTTTCATTTATTATGCATATTGTTTCATGTTATTTTGACTGTATATTGATGATCTTGTCTATCACCTTGAATAGTTAGTGGCGCATA
This sequence comes from Glycine tomentella, assembly GCA_007407185.1. Classification (NCBI taxonomy): domain Eukaryota; kingdom Viridiplantae; phylum Streptophyta; class Magnoliopsida; order Fabales; family Fabaceae; genus Glycine; species Glycine tomentella. The sequence goes on from PYAF01004221.1 coordinate 1,552,480, forward strand.
CAACATAGGAATTTTCCATTGGAGACCTACAGAGTCTGCAAAAAAATTGGCAAAGCAATGGAAAGAAATGCTCCTAGCTGATGACCAGATATGGGATCAGAATGGGTTTAATGATATTGTTCACAGACAGTTAGGTCCATCTGTTGATGATGAAAGTGGGCTTGTTTTTGCTTTTGATGGAAAACTGAAGCTGGGGATTTTGCCTGCAAGTATCTTCTGTAGTGGACATACATATTTTGTCCAGGTAGGTTTTATTCAATTAAGAATTTTCAACTGTTTGAAATATTTCTTTCTTCTGATTTTTATGTGCTATACCTTTGTTTTCTTTCGTGCAATAAACTATCTGGAGGAATGTTGATCGGATTAGAGAATTTGTGTAGCTGTTTGATGTAAGAATGTTCATTTATATATTCTGAATTTATGATTGCAGGCTATGTACCAGCAGCTAAGGTTGGAGCCATATGCAGTGCACACAACGTTTCAATATGGAGGCACTGAAGGAAAGCGCCATCGACTGCGAGAAGCCATGCACTTCCTCGATCCACCAGAATACTATAATCCTCCTGGTAAATTAGTTGCTGTTCCTCACTCAATTTGGGTGTGCAGAAATTCTCTTAATTTTATTATTTTAACGCACTTGTGTAAATACACTCATCTCGTTATGTCTTTACCTGTTACTTAAATCTTGTGTTGAGTGGTTTCTACTCTATCTGCATTAGACTGTGATGCTGATTTCTAAAATTTTTTCACTCAAGCATATGAATGGATTGGTTACAGTTTCCTCTTCTGATTGATTAGTCTACTCTGTTTCATGAAATTACTGCAACCTAATTTTTAGATAAACTTTTGCAGGGGGTTTCTTGTCATTTAAGCCACATATTCCAAAAATCTTGTTGCTAGGTGGGGAGCATAATGTTGAATCACATTTTACTCTTGTTAATTACCAAGTATGTACGTATCGACCTTATCTTGTTCATGTCTACACTTTAAGCAAAATTATGTTGCTTGTTGTAATATTTGTTGCACATTTTTTTCTTTCAGATTAAACAGATTAGGGAAGCACTTGCAATTGCTTCCCTTTTAAACAGAACACTGGTAAGAACTAATTTTTGGGATCATACAAGCTTATTGTATTACATGCTGAATAAGAATTGCAAAGTGTCATGGTCAATATACTGTTAATTAACATTTTTTTTATGAATCCTATTAAGTGATAAACCATTAACATTTAGATGAAAATGGACTACACTTTTATTTTATTTTGGCTCAATCTATGGTATCAATAGCAGTCGTCGCGCCCACGATCCCGGCGTAGCGGGCATGTGCCGCTACACTGGGTAGAGTAGCGGTGCGTTTTATTGTCGCGGCTGTTGCGCCTGCGACAGGGGTGTAGCGGAGCGCGTGATCGTGGTGACACGTCCGCGATTCTCTATGCGAGGGAAAGGTGTCTTTCTTCTCTGCGCGCGCAAACCTCCGACGATTCTACCTGCTCCGGCCAGCGGCTCTTCCTTCTCCGGCGGCCTTGTCTGAAATTATCTCAGTCTTCAACGTCTCTTCTTCTCTGGTGGCTCTTTCTTCTCCTTCTCCATCGAGGGCAGCTGCTGTAACATCTACTTCTAGGAGGGAAAAAGAAATAGAAGTGGAAGAAGTGTTGGAAGAAGTGTTGGAAGAAGAGCATGGAAAGACAAGAAGAAGGGGAACTGTTGGGGCTCAGCAAGCACGGTGAGGCGCAACAAGCAAGATGAGGTGCAGCATGCACGGTGCAGCGGCAATTGTTGGGGAAGAACGAAGAAAATATGCTTATATATGTATAGGGATTATGTTTTTCTTTTGGGCCTGATTTGCTTCCTGCACCCCCTTTATTGCTTAATGTACTCCTTTGGCTATTTATTTTATTTTATTACTATTTAATACTAAGACGTATCGGGAACGTATCGAAATATTAGTATTTTTTAATTATAAATTTTTTATTACATATATAAAAACATTAGAATAGCAGTCATCTCGCTATCTGCTATCCCGCTATCCCAGTTTTGAGGGCGGCCGCTTCGCTCCGCTATCCGGGATTGATAACTATGGGCTCAGTACTTCTTAATAAATATGTTTAAAATTCTAATAGAATCCTCTATATTAAACTAAAGAACTAGCTTGTTTAATTTGCTATGCAGTTGTGCAGTGTAATTATGTTGTTTGCTTAATGCTTAATATAAACCAAAAGCATGTACATCAGAATTTTGTTTTGGCAGAAGAGAACTGGTTGTATGCTTCCATAAATTTTTGTTGTATTACATGTTGAAAGCACACATTCATGTCACATATTTCATGTGTGATAAGCCATAGTTTTTACATAGCTGTTTTAGTTGTGCCATATTCTTTTTGCATTCATAGGTACTGATATGTCGTAGGGTTCTAGATTGTTGTAAACTGTTTGTATTCCTAGGGAAATAATGTCTAGGATAGCTAAAAAGGCAGATTCATGTATAGTATCTTATCATTATCCTAGGGAGTTACATTTTCTAATTATTGCTCTTAAATGTAATTCAATATGAATATGAATGATTATAAATCAAGATGCTGCTGAGTGCTTCTTCACTCAAGCATTTCACCAAAATCTAGTCCTCAACTTAGATTATGGTTGTTTTTTGTCACATAATAAAAAGCTTTGGTTGAATTGAAGATTCTTGATTCTCATTGTATTCACCATTTTTGGTTAAGTTGTCACTATAAGTATTACAGCTGTTATTATCCCATCTTCTCCATGGTTCCTTGGTGCTTTTCCTTCCCTTGTTGCTTTCCAATTATTCAGTGAGTGGAAAATAACTGCTAGCACAATTCAGGCACTGGTTTCTTGATTCTTCATCCTCCCCTTCCCCCTTCTAATAAATATCATTCCTTGAAAAGGTGCCTAAAGCTGCAAGCTTCCTCACTATCCAAAATATACTGAAATGCATTATTCTATGTGCTAACATGTTGAAATGGTTTATATAACTGGTTTCAAATTTCAGTTTTAGTTGAAAATGTTTTCTGGTATTACAGTTTTAGTTGAAATATACACCTGGCAGGTGATTTAGCTATTGTGGGTATGCTTGGTTTTTATGATTGATGGCTTCATTTTTTTTTTCTATTTTAACTTTTAATGAATTCTATATGTTTATCTTGAAGTAGATTCTTTGTGTGTTTAGGTCATGCCTCCACTATGGTGCAGGATTGATAGGCTATGGTATCCCCATCCTGGTATTTTGGAAGGGTCCATGACTAGACAACCTTTTCTCTGTCCTTTGGATCACGTATTTGAGGTATTTAAGTGATTCCTTATTATTTTTTTGTTCATTTATCAATTGGATCATTTGGAACTGGAAGGTTAACTAATCATACTGATACTTTTGGGTCCAATTACCAAATACAGCCTATGCCATAAGTAACAATACTTTTATGTTGTACTCAATGAGCAATATGTTTCTTATTATTGGGGTCTCAAACCCTTTGGGATATGGGGATAGGTACCAATAGACTTCCTAACCAAAAAAGTAAATTAAAGAAAATATAAAGTTTCATAGGTTTATGGATTGTTATGTCCGTCCTGAGCTGACTCCAAAGCTGCTTGGATCGAGCAGAAGCATAGTCAAGGGGGAATGAAGTAAAATCAAATCAAAGAAGGTACAAATCCTATATACTAAACTAACCAATAAATAGATACAGATGAACCATTTCATAATAGAAAGAGCCTGCTGTAACTTGGGCCTTGTTAGATAGAAGCAAAAGACTTTCACTTCTAAATCCAAAGGGAGAATGAACCTAAGAAGAACATAGAAAGTCAAGAAGAAAAGGCATATCTTTCAATACCTACAGCAGCTACTGCTGAAGCAATTGTAGCAGCTCTGGCACCTATGGTTTGTATTTGGACAGTGGTTTCACTCATAGCCTCAGACCTTTTTCAGGCTTTGAGCTCTGATCTTTAATCAGTGAAAAAGGGAAACCATTCAAAAAAGGTTAATCAATCAGGAATGCGTCTAGCCACTGTTGGTCTGTAGGTCAATGAGAGATAATTGAAGATTTTTTGTCATAATTGTAGCTATAGAAGCCATAAACATGGGCAGAACTGAAAGTTAATGATTGAAGTTAAAACTAGTATTTCAAAGGTATTTCACCGTAATTTTGTAGAAAATATTTTCTCTAATTTTCCATCTTCTAATGCTCTGAAAGTAACCCACAAAATGCACAAGTAAATTTTGAAAAGTAACTGTGGAAGAATAATTGAACCTAAAAATCATTGAAATTCAATTCACGATGATATATAAATTAGTGTCCGTGACTGCTGTATGATATTGAATAAAAGTGAATAGCCTCTGATGGGAGTGGAATGTGTGTTCAAAATCAAAACCTTTCTCTTTATATTCATTTATCCCCGTACCATTTCATGAAGCGCAAAAGAAAACCTTGAATGGGCTCAAAGTGCAGAAATTTATCCATATGAATTTTCGTTTGCACTATATATCCCATTCCATTACTTTCATGATTTCTTTTAATAAATCAGATAATTTATTTTGGGTGTTTGATTCATGTTTAAACTCGCTGCTACCTCAAGAGTGTACTTAAAATTAAATTAGATGTTTTTCTTTTATTTATTTTTATATGGTGTTTGAATTTTATGTTTTCTTCAATTCTTGTTGCAATATTTAATATTTAATGTGTTCCCCATCTTTTCTTTCTCCCCACCTCTCCCTTGTTTACATAATTATAACATTTTATCAGTCACTTCCTTATGCTGCTATGGAAATGCACTCTACCGTAGGTGAATGTCATGTTGAAAAAGCTCCCTGAAGAAGAGTTTGGTCCTCAAATAGATTTTAGAGAATACTCAATACTTGATAATCCTTCTCTTCCATCAGAGGTAATAAATGTCTTTTACATCCATTTTAAATCATGATTCTTGTTTCTTGATTTATGTCAGTTAAAATAAACTTATTTGCCTTTGGTTCTCGAGTTCAGGTGAAAAAGTCATGGCTTGATGTTCAGCTCTGTAAAGATGGAACCCAAGATTGTGATGCATCAGCATCAAATGATACCACTGTTGGGGGAGTACTTAAGTTTCCCAAGCACAGCAATGAAGAAATGGTATTTAATTATATATCATTATATCTATTATCATGCCTATCCATTTAATACTAATTTCTGTTTAAATTTTTCTAAATCAACCTATAAAGTACATTGACATGATTATGTAGAACGTCCTTGATAGGAACCAGAGATCCGATAAACCAGAAATGGAACTTGGAACAAAACAATAAAGAATTTCAGAGATGAAATTCTTGTAAACTTGATGGTATTAATCATGTCTGTCCATTTAACACTGTTGTTTCTACCTGTATTTGCAGTTTATGAAAGTATTCTCATCACTCAAGGATGTAAAAGTGATCAAGTTCTCTACAGTGCAAGATGCATTCACAGGTTTCACTGACAAGGCAAGGACATTTTGCTTTTTTCCATTTGAAGTTTTACTTTTTTGAGTTAGCATCAAACTACAAAGAAAGAAAAAAATGTTACAATGTGCTAACGCCATGCATTTATTTTCCAGGAAAGGGAAGATAAATTCAGAAATCGTGTTAAGCGGTATGTGGGCATATGGTGCTGTGTGCCAGATCACAGTCCTGGTCATATATATTATGATATGTACTGGGATGAGAAACCAGGATGGAAAGCAGTTCCTCCTCAAACTTCTGAGGATGATCATCCACCGCATTGAAATCATCTTAGATTTGTGTTTGTTAAAACACTGATGGATGGGGGAATAAGAGACATAAATCCAAAGGAGATTTAGTTTCCAACTAATTGTCAACACGAAGATTGTATACTTTCACAAGTGAAGAATCTGTATCCTTATTGAGGATGTAAGATATTCATAGAGATTAGACAATTGGTTCTTTTGTAACAATTTAGAATTTTTTATTGGTTTTGTATCATGTTATCAAGATATTGCGGTCAAGAGAAATGGAGGCCCGAAATTTCTTAGAGGGTGCACTTTTTGGTCTTTGATGTCTTGGTAGATCTTGTATTTGACTGTAACTAAATACTGGAGACATTCAATTGTATCACTCTTTTCTTGCATATTTTATTTTGAACAGAAAATAAGTGGTGTTTGATTTTCTGCTGTCCATTGACATGTGCTTTAGTTATCTGATTGGCTGCATCGGCTATTGATTTTGTTTATGTTAATTTATATTCTTCTCATTAACTTATCTTTAAACATTGGTCATCGCATTTTTGCTGTTAGCAGCAACTTTAGATTTGAACACGTGATCCATTAAATTTATCTGTGACTCCATGTTTTGAGGATTAATTTCAAGAATCTTTCGATGTATAACAATATAGGTGTCAAGCAAAGTATTGATAAAGGTTATCTAACATAAAAAAATGGTTCATTTTTATAAAAAAAATAAGCAGTAGCATTTAGGGTCATGGTTGCTCTACATACATGTTTGCTAAACTTTCCATGCTTGAGGTTGGTTTGAGTTGCCGATTGAATTTTTAATGGGGTATGTAAGGAGAACGAGTATAGTGGTCATGGTACAAATGGTGAGCAGCATATGCACTTATGCAGCAATAGGAGGGGCATAATCAATTTAAAGGGAAAGTAACTAAAACTTATGTTTTAGGTCCATCAATAAAAAAAAAATGTCATTAGTATTTATAAAGTAAAAAAATGTCTTATACATGGATAAAAAAAAAAATCATATATCATATATGTTAGAAAAAGGCCTAACATATTTAAAATATATATTTTTTAAAATTTAATTTAGACTTTGTTTATTGTTGGACCCATCCTGAACAGAGGTAGTAGCAGCATCTCCAGCAAGCAATGTGCCCTGGTTTTAGTGCTGACTAGTTATCTGGTGACAAAATGTATATAACGCAAATAACAAACTGCATAAAATTGAAATAGCCAATACAAAAGGTCTACCAAGTAAGAAAGAAAGTTAAAAAGAAAAAAAAAAAAAAACGTTTTCATATAAGTTGTTATTATTTTCATGAAATCAATGTCACCCGGTTCAGGGAACAAAATCCTAGCCATCCAAATATTTAGTTATCGGACGGTCCATATAAACTTTCATATGGTGCAAAACGACTTTCCCTCTCACACGCTAGTGTACTATTGACAGCGTCAAATTTCATTATATAATGCAACTTCCATCTCCTATTTAACGAATAGAATTTAAGGAGTTAAATATGTTTTGGGTACCTAATAAAAAATTTATGGTGTTGAGACTTTAATAAAATAATTATTTTTAGTTCTTATTATTTTGTTTAGTCATTCCAATAAATATATATATATATATATATATATTATTTTGATCCTTATAAAATTTTATTCCTTTTATATTAGTTTCCTTGAAAAAAAATATTTAGTAAGGATCCAAAATAAAATTCTTTAATTTATCAGGAATTAAAATAAAAAAATAGATATATTAGGAAGACTAAAACAAAATAACAAGAATTAAGAATAATTTTTTGTTTGATTAGAGACTTAACACAATAAAAAAATAATTAAAGGTCCAAAACAAAATTAGATAATTTATATGGACTTAATATATTATATTTAAGGCATTTAATATTTAGTGGAATCCACGAATTTTATTTTCAACGTCATTCATATTCTTCTTGATATAATTGGTGAGAAAAGAAAAAGATTGTATCAAGAGTTCATGAGGAAACAAAATTCTTTATTTGTTTTAGAAAACATTAATAAATGTGATAGTATATATACATGCTTTTGATTATTGAAAGAAACGACATTTTGCATGACATTGTTGGTTCCAGAACAATATGGCACTATACAATAAAATAATTAAGTTCAAGTCATCCTTGTGAAATGATATAGCCAGTGAAGAAGAATAGGATACATGCCCCATGTTTAAATAAGAAATAAGCTTCCACATGGAAAATATCGAAGAATAAATGGAGATTAAAATATGTTTTTTTTATCATAAATATGAAAATATTTAAAATTTATTAATGTAAAATTTTTAGTATATTTTTTGTCCTTATAAGATTGAAATGTGTTATTTTTTTGTTTGGAGTAAGGTTAAAAAATTTGAACCTACTTACATGTCTTATTTTACATCTATTATATGTAGAATAGATGTAAAAAAACATCACATCTCCATCGGTTATATGCATAACCGATGTAAACAATTATCATAGGTTCAAATTTATCCGAACTTATGTTCAGGTGTAAAAATCGATACATTTTAATTTTATGAGCACAAAAAACGTACTAAAAATTTTGCAAAACAAATTTCAATTATTTACATATTTATTGATAAAGATGAAAAATATATTTTAATCATAAATGGAACCATCCGTGACACACATAATGACACACCAATTAATTAGTGGAAAAAACTAAGAATAAATGGAATCATCCAAGGTAGTAGAGACTAAATCCCTCATTTTGACTTCGCCACCCTTATATGACTACTGACTAGTGAAAAATCGATGTTGCAGCTTGTAGAGCATACAAAGTACAAACTACAAAGGTTATATTTGGATGGGGTGTGAGTGATGAATGAAAATTTAAGTTTCTCAATCATTTAACTTTGAAAGTAGTGATCTCGCCTCTCGTCATGTTAATTGTTAATAATTAAATATGCTTACAAAATAAACAATGTACATGATGAAAAATAAGATATAAGATTGACTTGATGATAAAAGGTGAAGAGAGAAAGGGATAAGTCGTTAATATGAATCCCCTCAAAATAAACAATGTGTTTTCCTCTTCTCTCTTTTTCATGTGCACCGAATCTTGTGGTAAGGGGGTTATTTTTATGAACTCAGCCCCTATGGTTGCCTTTAGGAGGAGGCAACCATGGTATAGTGAATTTTCAATGCATTGTATGTTAGAAAAATAAGTTTTTTTTTAAGACTTTTTGCCAAACTGTTTTGTAAAAGTAAGGTATTTTTGTTTTCATGCATGCATGTTTTCTTTCCTTCTTTTTACTTTGTTTTTGACTTGGAAGAACTCATAGTACAAAGAAGACTCTTCCAATTTAAAGTCACATAACACATAAAATTGGTGCATTTATCAACAGTTGAATTTGTTAAAAATATTAAGTGATATAAACACAAAAAGTTAACCCTTTAAACAAAATTAATTGACACCATGTATTAAATTTTTACACTTACACCTCTTGATATTTTTTTCTTCCTAAAATGTATTTAACCTATCAAACTGATAAAATGATTTGATATTTTCCATCATGTATATCAAATTTTCCAGTAAAAAATATCATTTATAGCAAATTTCATATTAATTAATATCACGTAATATATAGAGAGAAAAAATTATTTAATCACAACTTATAATGTATGATAAGATTATTAACTTTTATAATAATTACTTTAAAAGTTATATCAACCATAATTTTTTATTAGATGACGATGTAAAATTCTACTCTTAAAAGTGCATGACCTTAAACTTATGTATAAAAAGGGATTTGTTTTTTATTGCAATTGGTCAAAAAGTTAGACAAATGGTTAAATACTTGTCCCGAGGGTTCTACATTTGTTCTGTTCAACTATCTTTGTTCACATGAACTCCATGAAATTGTATATGTGAAAAAGAGAACGATTCGGTTTCCAGATGGGCAATTGCAGTCAATAATATGCCTATGGTTCTTTGAGACTTGCTCTTGATCCAGTGCACCTGTATGTTTTGCTGTTCAAAATTTCTACAATCTAAACAGAACCGTTTATCTTCGCTAATGCCAAAGCCCAAAAGTATCATAAACTCATAGATCGATTGATCACATCATCCAAAGTATGGTTTATTATAAAGCAATAAGCTCTACACAGAGCAGCATTTTAGAGTCATAGTTAGATACGCATTCCTCACTTCCACTTCTTGAACCCACCACCATGCTTGCCGAATTTGCCATGCTTTCCATGCTTGAACTTGCCGTGCTTTCCATGCTTGAACTTGCCGTGCCCGTGCTGCTTGAATTTTCCATGGGGCATGTGAGCACCATGTGCAGCATATTGGCCGCCATGGGAGCCATGAGAGACATGGTGAGCACCATAAGCAGCAGCAGCCGCAGCAGCACCCCCCGTGAGCATTGCTCCTATGCCGCCGTGCCCGTGAGAACCTGTTGGCAAAACAGAGAACTTGGTTAAAAAACTTCCAAGGACAACACATTGTCATAGCCAGCAGCACAACACTTTTCCAATAGCCAATGCATAAACCAAACTACTAATTAATAGAATTTCATCAAACACAGTTAAAAAAAAGAAGCCAAATCATACATTACTTAAAAAAAGAGAAGTTACTTAAGAGAGTGTATTGTCGATAATGCAAACAAGAAGACAACAATGTCTCTACAAGAAACTCACAATTCTAATTACCACTATCAAAGATTCAAATTAAAGTCAATCTTTCTCATCCCATGAATTTGTTTCTGTAGCCAAACAATCCCTATCTTTGTATGTAATTGCATTATGGATTTGTCTCCTTCCTTAGAGTGAACATATATTAAAGTAAGAAAGTTAAATTTAGGAGACACTTTAAATCAACAGTAAATATATATCCCTTTTGACTACAGTTTGTTGGTGGAATATGTTATATGTAATTTACAAAGACACCACTGTTTCATCAAAGTTAATTAGCAATGCTTCCAAGTATGCAGCATCACAAATTTTACAACTGCAAGGGAATTCAGAACTCAATCAGTCAAGTGATTGTAAATTTGTAATAAGTAATGACTAATAATGAGTAACCCAAAGATGTAATAAACCAAAAACAATGAAAATATATATATATATATATATATATATATATATATATATATATATATATATATACACACACACACACACACACCTGGTGCATGAGATGAACCAGGATAACCAGCTGGTGGGTAACCAGCAGGAGGGTAACCTTGATGTGGAGGGTACCCAGCAGGAGGATACCCATGTTGTGGAGGGTACCCTTGGTGTGGAGGGTATGCCCCAGGTGGTGGTGGGTAAGCCCCAGGTGGGTACCCATGTCCACCATGTGCTGCACCAGCTACCCCATGAGCAAGGTGTGAAAAAATTCCTTTGTCAGATTCTTCATGGTGCTTGTCCTTGCCACCTCCCATCTTTCAGAAAACCAAGACCCTGATCATGATGATTAGGAATCATGTTAACAGAGTCAGGTAAAATTGTGAAAACATAAAAAGCACAAAACAGTGAATCTCCAATTCAGTACTAGAGTTGCAAAAACTTCGATAAATTCATGTCAATAATGAAATCAATGTTGCATGCAAAAGAAAAAATAAAATAAAATCAGTGGTCAACAAACAGTGACTAAAGAGATCAAACACGAAAATTGAAAACACTCACAATCTATGATGAATTGATCATAGTGAACAATTAGAGAACTATGTAACAACCGTAACATAATTCCATGTAAAAAAATTAAGGAGGCAACACAATTGATCATGGTGAACAACAACTGGGAACTCACCGGTTTGAATTTGCAGAATACGATGTAGTAATTGAGAAATTGCAATAGAAACGGAGGAAAAATAGAGAAATTGGGGATCTTGTATAACTAGTGTGCTTTTGTATTGACTCGTTAGATAAGGAACAAGAACAAGTACAAGAACAAAATAAACGTGTAACGCATCCTTACGCGTCATTGACGCGGGAATTGTCATTTGCACAGTGCCACGTGGAAGATGCTAATTGCTTATAGACTCTTTCATTGTTTCATTACACACTCTAAGTTTCATTTTATTATTTTTTTAATGCAATTCCTTTTACCTATGAGAGAAATGATGAATCTTATTTTATTTTAATTCTATCAATTCAATACTTCATCTTAAGTTTTATTTGTTTTCATACTTAATGCATTTATTTGATTGATCATCTTATACATGAATTCAAGAATTAACATGCACTTTAACGAGTCTTGTTGAAACCTGAACATGAATCAATACTTAATTGAGATTATATATAGGGATAAAATAATCTTGGTTAAGTCTCACTAATCCTCAACCATTAATATTAATTGTTTGTGTCGGTATATCCAAGAGATTAAGTATCAAACAAGTAGTTTGGAATCTGTGACCATGCGGGAGTTGCGGTAGAATACACTAGTGAATTGGGATGAGCAAGAGAGATTGATAGAGAATTGTGAAGTTGTAATGGATTGAACTACATTCAAGTCAAACCTAGACATTCATTCATCAAGATCGACGTCACCATCAAAGTTTAATATTTCTACCTTTACTTAATTATTTTATTGTCATTTACTTTTTATTACAATTTATTTTATTATTTATTTCATGAAAATCACAAAGCAAAAATACAAAAACCTAGTTCTTAATTAAATAATTACATGAAATTTCTCATTTATTCCTTTGGTAGATGACCTGGACGATAGTTCAGTTATTATATCATGATTGAGTTACACTTAACCTATAAATTGAATCCAACGTGAAATAAAACCCTAAAAAGTTTTTGGTGTCATTGCTGGAGAATAAATGAATTTTTATTTTTATTTTATTAAGAACTTGTAAATATTTGTAAATAGACTAATAAATAATTATAAATAGTTATAGATAATTGAAGATAGATTTTATTAGGTGTAGATAGATTAATAGATAATAATTAGAATAAATAAAGTAAGTGTATATATCTTTTTTAGATTTAATTAGGTGTATATATCTTTTAGATTAGATTTAGGTGGTTAGTTATAAATTAGATTTTATTAGATTGTAAATATCTCTTATCTTCTAAGTATTTAGTAAAAATTCTAAATTGAAAATTTAAATAATATCTACCATATCTTTTAAGATTTTGTTGATATGTCACTCCTATTTAAAATTTTAATTTCAGTTTCATCTTGCTACCTAATTGATTGTAATATTAAGATTTTTTGTATATACTAACATATTTTGTGTACAATATCCCCCTTACTCTTACATGCACATAGTGTGGCGCCGGCAATGGGGTACCTAGTTTTGTTTTTTAAATTTTTTATCTATAATATGTATTAGTAAATATAGTATGTATAATTTAGTTGGTAGATTTATCTTTAATTTTCAGATTTTTCTTTCTCTTTATATATATATATATATATATATATATATATATATCATTTTTTGTTTTTACATATTAGTAAATATATTTTAGATTATCTAATTAGAGTAGATTTATTTTTCATATTTTATTTTCCTTTTATTTAAAATATTTTTGAAAAATCATAAAAATATATATCTTTTTTATTTTTCTGTTCATTATAGGATAATTAGTATTTAATTTTCAGATTCTATTTATCTTCTAGTGTATCAAATTTGAAAAAAAAACTAAAAATAAATATATCTTCTATTTTTTGTTATCTTTTTTCTTAATTAAAATGCTAGTTATCCTTAAATAAATCTAGATATAATTAGCATTTTAATTTTTCGATTATATCTCTTATATAATTTTCTTGAAAGTTTTCATTAAAAATATATCTTTTATTTTCTTATTTGTATGCATTAGTACTTAGGATATTTATCTTTTATTTTCAGATTTTAATATTTTCCTTAGTTACTTTTTCAAAAATTTAATAATTTTTTTATATTTTTATTTTCTATTTAAACTAATTAAATTGACCAACCTACTCACACCTATTCCAAGTTTCTATTTTATGCTTACATGTTAGGTACAAGAAGCAAAACGACAATTCTAACTCTTTTTGATCCCGAAATCGAAAATACTTTTCAAAAGCTAAAGGGAGAATCTTTGCGTGTAAAGAAGCAATTGTTCGAAGAATGTTGTAAGTAAAGCAAACCATTGCAGAAACTAGCAACCGGTCAAGGAACCGATGTGAGCAAACCCATTAGACCACCAAATAATGGGGACAACTAAATCAATTTCCCCTCATAGGTCCATAACAACCTCAACCACAATCAATTCAAGGAAGCAAGCACCAAGGACCCTCATGCTCATCTCACAAGATGTCTACAATTATGTGTATCAGTAAGACTGCTAGGTATTAATGATGAACATATTAAACTCTTACTATTCCCCTTCTCTTTGGGGGGAGGTGCACCCAATTGGCTTCACTCACACCCGCATCATTCACTAACCATATGGGAGGAAGTCAAAGACAAATTCCTCAATCACTTCTTCCTCAAGTCTAGAGTTAAAACTATCAGGGAGTGCATCATCAACTTCAAACAAGCTCCAACTGAATCGCTTTTTGACGCATGGGAGAGATACAAAGCCTTCTTATGGAGTTTCCCTAGTCATGGATACAACCAAATCATGCAAATTTCAATGTTCATAAAAGGAATCACCAACGATTGTGGGAAGATGATCAATGCATCAGTTGGAGGAAACTACCTCAATAAAATCACCACTCAAGTGAAGGCCATAATTAAAGATTTTGCAGCTAGTGAGAGAATCGTAGAAACATACCAGTCAAATCCCCCCAAAGGTATGTATGAAATTAATGCTCAAGATAAAATTTTAGCTCTTCAACAAAAGATCCAAGTGCAAATCGAAGCGATGACTAAGGCAATCCAACAAATCCCGCAACAACTCTAAGGGGACATATCAAAGAAACCCCAACAAGCGTTTTCATGTGTGAAAATTATGGAGGAGGCCATCAAACATCAAAATGCACAGACATACCAACTGGGGAGGTTAACTACATGGGAGGACAACAACAACCATACAATAACTTCCAACAAAGAGGTTTCCAAAACATACATGGAAACTACAACCAAGCGGGAGACAACAAACCAAAATAAAGACCAAATTTATGGGACTGCATCACAAAGTTGGAAAAAGCCTTGACCAAACTCACCGAAGTGGTCATCACCAATCACAAAAACACCAAAGTCGCGATCAAAAGCATGGAGACTCAAATAGGATAATTGGCCAAACAATTGCAAACCTCTTCAATTGGCTTTTCTGCAACCACCGAGAAGAACCCAAATTGCAAGGCTATTATCTCCACCATAGAGTGTGACGTGGGAGGTGAAGAAGAAGAAGAGGTAGAAGAAAACACCATGTTAGAGGAAGAGATGAAAGCACAAGTCAACCCTTCAACCCAAGGTATGCAATCCTTAATCCTCCATTGTTTGATTTTAGCAAGTTAAACATCCATAAGCAAGGAGACAATGAGAGGATGGTCAAATTCAAGAAATACATGGAAATGCTACAAGGGAAGAAGGAGGAATCACCTATTGAAAAGCTTACATGGGACGTGCTAATCAAGTAAAACCCAATGGACATTTGGAGGACAAGGGATGTTTTACCATCCCCTTCACATTGGAAAATCTCTCTATCGACCATGCACTACTTGACTTAGGCGTGAGTTGCAACCTTATTCCTCATTCAACTTCAGTTGTATATAGACTAATGGAATTATGTTTCTTGCTTGCCCAAGATATCAAACAAGGTCCAATATAGTGACATCATCCACTTTTGCTCTTCCTTTCTACTTTATCTCCTGCATAGTTTGCATCATAGTAGCCTACTAACTTGAATTCTTTTTTTTTTCTTATAAAACAAACCTTGGTTAGTGGTACCCACTAGATAATGTAAGATCCTTTTCATAGCTTTCATGTGTGATTCATGAGGATCAGACTGAAATCTAGCATACAAACATACATTATGCATAATATCAAGTCTATTAAAGGTCATATACAAAAGAGAGCCAATCATGCATTTGTAGATAGCCTGATCGACTAGTTTACCTGATTCATCTTTGCTCAATATTGAAAGCATGCATTGGAGTTTTCATGGGCTTTGCATCTTTCCATTTTCAACTTCTTCATAAGTTTCTTAGTGTATTTTGTTGGTGAATATAGATACCTTTATTGTCCTACTTGATCTGAAGCCCCAGAAAGAACTTAAGTTCTCCCATCATACTCATTTCAAACTCATTTTTCATAAGATCAGATAAATCCTTGCACAAAGATTCATTAGTAGCTCTAAATATAATATCATCAACATATATCTGAATTATAATGAAATCCTTGCCAACTTGTCTTCTAAAAAGAGTTGTATCTATTTTGCCTCTCATAAAACCATTTTCTAAAATAAAAGAAATCAGTCTGTCATACCAAGCCCGAGGGGCCTATTTTAAACCATATAGAGTCTTTTGATGTTTAAAAACATGGTTTGGAAGTCTATGATCTTCCAAACCATAAGGTTGTTTGACATACACTTCTTCTTCAATAAAAATCAATTTAAAAAAAGCACTTTTGAAATCCATTTGAAAAAACTCTATGTTTTTATGAGCAAAAATGACAACCATGATTCTTATTGCTTCAAGTCTAGCAATAATAGCAAAGGTTTTAGTTTTTGCTGGTTATAACCTTGAGCTACTAACCTAGCTTTGTATTCTTACCACATTTCATTGTTCATCTAGTTTATTTCTAAATACCCATCTTGTTCCAATGATGCTTTTGTTTTGAGGCTTAGGAAAAATAGTCAAGACGTTGTTGCTGGTAAACTGGTGAAGCTCTTCCTCCATGGCAATAATCTAATCATCATCTGTAAGTGCTTCTTCTATATTCTTGTGCTTTTATTTCAGACACAAGAGCACATGAAGCAAGATCCTTGAATGATGATTTGGTCTTGACTCATTCAATCTGATCTCTAATGATCTGATCTTGTGCATGATAGTGGCCCAATTTTTAGTCCTTCGTTTATGGTTGATGATCTAAGGATCCTTTAGTTTGAGGAAGAATTTGATCAGACTATTGATCTCTCTTTCCTTAAGGGTTACAGACGATCCTATGTGCATATCTATAAAATAATCCTTAAGATCTGATAAATTCTTATCAAATGTTAGTCCATCATTGAATTAACATGGGTGGATTCTTCTACAACTAAAGTTCTGGTATTAAAAACTCTATATGTTTTAGATGTATATAAAAAGACAAGAAAAATCCATTTATCCACTTTGGAATCAAACTTATCAAGTTGATCTTTAGTGTTCAGGATAAAACACTCACATCCAAATGGATGAAAGTACAAAATATTGGGTCTTCTTCCTATCCAAAGATCATAAGGAGTCTTTATCAATGGTCTAATCAATATTTTGTTTTGAACATAGCATGTTGTATTGACTGCTTCTACTCAAAAGTGCTTAGGAAATGAGTTTTCGCAGAGCATAGCTCTAGCCAACTCTTGCAGAGTTCTATTTTTCCTTTCAACTACCCCATTTTGTTGACGTGTTCTTAGTGAAGAGAAGTTAGGGAAAATAACATTACTTTCACAGAGTGATTTGAACTTAGCATTTTCAAACTCAGTTCCATGGTCACTTTTGATAGAAGAGATACAAAAGCCTTTTTTTTCATTTTGAACTATTTTACAGAATATTTCAAAGACCTTGAAAGGCTCGTGCTTATGAGCAAGGAAGTATTCCAATGTATATCTTGAATAGTCATTAACTATGACAAATCCATACTTCTTTCCTCCTAGACAACATTCTAGTTGGTCCAAATAGTTCCATATTCAATAGGTGTAACTGTTTAGAAGTAGAAATAACATCTTTATATTTGAAATAAGTTTTGATTTTTTTTTTCCCTTACTGACATGATTCACATGGAAGATGAGTTTTTCAATAGATCTTGGACACTAATTTAAATAAATCTTTTTTTGGATAGTTTTGAAATATGTTTTAAGTTAACATGCCCAAGTCTTTTGTGCCAAAGTCATCTTTCGTCTTCTTTGGATAGCAGACATGTTATGTTTTGTTGACTAAGATCAATAAGATCAATTTTATACAAATTGTTGTGTTGTCTAGCAGTAAAGAAAAACTTGTCATCTTCTATCTTGACTTTACAATTGTCTTTGTTGAAAGAAAAAATATAACCACTATCACAAAATTGACTTACATTAGACCTTCAACATATAAGACATTGTCTATTGAAGCTAGAGAGGAAATACCAATTTTACCTATACCAAAGATCTTTGCCTTACCTATACCTCCAAAGGAAACTGCTCCTCCTTCATGTGGCTTTAGTTCTAGGAACATAGACCTTTCCCCTGTCATGTGTCATGAGTATCCACTGTCTAGGTACCAACTTAAGCCTCGACCTTTTCTTAACAAGGATATTTATAACATGTATTATTTGGGATTTTGGTACCCATATATTTTTGGATCTAGTATAGTTAGTACCCTTAGACATTTGTTTCTTCTTATGGATGCATCTAAATTTTGAGTTTCTAGACTTACCACAAAAGTCACATTTGTCTAAAATAGACTATGAGTTGGAGAATGTTGTTTCCTTTTCAGAGGGGGCCAGACTTGTCATGGGGATGTTGGTAGAATTTCAGAAAAGTGGTAAGAGTCTTTGAACTTTCAAAGAACTTTTCAAAATCTTTAGTAAGACATCTACTTCTTTCCTTAGTTTTTCAATAGTGGAAGTTTCACCAATCTTAATGGCCAGACTCAGACTCTCTTCTAGAGTTTGGGTATTCTTTTTCAGATCTTCATTTGATTTCCTTAGCTTAGTGTTTTCAGAAGCAGAATCTTTGAATTTTTCTTTAAATTTTTTGCACTAAAGGGAAATTATAAGACAGTTTTGAAGAAGTATTAGATTCAGAACAAGTTTTTACTTCAACCTTATTATTTGTATTTTCCATGAGACAAATGTTGTCTTGTTCATCGTCTGAACTGCTACTCTTCTTACTGTCTGAGTCATCCCAAGTGACCATCAGATTTTTCTTTTTCTTGTCCCTAGAGTATCTTCTCTTTTTCAGCTGGGGACATTAAGCCTTCAATGTCCATTAAACCTTCATATGTCCAGGCTTTCTACACTCAAAGTAGATGATCTCATTGCTTTCCTCCTTGTTTTTCTTTCTAAATCTTGAATCTTTACATCTAGAGGAGTGTTGAAACTTTCCTTTCTTCTTCATCATCTGTTTGAACTTTCTAAACATAAAGGTCAATTCATAATCTATGGATCCATCAGATTCCTACATCTGCACTTTTAAAGCTTTAGACAAGCTCTTATTTTCTTTTCTTATAAAGCTTGTCGCTTTAGATCTAAGGGCAACAAAATTCTTCTCTTTATGGATGTTCCATGTTTTAAGGTGAACTTCACGGAATCTCAAGATGCATAGCAGCACATCCCACATAAGATTTTTCAAATCTCTTTCTTCTTGAATAGTTGTGGTCTTTGGTTCCCACACCTTGGGGAAGTTCTCTGCACCTTCAGGTTTATCTAGGCCTTGAAGTACGTCTTATCCAAGAGCTTCCAAATTGTTTGAAAGAACTTGAAGTCTTCCAAACATATCATCCACAGGCTCTTTATCCTTTATGATGAAGCTTTCATAGTGTCTGGTTAGAGTCATGGCCTTCCTCAGTTTGACATCTTTGGTGCATTCATAGTTTATGCTCAATGAGTCCCAAATCTCTTTTATAGTTCTCAGTCTACATATCTTGTTGTACTCATTCTTTGATAGGCACATGTCAGAGTATACATGACTTTTGTGTTGAGCTTCATAATGGCCAGATCATCATTTGTCCATTCAGCTTCAGGTCTAGGAATAGGGATATCCCATTGGTGACGATAAGCCAGATTCTATACTAGGTGAACTTGATGTACATCTCCATTTTGTCCTTCCAGTAGGGGTAGTCTTCTCCAGCAAAGCATGTGGCCTTATGAAAGATACTCCCTCAGTGATGAACTACATCCAGTTCTTAACAACCCATCATTTTTTCACTAACTTATCACAAAGTTACAAGTATTTTTTACTACCACTTTTGGATCTTACACATGCAAGCTCTACCCCAATCTTGACTTTAACCTTATATTGTTTGTCTTACCAAGTCACTGCTGGCTCTAAACAAATCAACAAGATTTGATGGAAGATTTCACAATGACTAATATGTGATTGTCTTATAGACAAATAAATCACTCAACACTTTAGTCTTTTCTCTCAAGGTTTACAAGGTGTTTTGAGAGATTAATCTCAAAGATTTACAGAAAGCTTTACAAGAAAGAATGCAAGAATATTTTGCACAAGATAATTCATATCTTGTTTCTTCAAAGCTTTTATTTATAACCTTCATCTTCAAGTATTTGTTGTCTCATAACGATTGGATTCTTCGCTCTATTCTTCGTCTGAAGACTTGAGGTTGTTTGAGCATTTAATGCTTGCATTAATGCACGTTTCTTCTTCATGCAAAGTCCATGCTGATTGGTTAACATGTCTTGTACTTTAGCAGGAAAGTCACTTCTTTCATCATAGCAGGTATCCTTTTGATGAGGATCAACACTTATAGACTGTGGGCTTTATTTATTCTTCATAGGAATTTTATAGACCCTAATAGAATGTTTTATGCAAGATATAATCTTATATACAAAGTATTAAATGAAGGTCATAGGCTATATTAACTGGGCCTAGAGCACCTCCTTGAGTAAAAACTTCTACAGCTGGTTGACCGAAATGATGATAGGTTCGTCGATATTGAATCAATCGAAGGAACTTCTAATACCTGTTCTACTTTTGGAAGAATGCAATACTTAATGTTATTCCATATCGTCCTATATGGATGTATCGTTTGAAAACTCAGATGCAAAATACAAACCATTATTTGATAGCACATTAGACATAACTTTTACTATTTGTATTTATTTGCATCTAATCAAAATAATTAGGAGTCTTAATTCGTCTTTAAGACATGAATATCTTTTGACTTAACAATGTTATATAAAAAGGTAATTGCACAAACACAACTTTCACGGTTTCATTTTTACCTCTTTTATTTTGAATTGCTAACATTTGAATTTCACGTATTAAATTAAGAATAAAATTAAAGGGAATAGAAGGATTGAAGAGAATATTCCTCAAGGGTCGTTTTCGCTTAGGAGAAGAAGCACATATTGTTGTCTATACTTTATTCTTTCTCTCTCCAACCAAAATGTGACACGTTACACTGCCTCCAACTGTGAGGCAACGGTCATATCTCATAACGAATCTCTTCCCAGAAGTCTATAAAAGGCGATTATCAGCTCTACTACAAGCAAACCAAAAATCAAAAGAAAAACAAGCAAGAACAATTTGAAGCAAAATATGTTAAATCATTCGACAATACAAAACAATGCTTAAATAGTTCATCCTTTGCCTAACAAAGTTATTCATTGTATTCGAACTTAATTGCTTATCCACTCTGTTAAATCTACATATTCATTCAGACATTATTTATTTGTGAAAATCAGGAATGACTTAATGTTAAACAATACTTGGGTGCTTTAAATTTAGGAGAAGTCTAAAAGTATGTCAGTAGTAGCCTAGAGAATACTATTTTAACTATGAGTGACATGATATAATACTTGTTTTTAATTGAGCTTTGATTAGCGGAACTCTTTACAAGTTTGTGAAGGAGAACTAGACGTAACTCTGTTTGAGTGAACCAATATATACTAAATGTCACTATTTCTTTCTTAAGCTTACTTGGACACACTTTTGATCACACACATGTTTATTTGAAAAACCTTTATGAAAACTCTTTTTATCTAGCGATAGTCATTTATTTTCATTATAACTATTTTTCACTCATTGTACGATACAATATTATCTTTGTCTTTGCATATTTATTTGTGAAAATCATTTTTTATAAAAAAGATATCATATTGTTTTATCAAATTATTCAACCCCTTTAAATATGAACTCTCATATTTTAAGTGATTTATAGTGGAAAATGTACCATGCTTCCGTACTAAGATTCTTAGAATTACATATTGGGCATCCACCCACTTTACAACTTTTTTTTAGATAACACCCACTTTAAAATTTATTTCACTAATTATTTGGGTTTGACTTTTATTATGTGCATTAACTAAGCTTAATCATAATAATAATGATGGTTAGGCCGGCTTCCAACTGCCATCTTCTCCACATCATTGGATTCGTAGGCTCAATTTTCATACAAATAATTATGATTCCAACTTTCTTAACACAACTTACTAGTAGTTTTAATCATGCTTCCAACTTTCGTAACACATTATATTTTTATACCTTAGCAGTGAAATTTAACGTTTTATTTATTTTTTAGTATTTCTACAATTTATTTGATTTTATTTTAAAAGACAAACAAATTGTATTTAATTTATGTACTTTTAAAAAGTTAAATATTAATTTGTAAATACTTTCTTTCAACTTGTAAATTGTGAATTTATTACGAATTAATTAACGATTTGTAATATTTCAAAATTCACTAATTTGTTATTTCCTTATCAAAATAATATAATCATATTATTTATTTATACGTGCATATATTACTTTTGTTCATATGCTACATTATTTAATATTTTAAAATGATAGGTGTTTTGAATATTTAACTGATAAATATATTATTTTTGACATAATATTATTCTAATTTTTATTCCATATGATTATATTATATTTTCCTAACGTAGTTCTACGTATGTGTTTGGTTTTCTGTATTTATGGTTTAATATTTTTAATACGATATTTTTCATCTAAATATGATATTGCTTTGGAGAGGGAGACAGCTTGCATGCTGTGTCATAAATAGCTTCGAGTGGCTCAACTTGGACTTGTAGCATTCCAGCAAAATTGTTTCATGATATTGCTGTCAATTAAATTATTTTAGTTTCATTATTCATTTGATGTTTATGGTTATAAAATAATTTATTTTAGTCTTTATACTTAAAAATATCATTTTTTATTTTATAAATATAAATTTTAATTAATTTTAGTTTTTATACATATCATTTCAATTTATTTTAATTTTTATAGCGAGGACTAAAACTCTAAAAGGGATTAAAAAATATGTAACAAAACTAAAATAAAAAATTTAGATATAGAAATTTAAACATTTTTTTCTATTTTTGTAGCTACAGCCTACAAGAACCAAATGAATTATTAGACTTTTTTTTTCTTTATCGATGACATGAGTCATCGTGGCAGCGCGACGCAGACTTGCATAATTAATGTGACAAAATGAATTTCAAATAAAAAAATTATATTTAACATTATTTTTTTTTGTTAATTATATTTAACATTATTTAACATTATTAGAGTAGAAACTGGAAAGTGCACTATGCTTCTGTATTTAGATTTATAAAACACTTGGTCATGCACCCACTATCAGACTTAATCGCCAATTATTTTAATTTGACTTTTCATTATGTGCATTAACTATGCTTAATCATAACAATGATCAGGCTCCTAATCTTGTTATCATTTCCACATATTTGGATTGGTTGGGTCAATTTTCGTAGATATACTCATGCTTCCAACTTTCTCAGGACATAGTTTTGAGCAGAAAATGGAGCAGTACTATTTGATGGTTTTCATTCCATTAGAATTATCTGTTTGTCAAGTCTCTAGTGCCTTTTGGGGGCAAGATATTATTCTCATAATTATCCTCGTGTAACCTAAGCAGGAAAATATGAAACAACAATTTGGTTCAAAGGCCTAATAATGATCAACAGTTGATTTACTGAGCCTTAGCGTCTAGTCGCAATCCTTGACCTATCTTAGCAGATTAAATGCATAAGTTCTTATCTTTGCCTCTTATCCCGTGGCTTATCCCTTGTCTTCAGGCACTAAGTTTTATTCCAAAGAACTTAGAAGTGTTTAATGTGGTGGCAAAAAATTACAAATAATACAATTAAATAAAAAAATTTGAGAAATGGTGTAGCCGGGAAAATATTTTGACAATTGGTGCACCCAAACACGCCTAGGCTAGGCGTGTTGCAACACGCCCAAGCCAGGCGGTTTTGGGTCACCTTTTGCCTATATATACCCCCCAAAAATTTACTTTTTACCATTCCACCTTCTCTCTAAAAATTGGTCTGACTTCTCTCTAGAGCTTAGGAGTGGATTTTCTCTGAAGCGAAGCCCTGCCGAAAGCGAAACCCTGCCGACAAGTAAGTCGATGTAACAATTGTGCATGTTATTTAATCTGTTTATTTTTTTATTAAAAAATTGTTAGGACCATATGAACTTATTAGCGACATTGATGTTAGGTTTAATGTGCTTCATGGCTTGGTTTAATGTGTTGTGATTAGGGTTTAGGGCGTGGGGTACAGATGTAGGGTTTATCGATTCCGGTTTAGGTTTAGGGTTTATGTTGTGATTAGGGTTTAGGGCTTGGGGTACATATTTAGGGTTTATCGATTCCGGTTTAGGTTTAGTGTTTATGTTGTGATTAGGGTTTAGGGCGTGGGGTACAAATGTAGGGTTTATCGATTCCGATTTAGGTTTAGGGCTTATGTTGTGATTAGGGTTTAGGGCTTCGGGTACATATGTAAGGTTTATCGATTCCGGTTTAGGTTTAGGGCTTATGTTGTGATTAGGGTTTAGGGCGTGGGGTACAGATGTAGGGTTTAGCGATTCCGGGTTGGGGTGAGGTGGTTCCTGAATTGGTTCACGTGACGCGATTTACGAAGGCCCACATTGCACGGCTTATTGGATCATGGCTGCTGTGCGACCGATCTGGAGGTAGCGTGATCGCAGCACGTTATATGTCGTTGCTTGCTGGGGAATTCTCAGACATCGGTGGATACAGTTGGGGCTCCGCGGTCCTTGCACATTTGTTTAGACAAATGTGCGAGTGTACAGATCCAGGCAGAAGTGACATTGGTGGATGTCATATGCTGCTTCAGGTGTGGGCGTGGCTTAGATTCCCACCCATTGCTCCAGCTATTCCGCTGCCTACTTAGGCGGATTGGCATTTCGGACATCGGTATGTTTGACTATTTTTTGATTTTGTTAACAATTTTTACAATTATGTCCTATAGTATACTAATGTTATTTATTTTGAAATTAGGTTTAACGCTTTAGGCCGGTTTAAACCCCACGAGCTGGTGTTGTATAGGATGGCATTGGATTCCCTCACTCGACACGAGGTACATATCGTGATAATCAGTAATTCGACATTTGCATTCGTGGAACATGTTGTTACATAATGAATCGTGATTTTCTTTTGTGCAGGTCGTATGGCAACCATATGGAGACTACAACTTTCTTGGTGCATCTGAGCATCAGCGACTGTTGTGGATGGCAACCACTCCTATTATATGCTTCCACACAGTTGAATATTCCCAGTCGGATAGATGCATGCGCCAATTCAGGAGGGATCAGCCAATCCCACGTGCTCCCAGGAAGCTGAAGGGTGTGCATGACCTTTCACTGCATGGTAAACGAGAAGATAACTGGGCTTGTAAGCTGAGACCGTTTATTATGCGCTGGGAGGTTAGGGACCAGCACATTGACCTTCCTCCCTTGCTTTAGGGGTTGATGTCACCACACCATGAGTACATGGTTTGATACAGGGAAAATGGGAAGCGGTTCATCACGAAGAAGGGTGCGAAGACGGGTCGTGGTGTAAGTTTTGTTCACATTGTTATTTGTGTATTTAAATTAATTATGATAGATGACATATTTCATACTGATGTTTATATATTTTTAATTATAGGTTGATGGGCTAGAGGCGTTGTATTTCGCGACTAGTAGCCCCATAGGGCGGCCTTCGACTTCGATTGCGCGAATGAGGAGGTCGGTCGCTTAATGTCTGTCTTCACTGAGACTTGTCGCGTGGAGGAGGCAGGACCACATGCTCCCGAATCCCAACTTCAACAGGACCCACAACTATCTGTTGCAGTTGGACGTCGAAGAAAAGAGGGACGTGGACTAGAGCGTCGACGGAGATCGATGCAGCAGATTCCTGAGCCCATTGTTCGTCCTAGGCCGCGCACCGAGGGTTACTATAGGCCTCCAGTTATGGATTCGACATATGGGTCTCAGCCCATCTATTATGAGGCTGCTGAGCAAGGGGGGCAGCGGGGGCAGCGGGGGCATGGACTACGCCGAATTCAGTACTGAAGCACATATGTCTCCACCGACCGACCCCCAAACCCATGCCTTAGATGTTGGGTTCGGTGCTGGTCATTTTGGATCCGACTGGAGCAATTCGAACATCGATGACATGATCTCTGAGTTGGATTGCAGTAGATCAGGTTTAGGGGTTTGGCCTTCATATCAACCATTAGGCACCGCAGCTGTTGAGCATCCTATGCCGGTATATGCAGGCCAAGGCACTCCATGTCCATCTCCCTATGTGCAGACGTATGCAGCAGGCCCTTCTGAGGCAGGCCCGTCTCAGCCAGCCCCATCGGAGCCAGGAAGTTCTCAGCGACCCCGAAGACGAAGGCAACCTGATCGTCAGGCGCGTCATTTGCAGTGGCCACCACCGTCTTAGTTTTAGTCACTGTTAGGGTTTTTTATTTGTTTTGTTGTTTTGTAATCGACTGTATTTGGTAACTTACATTTTGTTTGTAACATTTATGTTAACCATGCTCGGTCTAACTATTATTTAAAGACGTTAACCCCGCAAACACTATCAACTACAGACGCAGTCAATAACACGAAATCATAACAGACACGAATTTTGGCCAAACAACAGTAAACACTACTTAAGTAAAAAACGAAGGGGAATACACATTTTTAATAACAACGATAATTAAAAACAATATCTTCGGTGTACATGTGTTATTCCATCTACATATCTGGTTTGTTAAAAATAGCTAAAATCTCAATTGGACAAACACGTTTCCAGTAGTTGGATTCCACTAGCATCTTCAACACGTCTTCATCGCTTATCAACTCTTTTATGTCATACTCGATTGTGGTCTCTGAATATTGTGCATGTGCTGGATGACGAAAAAACAATTTTCTTACCACTTATGACATGTGAATTCCATTAGGGGGAACCCCAACAGGCGCAACTTGCTTGATGACGGCCTTTAGTGTTTCAATGGTGCATCCAGACGGAATTTCAAACCGTATTGGGTTTGTTCCAGTAAAGGCATAACCCATAAAATCGCCTGTTCGTGGTCTGTTCCACCTTCCGTTGTAATATAGCATTGCATCATGTGTGGGGACGATGGTGGATTGAAGTAGGTTGATTATACCATCGGGTGTTCTACTTATTGTGCACAATATTTCTATAAGGCCAGCACTTGACATTTGATCATTGCACCTTAACATCCTGCAAACATCATCATCATTTGTGAGTGCCATAAAATGAAAAAAATAGTGTTGACCTGCATGTACGGATGGTTGTCGATAGTAGATTTTATCAACAACACGGTCATCGGTTAGTAGAAGGGTGTGATGCATCCTACTCTTCAGTGTTTGAAACAAACAGTCATTAGGAACTCGCATTGGTACTGGAGTAGCACATTGGAAACAAACACCTGTTTCAGCGTGCTTCGTTGATCCATTTGGAAAAATGAATGCTAATTTGGAGTTACCAATGTTCTGACTGCTGGTTTCTCCTATGCCATCGTATGCAAATTCAATGACGCGGGGCGAGATATGTTGTGTCTGACCGTGTACTTTATATAGGGGTTAATCGCGCCCAATTTGGGCGTGTCCAGTCACGCCTAAAGAATTCTTAGGCATGTCCAGTGATGCCCTACTTAGGCGTGTTCAATGACGCCATTGTTAGGCGTGTTCAGTGATGCCCTTGTTAGGTGTGTTAAACGACACCCTTGTTAGGCGTCTTCATTCACAACCAATTTGTTAGGCGTGTTCAGTCACGCCTTTGTTATGCGTGTTAAACGACGCCCTTGTTAGGTGTCTTCATTCACAACCAATTTGTTAGGCTGTTCAGTCACAACACATTTGTTAATCGTGTTGAATCACGCCCTACTTAGGCGTCTTCATGAACATAAATAATGGTAAATAGAAAATAATTTAAAAAAAGGAAATTCGTGTGTAACACAACCAAAACATTATTGTCATACATGTAACACAACGTTTTTAAAAATCAAATACATTTAACAAACCACTAAATAAACCAAACATAATAACAAAATCATGCAACACCACCCCGAGTAGGACAACCTCTACGATTATGTCCAACTTGCTTGCACAGACCACATTTAAGAACTCTCTGAGATGTTTCAACCTCGTCCATCTCGTTATGTATTCTAGTGGACCTTGGACGACCTCTTCCACGCAACATTTCGCTGTCAGGTATGATAACTGGATCTTCACTGGGGGGAATAGCAAGTTCATTACCAATTGGCTGCCAAGGTAAGGAATAAGTCGCAACCAAGTTGGTTACCAGGAACACATCAGCCACATATTGCAAAGGATTCTGACGGATATATAAAGCAGCAGCTGCGGCGGGGCTACAAGGGTATTTGAATGCCTTAAACTTCCCACACTGACAGAAACGCTCAGCTAGGTTTACTGAATATGACCTCTCCCAGCCATCGTCCACCTGAAATGAAGTTTGCTGAATGTTATATGTGCGTACATTATGCCCTGTAGCAACGGTCTGATTATGCTTCAAAGCATCAACGACTTTTTTACAATGTCGTTGTGAATGCTCAAGCTATGAAGTTGCCGCCAGACCCCTTTTCACAAAATATTCAACCAATCGACTATATGTATGCTTCACCAAAGCAGTGATAGACATGTTCCTTGCTCCCTTGAAAACCTTGTTGACTGATTCAGACAAATTTGTTGTCATGTGGCCATATCTTCTCCCCTCGACATCATATGCACGAATCCACTTTTCCTTAGGAATGCTGTCAATCCATTCTGCAACATCAGGACTGGTTTGACGGAATCGTTCAAACGCTATGTCAAATTCATGCACACAGGGAGTATAACCTGCACAATTATAATACCATTAACATTAGTTGGGTAACACATTTTTGTTAGCTTATTAAATTAAAAATAATTGTTAACATACCCAAAGTCATGAGGTTCTTCTTCAATTTTGCATTCTTGAACCTTTGATTGAAATTACTGGCAATATGACGAAGGCAAAAAACGTGATGCGCAAAAGGTGGTTGCCAACCGGCATGATTCTGTACTGCAGATATAATGCTCCGATGCCGATCTGAAATGACGCATAGATTTTGCATTTGGGTTACGTGCAAGCGAATGTTAGTAAGGAAATATTCTCAAGCTTCCAATGTCTCCCCCTCAACAATGGCAAATGCCAGTGGTAGGCATTCATTATTCCCATCCTGAGCCGTGGCAATCAGCAATTTTCCTTTATACTTGCCATATAAGTGAGTCCCATCAATTTGAATGACAGGTTTGCAAAAATTAAAAGCCTCGCAACACTGTCTAAAAGTCCAAAACATCCGCTGAAACACACGCTTACCTCGTACCAGTCGATGTGCCACATAATAAGCATTGGTTTGAATATCAAAAAAAGAACCTGGTGAAAAACGAAGCATGTAGTTGCACCACCTCGGCAAAAATGCATAAGATTCTTCCCAATCTCCATAAATCATTGCTATTGCTCTCTGTT
>PYAF01004221.1:1581881-1593645 GCA_007407185.1 Glycine tomentella
AATGCTTCTTGATGCTCCCTCATCAGGTTTCGCTTAACTGCAATTTGTGCCTCCTTTTTGGATGGAAATTCCTGTTGAACAAACAAATCGTCCCCTAATTGCCAGGGACCTTGCACTGAACCCGAACCTGAAGCTGAACCGCTAAAAGATTCTTCTTCGCTTGGGTGATTCCAATCAATATATGTGTAATGTGGAATTCTGTCCCAAAAAGGAATAACTGCACCGCCTTTAAACACAAAACAGTTGATTAAATATGGGTTTGCAAACTAAAATACTATAATATACAAATGAAAAAATATTGTACGACTTCATCATTGATATAAGTCATGTAACATACCTTGAACAGGTTGTTCTGATTGTCTTGGTCCAACGTCCGGATGGTTCTGCAAATCAGACGACCCCACGTCCGTGTGTTGTTGGAATGCACTCGCATGCACACCAGAATCTTCATCATTATCGGACGCACTAGCATTCTCCTGAAGAAGACGATCTTCCATTGCAATATCATCATCGTTATCATCTTCATCGTCATCCATAACCCAAGTTGGGTCATGTGAATCTTCCTCAAACATGTTTGCACCTACAACACCATATGATGATGCAATATGTGCTGAATTACAAGCGACCGACCTCCTGGGTAAAACAACATCCTCTACTGTGGTATAATCCACATAGAACTCTAAGAAATTCTTCCTTGTGTGCTTCAAAAATTCTTCAATCACCATTTCCAATTCTTCATCATCCTTTGCTGGAAATCCCACGTATTGTTCATCCTGCCATATTCTTGCCGTCAACAAAGTGATACATGTCGTGTCATCTAGACCTAATTTTGGACGTATCTTCTCATGCAAATCACCCAATGTTGCTTTTCGCTTGATACGTGTCATCCTTTTCTCCCCTTCAAAGACAAGACCTCCTCGCCCTTCAATTTTCCTTTCATTGAAAAATAAGACAACACGAACACACTCCTCATCACTTGAACTCATTTCCTGCCCTCAACAAAAACAACAACTTCAAATTTTAAGAAACAATAATATAAGCTGAAAAACCTAAACCCTAATACACACGCCTGAAGCACACAAACACCTTGAAAGAAAAATAGGAGGCCAACCTATACCCAGTTTATTATTGCATTATTTATTATTTATGTAGCACGAGTTAATTTCGTTGACTAAATATATAGTCAAATAATTAAGAACGATGCTACCATATTATTTGATTTATTATTGTAGAACCAGTGTTATTAAGTAATTTGATTAATTATTTGTTGGTTTAAAATAATTTACATAAACCCTAAATATGTAACCTACGCCCTAAACCCTAATCACAACACATTAAACCAAGCCCTTCACACACCCTGAACACTAAACCATTAGCCTTAACCCCCCCCCCCCAAAACCCTAACCACTAAACCCTAATCACAAAATAAACCCTAAAACTAAGCCGAACTCCATAAACCCTAAATATGTAACCCACGCCCTAAACCCTAATCACAACACATTAAACCAAGCCCTTCACACACTCTGAACACTAAACCATTAGCCTTAACCCCCCAAACCCTAACCACTAAACCCTAATCACAAAATAAACCCTAACACTAAGCCGAACTCTATAAATCCTAAATCTGTAACCCAAGCCCTAAATTCTAATCATAACACATTAAACCAAGCCCTAATGCACATTAAACCTAACATGAATGTCGCTAACAAGTTCATATGGTCCTAACAATTTTCTAATAAAAATATAACAGCTAAAAACATAATCCAAGCCCTAAACCCTAATCACATGCACAATTGTTAAATCGACTTACTTGTCGGCAGGACTTCCGTGTCGGCAGGGCTTCGCTTCAGACAAAATCCGCTCCTAAACTCTAGAGAGAAGCCAGACCAAGTTTTAGAGAGAAGGGGAAATGGTGCAACTGTGATTTTTGGGGGCTATTTATAGGCAAAATGGGACTCAAACACGCCTGGCTTGGGCGTGTTTAAACACGCCTAGCCTGGGCGTGTTTGAGTGCACCATTTGCCAAATTAGTTTCCCAGTTGCACCATTTGCCAAATTAGTTTCCCAGTTGCACCATTTCTCAAATTTTTTTATTTAATTGTATTATTTGTAATTTTTTGCCTTAATGTGGGTTGACATAAGTGGTTAAAAATTTGGAATTAACTTTTTCCATAGCTCAATTTTTCCCTAAAGTCACTTTTCTCATTTGGTGGACATCCCTTCACAGGAGATTTCCTGACACATAGGAACTAATTGAATATTGTAACTATGTGGAATTGTTTGTAGTTTGGGCCTGTATAATAATAGTCTAGGTGTGTTTTTGTTGACAGATCTGATATGTCATTTACACCCTATTCGATAGATAGTACTGAGAGTGTCTTCCTATTTTATTATTTTTTTCAGCGATAAAAAATATAAAACTTAAAAGTTGGTGTATTATAAATATATTTGTACAATTACAAATTGTCACATATAACAAAAGTAATGCCTATCATAATTTCTGATTAGATGCTATTATAATTTTCTTACATTATAGTATTACTTCTCACTCACTCACACTCAGTTGAATTTAGGACAAATTCTTTCAAGTTCTCATGCTATGTGAACAATAGCACTCTTAGAACTTAGCTGGTGTGTTTATAAAATTGCTAAAAGGATAAAAGTGAATAATTTTTATGGTTGAATCACAAAATATCATGTATAATAAAAGTCATATTTATCATGATTTTTGATTAATTAATATTATAAAACATTTTACACTGAGTACATATAAATTAAACTAAAGAAAAAAAAATCCAACTGATAGAGAGTTGATCAAAATTTCATTACATAATTTGCATCAGAAGTACAATATTCTAGCTAGTCTAGTATCAGTCCTCATTCAGTTGAATTAGGGCAAAACTCTTCCAAGTTCTGTATCTAAGTGTACACATCTTATCTAGCTCTACCTCATTCTCTGTAGTGCTAAATAAGCAATTAGTCGGTAACCTACCAACATCATGGCCATAATAGCCACATCAACCCACAAGTGATTCAAACCCACTGATTTGATTGGAGGAAACTCTCCAACTTTGCACAAGACCCCTTTTGAGCACTCATAATGATCATCACCATTGTACTGCACACCAACAAGAAGCTTGTAACAGTAGTAGCTATAGCTCAAGTACTTGAGCCACTCTATGAAGGGAGGAATTTGTTGAATATAGTACCCTCCAGCAATGAGGAACACAAGGGTGGTCACAGAAGCCAAAGTTGTGGCCTGTTTGACCTCCATCAAAATGGCACCAAATGCTAAGCCAAGGCTTTGAGAGACAAGGACACTGTAGAGGACCACAAGGAGAGAAAGGAGAAAGGTCACTGGATGAGGTTTGAGCCCTCCCATCCAATAGATTATGATGACAAATGCAGTTGGAAGTGCAAGCTCTATTGGCAAGTCTCCTACTGTTCTGGCAAGAAAGTAGGAAGAAAGACGGTACATTCCGGACGAACGTTCCTTGATCAGCATTCTTCTCTCTTGTGGAAATGTGAAAACAGCATTGTAGAGAGGGTAGAATCCCCAGAAAACAGAGAAGAAGAAGAGCAGGGCTATCTGCATTACAAAACCAGCTCCATGTGAGGTTCTCTTAATGTTTTGTCTTTATCATAGAAATTGAACAAAGTGGGAGTTTATAACACTCACACATCTTGTTCAATCAACTAAACTAGACCCCCTTGATTCTCTTAATGCTTTTAGGTAACAATAACAACAATAAAAGTCTTATCCTACTAGATGAGGTAGGATATATCGATCGCATCATGTTAACAAACAAATTATTTACTATAAAACCAAATTATCTGCAATGGACTCGGTTATAGATCAAATTCTTAAAGAATATTATTTATTATAAAATTCCTTTTTAATAGCGAATCCCTCTTAGGTAAGGAAAAAAAAAAAAACAAAAAAAAATAAGGCGAGACTAGTTATCAGGTCAGAGAGAGGCCTGGCCCGTAAACTGGCCCCCTACTCTTAATAAATAAAAGTACAGAACTTGGATGCAATTGATAAGTACTTTTGGTTTTGTTTTCTAATCAAAATTAGAATTTCATAAATTACTGAGGTGAAACTCTATTTATAATTGGTAAAATTTACTAAAAATACATAAAAATTGTATGTTTTGTTCTAAATAAAATCGGTGGAATATGAAGACAAAATAACGCATCATATTTTGAACTTCATATGGCAGAAACTTTGAAATGATGTGATTTGGACATGAATACAAGATTACATGAATGTGAAAAGGAAAAGTGGAAAACAATACTGTGAATGTAAGAGCCAATGATATCTTAACAGAACTTTAGAGTTACGTGATGATGTTCTGTTCTTACTAGTCAATAATTATCAAGTTAATGAACTTGAAGAAACTCTTACCCGATCTCCAATGTGTGATTCTGGAGTGTGCCACCACAGGAGTCCACCCAGGAACGCGACACTTATGACTTGGAATATTCTCAGCCTGTTGAAGGCTTCAAACCTTCTCTCCCTCAGACCCCTTTGTAATAACACTTTGAACTGATGCCACCAACTTGTGCACCATTGCTCCGGTTTTATGTGATTTCCTGCATCAATTTAGCAACAAATGTATTTCAAGACTTGACAAACAAAAATTAACTTTTGAAGGATATGCATATGAACGTTTATAACTAAACAGTTAGAACACCTACTTGTGGAAGCATCCTTAATGGCTTTGAAGTTATTCACTTCCAAGCTGCATAGTTCATCTTTCAGCCTAGTAGCTATGTTCTTTTCATAAGCAGAGACTAAAGCTTCCCTCACCAACTTCCTTTCTACCTCCTGGCTCTCACTTTGTTCAGTTGGAAGCTTGGAGTCGTCTGAAGCAATTCCTGCAGTTTTTCATCATTGTCAAGACTTTGCACACACACAAATATGGTTCTGTTTAAACTAGCTTGCCATTATTTCAGTAAACTTAGATAATTGAGTGGGGACTCATTATAATTCATCTCAGTTAAGAACAGTAGAAAAATAATTCCAGTTGGCCTGACCATGATTCCATAATAATAATAGTAATAATAATTTGAGAAGAAAGACTATGCACTCATAGTGACAGTGTAAAACTGTTTTACACTGCATCCGGTCACAAATCATCTTGTGTTGACTTTTATAATAACTACCTTAAAAGTCATCCCAACGGTGATTTATTTTTATTGTTGGATGATAGTGTATAACCATTAAACTCTAATAATTTAATCCATAATAAATTGGAAAAAGTAGTTGTGGCTTAAATTGAAAAGAAAGAAATATTATTACCATTGGCAAGATCAAGCATTAAATCAGCAGGATTGACAATCATAGATGTGGAAAAACCAACAGAAGAAAAGTAGTCCATTGCAGATGAAGCAGGGCCATAATAGATGGGGCATCCTTCAGAGAGCAAGACCACTTTATCAAACATGTGATAGAGGCGACTAGAGGGTTGATGAATGGTGGTGACAACAGTTCTTCCCCCCCAAGCCAAGCCTTTGATTGTCGTTATGATCCTTTGTGCAGTTGTAGAGTCCAACCCTGAGGTAGGCTCATCAAGCAGCAAGAGGCTTGGATTGATGAGTATTTCCTGGCCTATGCTGACCCTCTTTCTCTCCCCTCCTGAAATCCCTCTGAAGAAAGGGCCTCCAATCATGCTACCCCTGCACCTACCCAGCCCTAGCTCACTGATTACATGCTCCACATGGTGCACTTTCTCTTCCTTTGTCAAGGTGTTGGGGAGCCTCAGAAGTGCAGTGAAAAGAAGGGTTTCAAAGACTGTGAGATGAGGGTATAGCACATCATCCTGTGCCACAAAGCCTGTTCTTCTTTTCATGGCACCTGAAAAAGGCTGGTTATTGTAAGTGACTTTTCCTATTAGTTTGCCACTGAGCCTTCCTCCAAGTGCTGTGAGAAGTGTGGTTTTACCACTTCCTGATGGCCCCAACATTGCCATTATTTCTCCTGGACAAACCATGCCTGTGACTCCTTTAAGTATGGTCTTCTCTTTGCAACTCCTTGTGCTACCCCAACATAGACCACCCTTATGCTCTATTTTAACATTGTACGCCAATTCCTCAAACTGCACATGGAAACAGAACATAAGCAAATAATAATAATAATAATTAGCCCACATGAATGAATATGTATAATGGTGGTTTTTAGAATCAATGTAATGGTAATATATAATATACTAAGTAATGATAAGGGAATGACCTTCAAAGTTATGGGGTACATAGCTAGTTTTGGAAAAGATTGCTCATTTGTTTGTATGGGAAGGACAGTCTCAGTCATCTCAGGTGGTCCTTCCTCAGGGTGAGTAGTGTTGTTGTTGTTGTGTTCTGGTTTGGGTGCTATGCAGTTTTCTGGCATGGCCAAAGAAAGTGAGAGATTTGTAGTGTTTTGGTGGTAGTGTGATAGTAGTGACAATTGAGGTGTAGAGAGAAGTTAAGAAGCTCCTTTTAAACTTTGCTTCTCTTTGTGTAGTGAGGAGCACACATCGATCTATATATAGCACAAACAAAGATGTTCACTGTGTGTACAAAAGTACTATTTATTTAGGACTCGCATGGATGGTGGGTTCCACCATCTCTTTTATCTCGGAATTATTCTAACACAACCATGCTCCCCTAAAAACTAGAAATTCTCAACCATTGCTTATGATCTCCGTCTTGATGTTTACCTTTTTTTTTTCATTCACAATTTTCTCTTTTTTAAAGAAGAAAATGGTATTGGACTCAATTTTTTTAAATAAAATCTCATATTAAAATTCTGTGGAAGCAAAAAAAAAATATAATTAAGAAAAAAAATTCCACTAATAACTTATCAGATCAACATATATTAATTAGTCATGGACTAAACGGATCAATACTCACAAATAATATATAAATAAAAAAAGAAGAGGGGGATTGTAGCTGTAACCATACGTTTTTTCCTCGGATCACCTTTATTACATCATATCATTGTCTTCCTTTAATCTGCTTTCCTTGCATAAGCAAGGGTGCATTAAATATTTCTGAAGTTGATCTAAAATTAAGACAGATCGCTACGAGTGTATTATAACAAGCACTTTGTCACGATAAGCATGCTCCATTGATATAAAGACACCATTTATTTGTACAGTACCTAGGTGGCCTAAGGAACAGTCTTGCATACAGACAAAACAAACAGTAATTTATAGACTACACCAATCTTCTCAACTATTAAATATTTAAAAGCATGCATATAACACATGACAAATATGATAGAAATAAAAAAAATACACATTTTAAATTAATATTATTAGATGCAGTATTGTTATAATACAATGCACACATTTACTACAAAACTAAACACAATACACAAATCCCAAATAAAAAGAAAAAGAATTTATGCTTTAAAAAATAAGTAGAAATTTTTAGCTGGCATGATAAAATAAAATATTATTCAATAACAAAAAAGTTTTATCCTATCACATAAGGTTAGCTGCATAAATTACATGATGAAGTCATTCGATTTGATTAAAAACTAAATCTTTAAATATATTAATTTATGATGACATTCCCCTTAACAAGTAATAACTTTTCCAATATCCTTATAGGTCTTTCTTCATTTTCATAAGACTAGAGATTATGCTATTTACTCTCCTTTCTATTGCTTCTGATGGGCTTTTTGTATATGTGCAATTTGTTACAGTTTAACTAATGTTTCCAATTATTTTGGAGTAAGCATT
Source organism: Glycine tomentella (assembly GCA_007407185.1). NCBI lineage: Eukaryota > Viridiplantae > Streptophyta > Magnoliopsida > Fabales > Fabaceae > Glycine > Glycine tomentella. The sequence goes on from PYAF01004221.1 coordinate 1,589,612, forward strand.
TGAAAAAGAAAATAAAAAAAATAATGTAAATTAGAACTCGGTGTAATCGATGCCCTTGTGAAGTGTGTGACGTGAATATGTGTATGGTACAACTACAAATACGACTGTTAATTATTTCGAAGTTTCCATATTTCCTTCATAAAAAAATCAACAATATTTCTTCTTCTTGTGTTTCACGGTTTCACCAAATATTTTAGACAAAAGAGGTCGTGTTTTGGTTAGTGTTATGCCCATTATACACGTTAGTTGCTTAGTTTGTGATTCAAATCATGAAGCAAGTTGGTCTCTTTAATGCTGAGTGACATGCCCTTGAGATCTTGAGAAGTCTGTTTGAAACGGTTGAATAATATATATATATGTGTGTGTGTGTGTGTGTGTGTGTGTGTGTGTGTGTGTGTGTGTGTGTGTGTGTGTGTGTGTGTGTGTGTGTGTTTTCATGAATGCACTGCGAACATATACTATGTTGTGGGCATGTGAAGTGGAAAGAATTGAAATTTGAATGCTTTATGCTGCTGCTGCAGAGTGAACTGACCATAATGGCCTCTTCACCATTTCAACAACAATGGGACATGCATGCAAACCTTACGGGATCTCTGTCCCTCTTCATATTTGGCTAATTTTCTTGTTAACCCTTCTGAATTAATGAACACTTTTTTGGCATTCACCTTCCCTTTCTTTTTTATGAAGTTTTAGAAGCTGTCATATCTTTTAGGCTATATTTGGATTAGTGGTAGAGAATAGAATGGAATTGATTAGAATATATAATAGAACGAAATAAAATCTTCATTTCATTATTTAGAAAAAGGACGGAACAAAATGAGTTATAATTTTTTAATTCATATATATTATTCTTGTTTAAAATATATTATCTTCTAAAGACAAATGATTAGGATACAATTTATAAAGATAAAATAGTTATTTTACTATCTAAAAGTTTTGCTCCAAATTTGGAGAGAAGAAAATCCGGGTTAAACAATATAATTGACTGGATTATGTTCCATTTCAATTTCTACAAAATACTATCATTTATGGTCAATCTAAATATACCCTTAGTTATACTGTAAGAGCATAACCTGGTAAATGTCAGTTGTCAAAGTATTCTATTTTCCGGGTCACTACATATTCATGATCTCAACCAATTTTCTACTTTGCAGTTGAGTTTTTTAATTTATGAAAATAAAAAGAGTTGATAAAACTTAACTACGTTTTAGGTGAAGATTTGCCAGGACTATGATGATTTTGGACCAAACATTCTCATGGTGTTATCTGCAAAATCATTCTACTGAGTCTGCTTATTGATATATCCTATCAATTTAAGATATTAAAACTAGAATTTAGATTAATTTTTAGTTTATTTTCGTTGTAAAATTATCAAGACTTTTTTTTAAGAGGATAGCACATTACTACTACATAATGCTGATTGAAAATTAAGGGAGAAGAATTTTTTAATATGGAGAATGGAGACCCTGACATCTGTGGTTGGTTTGTCATCTTCCACTACAGCAGTACAGTTGCATATAAATAGTAATGGAACTAAAGTACTAAACCCCTATTCTGAAAAATGAACGCTTAAGAAATTAGATTTTCTTTTTTTTTTCACACACCTCCTCGTGATGATGGTGGTGATGATTCGTTATGTCTTACTACATAGCATGATTTTTGTCTTTCATTTGTGCTTTGAGGCGTTAATATATATGGCCAAAGAGTGAAGAAAATAACCATCTAAGGCCAAACCAAAAGCATTATATTCTCTTTCTCTCTTTCCTCTGTATCTGTTAATAATAATAATAATAATAATAATAATAATAATAATAATAATAATAATAATAATAATAATAAACAGTTTTAATAAATATTTTTGATACCAAAACTTTACAAAATCAAAGATAGTTAATCGCGGCTCTTTAGAGAAAGCAGAGATCAGACACACTTTCTCAATCTCCTATTCCTCATTGCTGTATCTATTGACCTGCCTTCTCCCGACAAGTTTTGTTTAACAATTGTCAAGTTTTATAATGCAAGCGAATTAGAGAGTCCTGCCTCACATTTAAAATAAAATAAAATAATGTATAACATTTATCTATCTGTTTATTTATCCATATATCTGATAAGCTCACGAGGTAAGAAGAGTAAATGTTAGACATTAGTTTTAATTTTAATAGTTTATTTCAATTATGCATTTTAAATTTTTTCTTCTCACACTTTCATCTCGTTGGTGTAATTGACAATAACAATATCATTCAATATTTTTTAATTGGATAATTTTATTTTAAAATCTACCATTGAATCGAATGTTTCTTTTAAATATAATATATCTACAAAATTTTCATTCACATACACTAAAATTGATGCAATATTGCAATATATACTTTTAAAATATATAAAAATATAAATAATTTGATTATTTTCTTATTTTTATTTAATTTTAACAAAATCTTACTGAAACAATAAAGGGAGTGTATATATATAGTTATAATTAATGGTTGAATTGATACACTAGTGTAATAAGTTACAAAGGTAATTGGTTGAATGGAAAAAGTCAGCTAGCTTCACATACCACATGTCACAAATTCAAACTAACTTGTCTCCTTGGGATAAGTAAATATAAATATATTTGTAAGTATAATTTGAGCCTAAAGATTTTTCCTGTCTTGAACTAGAATAACATCTCCTTCCATAAAACAGCAAGAATAAATTCAAAAGGATGGAGAACATAGTGAAAAGGCACATGAAAAAGTTACCTAAGCGAGATATATGGTGATTAAGCTTTGTTTAACACAGTATTTCCATTTTAAGTTAATATAAAATTTGGTCCATAAAGTGATAACTTATGTTATTTTAATTCTTGAAAGCTCATGTCTAAACAAATTGATCCTCAACATAAATAATTTTATCTCTCCAAAAATTTATCAACAAATAAATTAATACTTTCCAACACCAAAGTAATATATACCTCGATCCGTCTATATCATATATTAACTTTTTGAAATGTAGTTAAATAAAATTGGAAGGAGAACTTAATGATGCTTTTCCTCATGTAGATATGCGATTCTTATATTCCCTTTAGTTACGTGCTCTTTGATTATAGCATTCAATTTTCAAACATTCCTTCCGTCGGCCAAATTAGAAAGGCAAGGGAAAATAAGATGCTACACCGGCCAAGGTGTATACTATTAATTCCACCCTTCCTCCTTTTTTTTCTTTTTTCTTTTTTTTTCACATTTGTAGTATGGAAGAATGCGGAATAAGGGAAGAATGATTAAAGGTAGAATTTATCAATCAGATTCCGATTTCTGTCCAAAAAATAATTTCATTAATTAATTTATCTTTTCTTATTGGAGATAAAAAGTATTCATAATGGGTCCAGTGGAGTCTACTTTGTCAACATGGAAGACTTGGGAGTATTTGTTTCTTGATGCTTAGTGCGCGCAAATGCTTATTAATTATCAACTTGTATATTAATTATAGAAGCATAATTAGAGCTGTTTTCCCCCTTTTCTTCCACTATTGAAGAATGAAAGAACCATTCTCTTTTTTAACATATTCTCATTCATTCCCTCTTGCTTTCATATTTTTATCTTATAGCTGCCCAAGCACGGATTCTCTTTCTTTTTGGGGGGGGTATATCTATCTACCTAGGCTAACCTATCTAGTTTAGACCACACGAGCCATAAATTTGAACCAAGGACCCAAATCTTGAGAACCATATAATGTGGAATACGGATGATTCTGGGGGGTGGGGGGTTAATATATTGATAAGATTCATAAGACAAGCGTCATGTACAACTTTCTCTCGAATGGGTAGAGGGAATTGGGTTTTATTTCCACATCAATCTTTTGAAATCTAAATATTCTCTTATTTTGTAATGAATGATTAAATTGGTTCACTCCTTGTGACATTTGACTAGCTAGGCTTAATCCATAACATAGACTAAGACTGCTACTGGTGTGGAACAATATGTACCCATGGAAGTGTAGTGTTGTTATACTTTTCCCATAGATATTTGTGGGGGGTGGGGGGGCGGCGGGGGGGG
>PYAF01004221.1:1593745-1616116 GCA_007407185.1 Glycine tomentella
TGTAGATTTTAGATAATAGCTATCATATTTGGCCATATGGTTTTTTGCTCCCTCTCCCTCATGTGAAAAATGCACAATAGAGTACGCCTCACATGTCAAGGTCGAAAATAAAGTCCAGATATACAGAGGAAAATAATAATCAAAATTCAAAACCTAGATTATTTTATTAAAAACAAATTATTACATAATCAATAACTCTCTTTATCATTACGTTGTGTAAAATATTGGCCACAAACTTAACAAGTTATTTTTAATAAAGTCTCCATTCTAAATTACGTTTTTTTTATTTATAAAAGATCCAAACATACTCAAAATTCAAAATCAACTACTAATTAAGTGATAACAATCACACACCAATTGATATATACACTAGTGTTGGAAAGAATGAGTAGTTGATGATTCATTATTGACCCTCATTTATTTTATTTGAGACACTTATTTAGAATTAAATTGCAAAAGCTTACTAATTTGATAATTGAGGTATTATTATGATTGAGAAAACTAAATAGACAAGTTCAAAAAGAAGTAAATGGATAATTAAGGAATAGAAGTAACACTTGACATGGGAGAATTTTTTTTTTTATTAGAGTCTCAAATATAAGTAAATAATAATAATTTAGGCTAATTAAAAAATTAGTTAACATAATTTAATTTTACTAATTCTATTTATAAAATAAATATTTTTCTAAATTGTTCTGCATTGAAATTTAATATAAAAATGTCATTAGAAATATAATTTAAAATATTTATATTAAATATGATAAATTAATTAATTTGATTATATTTATTTTGAACCAATATACATATTTTTTTCTTATATTCAAGAACGAAGAAAATATCAAATATCAAATAATTATTAATAATCAATTTAGTGTGTGTTTATTTATGCGGTGTACTTGCGATAGCATGAAGTTCAAGATCGCTTCACTCCATAAACATGGATGATATTGCTTCTTGAAACTAAAGTTTGGATTGTTCTACCTGCAATCTAAACACACGGTAAAAGGGAAATATTTTTAAATATAAGGACTAAAAAAGTAAAGTTTACAATCATATGAGTAATTAAACTTATAATTAGTTTATACATAAGTTAGTTTTTTAAAAACTATAATTTTAACTTATCCAAAAAGTTGATTATAACTTACATAAATTAATTTTAATTTATATTAAAAAATATTTAATTTTTTTCTTTTTGTTTCTTCTCTTTTTATGCATTCATGTATAGAGATGTTTATATCGAAACAAGACTCGATTCATCTTCTGTTCTTTGTCTTGAATAAGGATCATGATGATATGTCTTGTTCTGGCAAACATGGTATGACTGGCAATTAGTCGCAAGTGGTTGAGTAGGAGGTGTTTGTTTCATGAGTATATTTTTTAGTTCTGAAAATACAGGAGGAAAAAAACATTATGTGTTTGTTATGAATTAATAAATTAATTAATTTAAGTATATCTTTTATGTCGATAAATAATAATTCTATCTTCCGCCAATATTTAATTCCAATGGAGGGGGTAAGAAATATTTATTTCCATGAGATAAAAATGTTCTTTGTGAATAAATATACACATATTCTCTTCCTACCCATGACCCACTGTCACACTCCTCTATTAATGATCCCTTGATCATCTACGTTTTCTAATTTTTGTCATTATCAAAACCTACGTTCATATGTCAATTTTTATTTACCGTTAATCTCATCAATTTTAAAGAATAGTGAGAGGAATTTTGTCATGAAAGCGTGATATATTACATTTTGAGTATAGTTTGATTGTCATTTGTTGGTCTTATAATAAAGTTCACTACTCCAATAAAGTATTTTAAAGTCAGTTATTTAGACGCATTTCATGACGGTTTTGAACCATCTTTGAAGTTGCCATCGTGGAAAGTCAATATTTTTCACGACGATTTTTGAACTGACTTACAATCTCGGATTTTTTGTACATTGGTTTTCATAGAAATCGTTTTAGAAAATATTTTTTCTTTTAAAAATGTAAAAAAAAATTGAGAATTTGAAGATGGTTTTTCATAGTAATAGGATAAATGATTGATTATCTTTTGAGATAATCGATTATCATTAGATATAATTAATTATCAGTGAGGCAAAATAGATGAAAATATTTATTCTTGTATGCTTGGATTGATTATTAGATGACTTTTTAAGAAATAATAATTTATTATCACTTGTCATAATCAATTACAATAATTTCAATTGATATTTTCTAGACTTTTCTATTATGAACTTATCGTAATTAAAATCCTATCAGAAAATAGGAGGTTTCAAAACTTTTAAATTACAGAATATTGGTTGGGTGTATGCCTGCAAAGAAAAGGAAATAATATTGAGTGAAACTTGTAGGTGTTTAGAAATATTGGAATTGTAGGAGCTTGTGGAGGCTTTAGGAAAGAAATAATACCACGATTGAGTGCTTGATCTTAGTGGAGAAAGCCTATAAGTGTAGGTATTGGACATAGTCTAGGTTAGGGTGAGCCAATATAATTTCTCCATATATGTTGTATCCTTATTTACAACTTTTCATATATTTTTTCTTGTAGCATGCTTTAATTTTTGTTTTGAAAAACCTAATTTATTAAAGACTTAGTCTAATTTTTATCAAAAGCTTTTTACAAAATAATTTTATCATTTAGAAGCAACATATACTCTGAGGAAGCAAAGTGAAAACTAGAAATCTATTAGACAACATAATCTTTGATTTTAGAGTATCTTTTAAAGCATTAACATTTAAGTTTACTTAGAGGTTTAACCTTGTTTCATCATTTTATCCAAGTACTTAACAAGGAAAAGCCTTGCTCCATAATATCTTCTGATTTCCAAGCAAGAAGCTTGAGAAATAAAAAATCAAAAGCAAAAGTGTTTTGTACAAAAAAATATCTTATGTGTTTACATATTATAAATTATTTAGAATTTTATTAATATAGACTGAATCATATGAGTCAATTATTGACTCATTGAGTCGATTCTTGACCCAATATCCTAACCAAGTTGATAATCGATTTGAATCTAATAACATTTGATAAAAGGTTTGGAAGTGGATTCTATCTACCCATAGTTTGAGGAAGTATAGGAGTTAATAGTTCATGCTATTCTTGTATATAATAAGATCAAGCCAGTTTGGTTTGCTTTAGCTTTGGGGGGAAGAATTTGTGCTCAAGAAGGTACCAATTTCTCTGGCTGGATTGTAAGTTGTTTTACTATAGGTGATATGGATTTAATGGGCTTGATTCTTTATTTGGCATGGACTGTATGGAAACGTAGGAACCAATGGGTTTTTGACAAAAACAAAAGGCCTTTACACCTAATATTGGAACAAACTCAAACTCTACGTCTAGAGAAAAAATGTCTCATCATATTAATGCTCAAACAATGGAACATTGGAAAGGACCCAATAAGTGTTAATTAAAAGCATATTTTGATGCTTATTAGAGACAGATGAGGTATAGGTTTGGGTGTTGTTATCTTTCGGGATAACACTGCAGAAACTTAGGCAACAAGAAGTTTGTTTTTATCATAAAACTACTACATTAAAATTACTAAAGCTACAAATACTAGTTAGAGCATTGAATTAGCAGTCCAATTATTGTTTATTAACGTTGTGATTGAAACTAACCATATAAATTGTACTAGGCATGGAGGAAGCATTCCAAATCAAGCCAGGCCCATTTTCACGGAATCATCTAGGATCCAATTTATCTTTTCGTGACACGTTCTCCAAATTCACTTTCTTTGATTAAAACAATTGTTAATAGGGTAGCAGAAAGTAGCATCTTCTGCTTTTCAATTGCATGAAATGTATTGGATGAAGTAGGCTATGACCCAAACATTCAAACTATGTGGCCTTATAAAAAATCCTAGCTTTCAATTCACACACATCATTGTAGATTTATTATATGAAAATGAAAATTATTAATCTTAATCGTTAAGTTAAAATGAAAATTTTAAATTAAAAATTTAAGAATTTAAATTAATATTTTGTGTAATTATCATATCTATAAAATATTCGTCAAACAAAAATCAAACTTCTAAATAATTTCAACTATTATATCACTTTTTTTCAAGAATATAATTAATCAATCAACATCATTATCAAATCGTTAAACAGTTATAACCACCACTATAACAATAGTGATGGTGACAACAACTACACAAAAGTTTTTTCATTATATTAATGAACAATATCTAATAATTTTTTTTCAATTTTGTTTGTTTGTGTTGTATAGTAAATATATTTTGTTTTGTGTATATTTTTGTTTGTTATATTGATGAACAATATTTAAGATAATTCTTAATTAATTAGTAAGGTAATGCAAAAAAATCAGGATACATAAAATTAAATTTATTGCTAATTTTTAATATTCTCATGAGTTTAATTTTCATAAACTTTAAATTTATATTTATACACAATTAATAAAAAATCATCCTTAAAACACTATTTATTTTATCAATAATATTGTTGTACTATAATAGTTATCAAAGAATTAGTTACTTTTTATTAAGGATAAATGTTAGCGAGACTTTTTATTATATATTTTTGAATATTATTTTATAATTAAAATTGGTTAAAATTATTAATTTATTAAAAAAAGTACTACATAAACAAACATCTAAGAAAATGTTGATACATAAAAAAAAAAAAAAAAACATCAAAGAAAATGAGCTAACATTTTCTCTTTATTAAACTGATTGTACTCCTGGCTATCAGAAAAGAAAATTAATATCAAGGAGTATGAATCGGTTGAATAAGAGTGACTATACATGAGCGTTGTAAATTCATAGGTCAAAAAAGAAAAAGAAAATTGATTTAAATCATTTTATAGACAAGTAAAAAACTGAGAAAATGGAGTTGGAACTGGGAAGACTTGAAGGTGTGAGGCACGGAATTGCATAGAGATTGGAATCAGAGATGCCAGCAATAGCAATAGCAATAGCATTGTTTACTTTTATTTGATTTAATTTCATTCGTCGTATCGGAGTTTGATGGTTTCAACGAAGAAACAAAACAAAACAAAACCCCCATTCTTCTTCAACTACGAGAGAGGGTTGTAAATTGTAATCATTCAAATCTAATATAATATAATCTCATAATAATGGTAGCAGTGTCAGGAGGAGGGAGTGAGATATGGAAGGCCCACACGGCAATGGCGATGGTGCAGTTATTCAACGGAGGCTACCACGTCATCACCAAAGTTGCCCTCAACGTTGGGGTCAACCAAATCGTCTTCTGCGTCTTCCGCGATCTCATTGCCCTCGCCATTCTCGCTCCCCTCGCTTACATCCGTGAAAAGTACCATTCTTTCTTTTTGTCCCTTCTTGTTCATGCTTCTTTCATCAATTTTCTACTTTCTTTCATTACTTCTTATTTTCTATCACACTTTCTAACTTTCTTTCTGATAACACACTCTCTCTCTACTGTTGGTTCAAAACTACAAAATTATAAGCATAATAACTCAGTAAGTAGTCTCTCAAAAATTTGTACTTTTTTTTAATAGATTTCAGCTAACAATCAAAAAAAGGTGTGTGTGTGTGTCATTGGCATTTCTCTTTTCTTAAAGCTATGTTAACATATCATATTTAATTGTTCTGTTTCTTTTCCCCGAATGTTTTTTTATTTTTATCGGCAAATGTTAGTTTCCTAGTTTTTGTTAGTGGGAGGATTCGAATGCACCACCTCTCCTTCCTTTCCCTTCTCCCTTCATCACCAAGCCAACCTTATATCTCCTTCTTTTCCCCAAATGTCAGTGTTATTGGTGTGGACTAATGGAGAGTTTTTAGAATCTCCTGGGCTGTTTCTGTATCCTATGTTTAGTATCTCTTTATTTGTAGGGTGTGCCCAAGTTTTTAAATAATGGTTGCGTTGCGGTTGCGGGTAGTTAAAAAACCTTGATGTTATGGCCCAAATCATGGTCACAGACCGTTTTGTAAAACCTTGGGTGTGGCTAATTGGATGAAATTATACAGCGATGTATAATGCCTAATATCTACACTTTTTCTTCCTTCCAGTTTACAGTATGTTCCGATATTTAATTAATACTAAATGGTTTGTCTATTGTGATTGAGGTTTATTAGTTATCGTCTCAAGTCGGGTTCTGGAAATGCTCGTCCTTTTGGTTAATTATTTGCCTGGATGACTGGTGATTTTGCTGCTGGTAGCATAGATTATACTACTTTCTTTGCTCGTATAACTGTGCCATACCGCTATATATTCAAACTTTAGAAATGAAATTTTAACTTGCAACTCTATTATACCCATTTTTCACCATCTTTTCTTTATTTCTAATGCATGAGTATCCTTATAATGTCTTGTTTGTAGGTGTATGCGGCCACCCTTAACCAAAGGCCTTCTGTTGTCATTCTTCTTTCTTGGATTGACTGGGTGAGGTTCTGGATATAGTCACATATTTCCTACATTTGTTATGTTTGAATCATAGTGTTTCATTGATGCATTGGTATTTTTTGCTTCTTTATTCATGCTCAGGATATTTGGCAACCATCTTTTGTTTCTGATTGGCTTAAGCTATACTAATCCAACTTATGCTGCTGCAATTCAGCCAGCCACTCCAGTCTTTACTTTTCTGTTGGCTGTAATGATGGGGTCAGTCTCTCTCGTTTCAGTTTCTACATATTCATGTGTTTTGTTAATTTATCTTTTTTCTGGAACACAACTCCACGCTTTTTTTGCACAGAAGTGTGTACATTAATTAAGTAAATTAATATAAACCAGGGCATAGAGTAATGTGCACCTTTATAATCTTATTCATGCAGTACAGAAAGAGTGAACTTGTTAAGATATGAAGGTCTGGCCAAGGTTGGAGGAACTTTTTCCTGTGTTTTAGGTGCTGTACTAATGGTTTTATATCGTGGTCCAGCATTGATAGGGTATTCAGAAACTGACTTTGTATCACACAGTGAGATAAGTGCCAAAGGTCAACCGGAGCCTTCTGGATGGTTAATTAGTGGTTTACAGGATCTTGGATTAGACCATTTTCATCTCGGGGTTTTGTGCTTCATAGGGAACTGCATGTGCATGGCTTCTTTTCTATCCATTCAGGTTATATCTTTTTGATATTCTTCAAATTATTGTTGATTACAGGCAGCATTAAGAAAAAAATGGTTGTATTAATTGTCATTTCTTATCTCTATTACTTGTCTTTTAAGCCCCAATTCCTATGTATTATACACATGTGATGTGATGCTTTAATAGTCATAGACTCATAGGTCAAACTCTCTTGACTTGCTTCAACCCACGACCTGACCTATTTTGATCTGATCAAGCTGCTTGCAGCAACATCATGACTGTTGTGGGGGCTGCTGGTGAGAAGTGTTTCCTACCATTGAGAATTTTGAAAGGGTAAGGAAAGTCGAGTTTGAACAAGAAGATCAAGCATGAGCAACAATTGAAATGGTGCTTTTAGAAAGAAAATGAGTGAAACAAAATAATAGAACAGTGTGGTGAATTGGTGATGAAATAAACAAGTGAAGTGAAAAACTAGGATGAAATTTTGGAACAGTATGATGCAAACTAGAACCAACAGGACTAGACTCTACATAAATTAACTCAAGAAGAAGAAATGAGTATTTATTAATTCCTAGAATTAATAAAGATAATAGAGTGGAAAAACTCTTCTACTGCCAGGGAGCCAGGCGCCTACAAAGAGTTATTGCTCTCCATTTATAACTAACAAAATATTTTCTTTGTGATGCCCCTGTTACCCCACACTCCCACCCATCTATATGCAACCATAAACCATAAGTCAGTACAACCCTCTTCCTTTACTTCTCTCTCTGTCAACTCAGCACTCAGAATTCTGCCATCCCCTCCTTATCCTTCCTAGTGTTAACTTTCCACACCTTGGGCCCATGTGCCGACTGATGTAGTAGCTGACCCTTTCCAAACCTTGTGTCATAACATCTCCTACATCAAAAATTCAAAATCAGACCTGTCCTCTAGGATGAACCGTGGAAATTGACTGGGGACAATGAATTCATCCTCCCTAGTGACCTCATCAGTAGATCTACCTTCCACTGGATCAATGTTTGACTAATAGTTCTCCACCTTCACTCACAATCCTGGAAGGTAAGACAACAACTGCTATTAACATATCATATAATAACCCTTCATGATTTTGGGAAATTCCATCCCAATTCTGTAATTCCCAATAGCCTTCCCCAAAGACATGAAACACGATATATCTTGGAAGTAGCATTAAATTGGAGCTTATGAGCCATTTCACCCCAAATCAATGTTCTAGTCATATTGTACAATTCCACTTTTTGTGACCCTGTAGAGTCATGAGAAATTGAAAAGAGGTATTACCGAAAATTCTGCCCAATATAACCACTGGATTGAAGTTTTGGGTTGATCAGCAATAAAATACCTCAAGGTGCAACATTTCCCAGCTTTCCAATTAAATGTTTTCCCCCGTAATTTCTCCTTTCATAACCTTCTTGCAGTAGTTTCAAAATATCTCATTTGTGTCACTTTCTCTGACAACTGTACAGTATTTCCATCCAATTTTTGCCCTCTTACCAACAGAGTTTGAGAATGCAATGCTTTGGTTTTGGGTGCCTGTCCCTGACATTATCCTATAAGTGAAAAATAATTGAGACAAGGTTTTATAAGAAAACCTTGGGAGAACAAACAAATAATAAATTATAAAATTATAAAAACAAAATTGAAATTCTGAATATAAAAAAAAAACAGAACAGAGAACCGAATTGAAGTTCTGAAATTTCAGAAAATAGAGCACAAACATAAACCGAATACAAGATGAAGAAGAACATTTGAAAAGAGGAGAGAAAAACAGTTAAGAAAAAAAGAAAGACGACAAACAAAAAAAAAAACCTTGCACTATTGGTCGTCGGAAAAGTTGGTTGGAGCAGAGTGGGTTCACATAGAGGTTTGTGTTTGCGCAGCTAGGGTTTGTTAGAATGGGAAAAAAAATCTAATGGGAAGAAAAACACATAAAAAGGGTTCAGATGAGAAAAACAGAGGGTTATGTGTTGGGTCGTTTCAAATGGGCCAATCCAAGTCCAAAATTTTGAAGAAAAAAACAGAAAACCCGTCATGGACACTGTAAACCGCCACGACGCTACAGTCATGGCAGGTGCCATACCGGAAATGGTGGATGCCGCTATAAAATGCCAAATAACACAAACAGATGGAGGTGGCTACCGTTACAGAAAAAAACACTGTTATGGTGGTGCCATAACGGTTACGTGACAACACTGATTCTAATCCAGTACCACACTCTTCAATTTTTTATTTGGGAACTGGTAGAGGGGCTGAATGAAGTTATAGAGTGTAAAATGAGAAAAACTGAAATTGTAAAAGCGAAAATAAATAATAATAATGCAACAATTTTGATGACTCGGTATTCTTCCAATGTTCTCTAGGTAGCTCTATCTTTCTTGTGGTGTATTTGGATGAAATCATTATTATTGGGAATGATGAAATTAGGATTAGAGAACTCAAGGCACAGTTTCAGACAAAGGATTTGAGTGCACGAAAGTGTTTCTTGGGTATTGGGGTGATAAGGATTGAAGGGAAATTTTTCTAACCTTGAGAAAGTGTGTTATTGATTTTCTGAAAGAAACAGCCTTACTTGGAGCTAAACCTATTGAAACCACTATGGTTCCTATATCAAACTTTTAATAGCTGTATGTTAACTACGTCTCAATCACTTGCCTTGATATTGCCATATGGTTAGTTAGTTCCTGCCATCTCTTGGAAAACTAATGGGGAAGTCGTTCTTCATATATGGTGTTATCTGAAAGACGCTTTAGATCGTGGTGTTTGTTAGAGATGATGAGCATACTGATGTTGAGGGCTTCCTTGATGCTGACTGTGCTGTATCCCCTATTGATAGGAGATTCACTTTAGCTGCTGGATTCTTGTTGGAGGTAACCTTGTGTTAGGGACTTGGGTATTATGCGGTGCTTAAGTCCCACATCAAGTAGTATGGGATGCTAAGTGGCTTGGTTCCCCAAGTGCTTGGGTGCTTACCACCTTGTTTCCTAGAAAAGTAAGAAGCAGAGTGTTGTTAGGGTGCCAAATTAGAATACTGAGAAGTGGAGCTAACTACATGTGAATTGGTGTACATATATCATCTTCTTGATGAGATTTTCTGTAATAGTGCAATATCTTTGAAGCTATAGTGTGACTGATTAAGCTTGTGTGATTGATTTTCAAACTTCCAATCATAATAATTCTAATTCTGTCGTTTATAAAAGTTTGAAGTATATTGAGGTTGATAGCCATTTCATGCTTGAAAAGAATTTGCAAAAGTTTCTTATTACTACACATATGCAAACCGGAAAACTAGTTTCAGACATCACCGAAACACTCAAGAATTGAATAGACACATAAGGGTCTATTTGGATAAACTTCTCTAAAAGCACTTTTAGGAGAAAAAAATAAGAAGAAAAATTGACATAAGTTTCTTCATAAGTTAAAATTAGCTTATGCATAAGCTAAGTTGTAAAAACTCTCATATTTGCTTCTCTAAAAAATATATTTTTAACATTGTATAAGCTAATTTTAATTTATGGAGAAACTTATTTCATTTTCGTTGATATTTTCTTCTCCTAGAGAAGTTTATCCAAACAAGCCATATGTTTTTGTTAGGTGTCTGTTAGTATTAGATTTCTGTTATCACTTGTTAGTAAGGGTGTTGGTTAGTTAGATAGTTGGGCAGAGATTATTAGAAGAATTAAGGCATGTTGCCTATAAATAAGAGGGGTTGAGAGGGAGAGATATCTTGTCATTTGAGAGAGAATTGAGACCTTTGGGCATTGGGGGGTGCTGACCCTTGAAGTTCTTCAAGTTATGCACTGTATTTAAGGGAGAAATCTTTCATTCTTTCTATTATACCTCTACCAGGTATCTATCAATTTGCAACAAGCTAAACATGATTAATGCTCTAGCTTGAGGGGATTTATAGGGATTAGTCATTACTTTACTAATTGTTATTTGGCTATGCATATTTCTCCTGTATTGCGCTTAATTTATTGGTATAAAGATAGAAGGGGGAAACTAACAGCACTGAGTTAATTATTTACATTCTTAATTTTCTTTGACAGTCACAAACTCACGACGGAAACATCTTTTTCTCCATCTCCATTAAAATATTGTAAATTCACACATTGCATTATTGGTTGATTCCCAAAGTTGTCATGCTTGTTGGATTGAATAATTTATTAGCAGAAAAGCCATACTTCAGATTTGGTCTTATAGATTTCTTCAGTGATCAGATTAATTGTGCTTAGCTTCATTTTTGAACAACTTTAATCTGTTATGTTTAATTTATTATCATGAAATTTTTTCAGGCTCCATTATTAAAAAAGTATCCTGCAAACCTATCTGTCACAGCATATTCATACTTTTTTGGAGCTGTATTGATGGTAACTACATCATTCTTTGCAACTAATGAGTCAACTGACTGGAGATTGACACAGTCTGAAACAGTAGCCGTTATTTATGCGGTAAGTCACTAGAATTTTAAATGAACCTTCAGTATGCTGTTATTAGTTATCTCTGATCATTGTTGTCCATATTCTTTATTCATCATTTGTGTGGTTTTATTCTTGAACACTTCAAATGTCATTTTTTTTAATGGAAGCATTCTCACTTTTTATCAAGGCACCAAGTTTTTCAATTGAGCAAAGTGAACAGGTTGTTTTTGCATGCAGTTTTTAAGATTTCCTTAATTTTTTGCTTTTAATGTTGGTGTAAACTAAGAGAAAATAGAGAGATATTTGAGTGTAAACCATGTGTCAGAGTACACAGAAGATGCTTATTTATATAGACAGGTAGTATTGATTACACATAATTAGAGGATATTCAATTTCCTCTAATTCAGATATGATATCCTATCACATTATTATACATTAAATTCTTGATTCTCAACACTATTCTTGATTCTCAACACTTCCCCTCAAGCTAAAGCTTACTTGTTACAAGAAAATTTATTCCCAACTAATAAATAAAAACATAAAATTGAGTTCCACCAAAAAACAACGTTTGAAAGACAACTCTGGGATGTTGGCGAAGTCGGGGAATATTGCTAGAAAGATAAAATTTCCAAAGAGATGGAATAACCATCAGCCTAAGAAATTTATGGCAAGCAAGTTCCGACCTTCTTAAGAACCACATTTGGAAGCTTCTAACCAATATTTTGAAAACAACTCAGGGATCTTGATGAAATCGGAGAATATTGCTAGGAAGAGAGAGCTGGAACACTGATCTTCTTAAAACCAAGATTTGGAAGCTTCAAATGAAGTGTAGAGACCCAATCATTCAAACTGAAGAGACGAAATCATCATAAAGTGACAACGAAGCAAGAGAAGTCACTGAGAAACACGCCAGAAAAGGACAGTGACAGAATAGGCAACTGGAAAGTTCTTAGCTGGAAAATAAGCTGCAAGCTGAAGGTGGTGGCTGGAAACACGCAGAAAAAAACAGTGGCAGAATAGGTGGCTGAAGTTCTTCGCTGGAAAATGAACGGGAAGCAGAAGGCAGTACTGGCTTAAATCCTAATAAGAACCAGCAGATGCGATGATGAGTAAAAACAGTAACTGCAAGACGCGAACCAAACAGTGCCTAAAAAAGCACAAAACAGAACCAAACAGTGCAAAAGGGGGTTTCTCCCAAAATAAGTTTGATGGAGTTGAAACTCCAGGGGCAGCGGCGCATAAGGTAGATGATGCAGTCACCAGAAATCGCGACCAGAAAAGGTGCCTGACGTGCCATCACGCGCCAATGGGCGAAGCTGTTTGGCTGTAAAAGATGGTGCGCGTGAGGGTACGTGGATGCTCTGTTTTCAATGCCGTGAGCAGCACCATGTAGATCAGTGTGAGGTGACCCAACCAGATCCGGTGAGTAGTCACCGGAAAGTTCCCCGGAAAAGTCATCGGAGTTGCACCGGTGACCGTAAAATGTGCAAGAAACGGGGAAAATGACCGGAGAAGGAGAAAGGGTCGTTAGAAAGCGGAAAGAGGTCGTCAGAGTAAGTCCAACGACTAGAAAGGTGCAGCAAGTATGAAGGTCCACCGGGGACAGTAGGTCCCAGTTGGAGCACAATTTTCATTATTTCCTCAACCTGGTTCTGATACCATATAAAATAAGAGAAAATAGAGAGGGATATTTGGGTGTAAACCATGTGTCAGAGTACACAGCGTATGCTTGTTTGTATAGATTGGTAGTATTGATTACACATAATTAGAGGATATTTGGTTTCCTCTAAATTAAATATCATATTCTATCACATCATTATACATTAAATTCCTGATTCTCAACAATTGGATTCAATTCTGATATACTGAGTATACTTTTCATGGTTTGCTAACCTATATGGTTCCACTTCCACCATGAGAAAAACTATGAAAAGGTTATACTGGAAATGAAAAACTCACAAACCTTAGTTATTAAAATGATATAGGAATTTATTGTTTGTTGATAGTGCACAAAATCTACACTGACCATAGTCATCAAGTGTATTCTTAAATCTAGTTGCATTTAACACTTGGCAACAATATTTAAGCAAATTACTATTATACCCTAGATTTTACTTTAAAAAAAAAAAATAAACTTTCACTATTTATTAATGTAATTCAAATATGTGTTTGTATATATTTGACGAATTCATATCATAAACCTTAGGTGATATGCAGTTGACTATTCTTTCATTTGATGCATAATATGGACAAATATGATGCCACTGTTCAAAATTTCAATTGTAGTTGTAAAATTATTTTAAGCTGTTCTCTATACATGATCTATATTTTTTTTTTCTTTTGGTTTCTTTTCATTTGTTAATGTATATATATTAATTAAAAAGAAAAAAGCAAAGAACAAAGCTAATCAGATTCAGATGGAACCAAATGTTCGTGTTCCAAATGGTGACCAGAGTTTTGTTCTGCAAATGATTACTTAGCCAAAATCATGCTCGACAATTGAAAAAATAGAATCATAGAATCACTGAACTTGTTTTGGTAAAGCATTTGTGATTTGTCCCTGGCATATTTAATACTAGCAAGTAGCAACCAAGTGCTGTGGCACCCAGTTACATGAACCATAGCCCACTATTTTGTGACCCAAGCTACTAGACTTGGCCTTATAACTGTTGGGAAAACCTATTTCTTTGTTGGACCAGTGTTTAAAATAAGATGGGATGGTTTCATTCTCGGTCATGCAAGAATATAGGCAAAAAACAATTGAACTGATGCAAACGAAAGAGGCTATGACTGTAACTGAAATTTTTATTTAGCTATATGCCCTAGTTGAGGAATAGAATGAAAGCTACCAGGCTGAATAAATGAGGGTGTTTTTATTTGAGGCATGAAAGGAATGCAAGTCTTGTTTGTTCCAGCATTTTAGAACTAAGTGATCTTTATTTTATTTTGATTTGATAAACACTCGGTGATCCTTATATCAACTTTAATCAATTTCCTTGTTTGTTCAGGGGTTTATTGCATCTGCCCTTAATTATGGACTCATTACATGGTGCAACAAGATCTTGGGGCCAGCCATGGTTGCTCTTTATAATCCACTTCAACCTGGAGCTTCTGCTCTCCTATCCAGAATTTTTCTTGGAAGTCCAATTTACATGGGAAGGTACATCCTTTATTACCAACTAATTATTGATGCATTGTTGACTATAACAAGCTATAAGCCTACTCAACTTGTCAATGCTAACTCCAAAAAGCAGCTCAATTTACTTTATTTTCCAGAAAAGATCCGTAGTTTGTCTAAATTAAGCTACACATTACTTTCTATGATCCTGTTTGAATAAATTTCTCTATAAACATTTATATAAGAAAAATATGAAGATGAAATGAATTGAGCTTCTTGCATAAGCTAAAATCAATTGAAAAGACTATGTAAAATTTGTTTAGCATGTAGGTTTATGCAACAATATAATGAAACATGATGATATGTCATGTATTTATTCAGGTGGTGTTTTGAAGTGTTTTTACGTAAGATACGAAAATAACTCAAGATTCTTCTGAACTCTTTCCAGTTTATTTCAGTAAGCTTCTTTGTGTAGTTTATTGAAATAAGCTTTTTTTATAAAAAAAACTAAATATTTGAATAAATTTCTTGATGAAGTTTATGGCACGAGCTTTCATTTAATAAGAACTTACTGAATAAGCACATGCTTATGTTGTATATCTAAATGCATCCGTTGTCTACTAAACATGTAAATACTAGGTTTTGCACCGGTTTCAAGGAGTGGCATGCCGGAAGATTTTGGACTAGTTTGTTTAAACTTTTTATCAGAAAAATAACACTTATTTTAATAAAATAAGCAATTTTCTATTTTTTTAGTATGATTGTCTAAACTGTTTCTGTTTATTTTGAGAAGTAAATTTTATCCGCTCATTAAATAAACGCTTTTAAAATGTGTTTATTTTGAAATTGTTTATTTTAAGTTTAAACAAACTGATCCTTTATTTCATTGTGTTTCAACTTTCTAAGTTCCTTATTGTTTGTAATTCTTTATTCATGACAACAGCATCATAGGAGGATCTTTGATCATTATTGGTTTGTATGCGGTTACCTGGGCGTCATATAGAGAAAGACACGCAGCTGCTGGAGTTGCTTCTCATGGCTCTTGGGTCTCTGAATCACTAGTTCATGACAAGAGTTCTTTTAGGGTTAACATTTTCTCAGGGCTCCCCAGCCTGTCCCCAAAGCCTTCGGATTAACGAAATGAATTGTGGAATCCCGTGTAAAAAGTCATCTCATAATTCTTTGCTGTCTTTATACATAATAGTTTTGAAGAATTTAAGAGAATCGACGTTAAAATTTTGATGAACTTATCTTCAAATTCGACAAGGCTATCTGTCATCTTAAAAACGATTTCATTTAAGAATTTTGTTTTCAAACCATAAGCTTAAATCACTTTTAATTGTTTGATTGAAAAAAAAAGTTGTAAAAGTGGCTTTATTGTATTTTTGTTCTCTATGTTGTAAAAAGAATGGCTTTATTAAAATAAGTATAGTAAGGGCGGAAAGTTAACTTTTATTGGAGTAAATTTACTCCAATAAACAAACGGGTGTTTTGAGCTTAAATGCTATGAACCAGTGGTTTGGAGATTAAATTTGTAAATCGAACAATCTTTCTGTAGGTATACCAAGTACTAACTAGGATTTGAAAGATGAGTCATGGTAAAATGGGATTAAAGTTGGGTATAGACAGATTGTTTTGTTGGTGAAAAAAACGGATAATTTATTGGAATTAGGCGGAAAAAGGGTTCATGCTATTCACACACCTATTTTTACTTTTAGCATCTTTTTAGATTTTCTTTGGTAATTATTTTTGACAAAATAATCATTGATGGAAGTTAGTTTTTGTAATGTAAAACTAAACAAAAACTAGTTATTTTTTTCATCTATATGAAAACTAGTTTTTGTATTTATACGAAAACTTGTTTTTTTGTAGCGTAGTTAATGTATTTATAATGTGTTTAATTTGGAGTCATTTTATGGCAAATTTTAATAAATAATAAAAATTAAATAAATATTTTAAAATTTAGGGTTGTTTTAAAAATATTTTGAAATCTGAGACTATCAAGCACGCCCAATTAACGTCCAAATTGGGCGTGTTTGAGTGTCCAGATTTTATTTAAACAGTCTCTCCCGATCCATTTCTTCACAGGTTATCTTCTAAATCCATTTCTTCATAGCATATTTAAAGTATTTGTTTTTGTTGACGATAAGAAATGAATTTAGGTAGTGAGAGTGCTCGTGTTGTGCTATTTTTTAATGGAAGGAAAGTTAAAGGACGATGGAGTGTTGCTTTTTGAAGGGGATAACAGGCCGACACGTATCAATCGAAAATCAACACTGGGTGAATTGCATGAGAAGATACACCAAAAATTAGGTCTAAAAGACAACCAACGTATCACTTTGGTGATGACAAGATTATGGCAACACGAACAATACATTGGGACTCAACTGCTGGATGATGAAGACATAGAAATGGTAATGGAAGAATTTTTCAACCAGTCAAGGAAGGATTTTTTAGAATTGTACGTGGATGTTACCACAGCAAAGGATGTTGTTTTATCCATAAGGTCAGTCGCTTTTAATTCTGCACATAATGCAACATCATATGCTGCTCCAGATGTAAACGTGTCTGAGGAAGCTGAACATGGCCCTACTTGGGTTATGGATGATGATGAAGAGCATGACAATGATGAAAATATCGCAATGGAAGATCGTCTTCTTGAGGAGGATGTTAGTGCATCGGATAATGATGAGGATGCTGGTGTGCATGTGACTGAATTCTAAGAAGATACTGATGTGGGGTTGTCTCAAATCCGTCATCATGCCGACGTTGGATCTACTCAACCAGAACAAGCTGTTGAAGGTATGTTAGATGACCGAAATCAATGAAAATGTAGTCATATATGTATATTTGTATATTATAGTATTTTATTTGCTTGATATGTTTAGGTGCTGAGGCCATTCCTTTTTGGGATGGAATTCCACATTACACATATATTGATTGGAATCATCCAAGCGAAGAAGAATCTTTTACCGGTTCGGGTTCGGGTTCAGTGCAAGGTCCATGGCAATTAGGGGACGATTTGTTTGTTAAACAAGAATTTGCATCCAAAAAGGATGCACAAATTGCAATTAAGCGGAACCTCATGAAGGACCACCAAGAAGCAATTGTGGTTGAGAGCAAGCCTAACAAGTTTAGCATGAGGTGTGTTCGAAACAACGATGGTTGCCCTTGGAGGGTTAGGGTAATTAAACCAACGTCCAGTGAAAAGTGGCTTGTTTCAAGATGGGGTGGAAAACACAATTTCCTGAATGATCATATTACACAGGGTCACAAACAGCTAGATGTTGATGTTATTGCTTCACTTGTAGTAGTTATGTTTCTATTAAATTTGCTCTATATGAATAATATTGTTTTTTTAAGGTATGTTATTAATGTCAATGTTACAATTTCATTGTTAGGAATGGTTAAGAAGGAACCTTCTGTGTCAATTGCATTGGTCCAGGAGAGGATCACCAATACTTATGGATTTAAAGTTTCATATGGAAAGACCTGGTATGCGAAGCAGAAAGCAATGACAATGATTTATGGGGATTGGAAAGAATCTTATGCATTTTTGTCCAGGTGGTGCAACTACATGCTTCGTTTTTCACCAGGTTCTTTTTTTCATATTCAAACAAATGCTTATTTTGTGGCACATCGACTGCTACGGGCAAAGCGTGTGTTTCATCACATTTTTGGTCTTTTAAAAAGTGTTGTGAGGCTTTTAAATTTTGCAAACTCATCATTCAAATTGATGGGAATCATTTATATGGCAAGTATAAAGGAAAATTGTTGATTGCCACGAGTCAGGATGGAAATAATGAGTGACAGCGAGTGGAGTGAGTAGAGCGAATGAATCGGCACGACTTACATAAGACATTTCTTAAGAGTTAATTTTATATTTTAACATGCCCCAAAAGGCGTGATTGAACACGCCCAAATAGGACGTGACTGAACACGCCTAACAAATAGGACGTGACTGAACACGCCCAAATAGGGCGTGACTGAACACGCCTAACAAATAGGGGGTGACTGAATACGCTTAAATTTGGATGTCATTGACCCCTATATAAGCCAGACACTCCACTCCCACACAACATACCTCCGCAATCGAAATTCAATCTGAATACTATGGCATTCTTAGGAGAAACAAGCAGTCAGACTATTCGTAACTTCAAATTAGCATTCATTTTTCCAAATGGATCAATGAAACACAACGAAACTGATCTTTCTTTTCAATGTCCTACTCCAATACCAATGTGAGTTCCTAATGAGTGTTCTTTTCAGACACTCAAGAGTAGGATGCACTACACCCTTCTGCTAACCAATGACCATTTTGTTGATGAAATATATTACCGACAGCCATCACTACATGCAGGTCAGCAATATTTTTTTCATTCTCTGCAACTCACAAATGATGATGATGTTTGCACAATGTTAATGTGCAATGACCAAATGTCAAGTGTTGGTCCTATAGAAATATTATGCACCATCAACAGAACACTCGATGGTATACTCAACCTACTTCGATCCACCATCGTCCCTACACATGTTGCAATGCTATATTACAACGGCAAGTGGAGCATAGCACGACAAGATGATTTTGTGGGTTATTCCTTCATTGGAACAAATCCAATAAGGTTTGAAATCCTTCAGGGTGCAACATTGAAACACTTTAGGATCTCGTAAAGCAAGTTGCGCCTGTTGGGTTTCCCCCTTATGGAATTCACAACTCACAGGTGGTAAGAAAATTGTTTTTTCGACAACTAGCCCATGCAAAATATTCAGACTAAACAATCGAATATCACATAATAGAGTTAACAAGCGATGAAGACGTGTTTAAGATGTTAGCATAATCCAACTACTGGAAACTTTTTTGTCCAATAGAGATTTTAGCTATTTTTAACAAACCAGTTACCCAAATGGAATGAGACATGGTCATAATGTTGACTAGAATGATTCATTGTATTAAGTAGTGTTTATGAAGTTTGGTTATCTTCAATTGTTATTGTTATCTAAAATGTTCGTTCCGTTATCGTCTGTTTGCCTCTCATAAATTACTGTTATTCACGATGTTAGTGATTGTTAATATGTCGACTAATTAAAATAATTGTTAGAAAAAAATGTTCGAAACAAATGTAAGTTACAAAATAAAATCTATCACAAACTAAAATGAAAAAACACAAACGACACAAAAAATAAGACTCTGGTGGCCACTGATGATGACGCGCCTGACGATCAGGTAGCCTCCGTCTACGCGGTCGCGGAGAAGGGTCTGTCTGAGAAGGGTCTGCCGAATAAGGGTCTACATAGGGAGGTGGACATGAAGTGGCCTGCTCTGGAAATGAGGGCTGGGAATGGTCAATAGCTGGGGTGGCATATGGTACATTTGATGGCCAACCCCCACAACCTCCTGTAGAATAATCAAGCTGGGAGAGCATCTCGTCAATGTCGGCACCAGTCCACTCAGCAGGAGTTACATCACTACTGGTCCCAACATCCGCTGATGTCATCGCCATTGCAGTAGCCATATATACTGGCTGGGTCTAGGAGTCAGCCGGTGAAGTCATATCATTTTGCGTACTGAATCCCTCATACCCCATGTTCCCCTACTGACTAGACTCGTAATACAAGGGCTGGCTGTCGTATGTCAATGCTATAATTGGAGGCCTAAACCAACCCGAAGTGGGAGGCATGGGACCTACAATGGGTTCAGAAACATGGTGCATCTGTTTTCGTCAACGCTCTAGCCCATGTCCCTCCTGTCTTCGACGGCCAACGCCAACAGCCACTTGTGACTCCTTCTGAAACTGGGTTTCAGGTGCATGTGGCTCTACCTCCTCCAGGCGACAACTCTTTCTGAAGATAGACATTATGCGACCGACTTCCTCCTGCGCCCACTTGCGGGTGTAACCCGACCACTGATCATGACTAAGCGCTAAGTACAACATCTCCAGCCCATCAATCTATAAATTAAAATATATAAACATTAGTGTGAATCATGTTCTCTATCATAATAAATATAAATAGACAAATTATAATGTCAGCAAAACTTACACCACGTCCAGTCTTGGCAGCCATCTTCGAGATATACCACTTCCCATTTTCCCTGTACCAAACCATGTACTCATGGTTTGGTGACATGAAGCCCTGAACCAGAGGGGGAAGGTCAATGTGCTGGTCCCTAACCTCCGAGCGTTTAATAAACGGTCTCAGCTTACGGACCCAATTATCTTCTTGTTTACTGCACAAGGAAAGGTCATGCACACCCTTCAACTTCTTGGGAGTACGTGGGTTGGCTGATCTCTCCCAAATTGGCGCATACATCTATCCGGCTGAGAATACTCAACTGTGTGGAAGCATATAACGGGAGTAGTTGTAATCCACAACAGTCGCTGCTGCTCAAATGCACCAAGAAAGTCGTACTCTCCATATGGTTGCCAAACCACCTACACAGACCAAATAAACACACAATTATGTAACGACATGGACCACGAATGCACAGTTAAGAACACATAAAAATAACTAAATGTATCTCATCCCGACTGAGGGATTCCAATCTCATCCTATACCAGAGCAGCTCATGTGCTCGAAAATGGCTTAAAGCATTAAACCTTATTTCAAAATAACTGACATTAGAATACTATAAGACTCAATTCCAAGAATTGTTAAAAAAATCAAATATACTAACACATACTGGTGTTCGTAATGCCACTCCAGGTGAGTAGGAAGCGAAATAGCTAGGACAATGGGTGGGAATCTCAGTCACGCCCACACCTGAAGCAGCATGTTATACCCACCAATGTCACTTATGCGTGGATCTGTACACTCGTACATTTGTCTAAACAAATGCGCAAGGACCGCATAGTCCCAGTTATATCCTCCAATCTCTTCGAAGTCCCCAGCAAGCAATAGGATGTAACGCGCCACAACCATGCTCCCCACGGTTCTGTCGCTCAGCAACCATGCTCCAAGAAGTCGCGCAATGTGCACCTTCGTAAAGCGCATCGCAGCGATCTAATCAGGAAGTACCTCATCCCAGTGCGCAAAATGTCTATCAAAGAAAGATAAGCGCAAATATCCACCTCTAAGCTTGGTGTCTGGCAGAGGTTCATGACCAAAAACCTCCTCAATGACGGTGTCTCATTCGGCTACGGTGACTCCTGTTATGACTTTGCCCTCAGTGGGCAATCCTAAAATGCCAGCCACGTCTTCCAACGTGATGGTTAATTCTCCCTGCGTCATATGAAAGGTATGGGTCTCTGGTCTCCACCGCTCAACCAGAGCACTAATAAGCTTAGGATCGATTTGAAAAAAATTAACTAATCAATTCATATGTACAGTTTAAAAAAAATTGTTTGCTCATTTCCTACTTGCATACCTGAATATGTCGCATGCGTACGACATGTAGAAAGCCAACATTTCTTAACATATCACCAACGATGTCAGGTATATCATCATGATGTGCGCCCCCCGTCACTTTACCACGTCGAGTCTTCAATAGTCGAGTTGTGTCCTCATTCCACACAGCTTGTGAAACGTGGGTCCGCTGAGTACGCCTACGCAAAACACCCCACTTTTACGAGGTAGGGATAACATGTGTCGTCGGATCCATGGGCTCACCCTCATGATCGGATCCATAACGCGAAGAATCAGTTGAAGATGAATTAGCCATCTAATGAGTATCTTAATATAAATAAATGAAAAAAATTAAAAAAAAATTAACTTCGGTTCACAAAACATTACAAATAATTATCCTATCAAATAAGTGAAAACCTAATGTACGTCGCTAACAATCCTAAA
>PYAF01004221.1:1616216-1665128 GCA_007407185.1 Glycine tomentella
TACTAACATGTACAAAACTAACATGTACTTCGCTAACATGTACACCCTAACAATTTTCTACGAACCTAATATATACGGCGCTAACAATTCAATAATATAACATGCAAAATTATTAAATTCACTTACTTGTTAGCAGAGCTTCGCTGCAGAAATAATCTACTCAAACTCTACAGAGAAGGGCAAAAAACTTTTAGAGAGCGAAGGTGAAATAGTAAGAATGGTAAAAAGGTTTTTTTGCCATATATAGCACTCAATGACAGCCCCAGATTTCAAAATATTTTTAAAACAGTCCTAAATTTCAAAATATTTATTTAATTTGTATTATTTATTAAAATTTTCCGTTATTTTACAGTATGAAACATAAAAAAAATTAAAAGTTAAAAGGCCTCTCTATTTGCATGCTCTGTTTAATTTTAACAACTTAAAGGCAACTAATATTGCTTCTTGGTTGTTCGTTTTGGTTTTGTTTGGGTTCTTGGGATTAGGCTGTGCATTGGTGGTTGTTGGGTGCCATTGTTGTCGGTTCGTTGGAGTGGAGTGGCATCGTGTGGTGGTTGCAGAGTGGTGTGGCGACGTGGAGGTTGCAGAGGTAAGTGGTAGTTGTTTAGGACGTACGAATTTGGTAATCCGTATGGTTCTTATGAATTAGGTAATCCGTAAGAACCTTACGGATTGGTTAATCCGTATGCGGATTATGCAATCCGTACAGCTTCAAGTCAGTTTTATTTATTAAAAAAAATAATAATTTTTTAATGATTAAATTTTAATTTGTTAAGATGGACAACGATAAGTGAATGTATGACAGTATTATGTCTGAAGAAATTAATATGAATGAAGACATTGGAGCGGACCCTGATGTGTTTGAAAACAATGATTGTTTAATTGATTGTTTTGCAACGTTCAAAACGAATGAGGTAATTATGTGATTTTGAATGTAACTAAAGTTGTTAAATGATTGAATTAAGAAGATTAAAGAGGAATTATCCATTTATGTAGGTGTTTAAATCCCGTGATGCGGTATTGAAATGGGCTCGTACTGTTGCTAATGAGAATGGTTTTGTAGTCGTCATAATGAGGAGTGACATATCGACTGGAAAAATAGGAAGGACATCATTTGTGTTAATTGGTTGTGAAAGGAGTGGAAAGACCATGGAAAAAAGATTTCACACCTTGTATAACTAGCACTAGAAAATGTGAGTGTCATTTTAAGCTGCGAGACAAACCAGTTCCGGGAGGTCAAGGGTGGATGATGAAGCTAATATGTGACAATCATAATCATGCTTTGGCTAAGTCATTATGTGGACACCCATATGTTGGTCGAATAACTGAGAAGGAGAAGATCATTGTTGCTGATATGACAAGGTCGATGGTGAAACCAAAGAATATTCTTCTAACTTTGAAGGAGCACAATGACAATAATTATACAACTTTAAAGTAAGTATACAGTGCAAGATATGCATTTCAGATGCGTACAAGAGGCAATAATACTGAAATGCAACAGTTAATGAAACTTCTTGAACGTGACATGTATATTCATTGGCATAGATTGAAGGATGAAAATGTTGTACGTGACTTATTTTTGGGCACATCTAGATGCAGTACAGCTGAGCAATGCATATCATATGGTGTTTTGATAGACAGTACATACAAAACAAACAGGTCTAGACTTCCTTTACTTGACATTGTTGGTATGACACCTACTACGATGACATTTTCAGCTGCATTTGTCTATTTAAAGGCTGAACGTATAAACAATATTTTGTGGGCCCTTGAACGGTTTAGAGAGATTTTTCTTAAAAGTGAATTTTTCCCAAAAGTCATTGTTACAGATAGAGATTCAGCATTGATGAGTGCTGCCAAAATTATTTTTTCATAGTCAACCAATTTATTGTGTCGATTTCACATTGATAAGAATGTCAAGACAAAATGTAAAACTTATATTCGGCAGAAGAACGCATGGGATTATGTCATGGAAGCATGGGGAAGTGTTATTGACTGTGTTAATGAGAAGCAATATCATGATTGTGTTATGAAGTTTGATGTTACATGTGCACCGTGACCAACGTTTGTTGATTACGTGAAGGACACTTGGTTGAATCCCCACAAAGAAAAATTTGTGACAACATGGACAAACAAAGTCATGCATTTTGGAAATACAATAACAAACAAGTAAGTTTCACGTCTGACATTGCTTAAATTATGATTTGCATACGTTTAATGTCTATTAAATGAATTGATCATATCATAAACTGCAGGGTTGAGTCTGCTCATTGGACCTTAAAGCGGCTACTACAGAATAGTCTTGGTGATTTGTGCACTATTTGGGATGCCATGAACAATATGATCACCTTGCAACATACTAAAATCAAGGCATCTTTGGAAATAAGTACACATGTGGTAGGACATGTTTTTAAAGTTAATTATACAAGAGACTTATTGGCATGGTGTCCAGGTATGCGTTAAACCAAATTGCTGCCGAGTATGAGCGAGTCCATTATGCGGTCAAAAACCCTTCTCGTTGTGGATGTGTAATGAGAACAACACATGATTTGTCTTGTGCATATGAGCTAGCTAAGTATGTTATTAGGAGCATTCCAATTAACACCGTTCATATGTTTTGGCGGAGATTAAACTTTTCAAACAAAGGTATGCATGAGCACGAAGTCAGCATAACTCAAGAGATGGAAGTCATATCCAACCGTTTTGAAAAGCTTGATTTGTGTGGGAAAATGACATTGAAGACTAAGCTTAAAAAAATTTGCGTACCCTGGTCTAAATTCCATGTGCCCCCCTGATAAGGTAAAAACTAAATTTGCTCAAAAGAAGAACATCACAAAACACCAAAGGTCTACCAGAAGGGACCCGTCTTACTTTGAGTATGTGGATGAGTTACATTCTGTGCAAAATAGTTGCTCCACTCCAAAACAGTCCAGTACGTAATCTGATGTTCTAATGAAGAATAGGATAGTTCTTATGCTCGATCAATTTCATTCATTTATACAGAAATTTATTTTGAGCATCAGTGATGTAAAAGATGATGGTAATTGTGGGTATCATGTAATTGCTGTCTTGTTAGGTTATGGTGAAGAGTCTTGGTCTTTGGTACGCAATCATTGGCTCAAAGAACTTGCACAATGGACTGATGAATATATAGCGTTGTTTGGTGGGATACATAGGTTTGAAACCTTAAAATGATCCCTACTAGTTGATGGATTGTCCAAGGTAAACCATCGTTGCCCATCATGATTTGGCTTAACTTGTAAACCCATTTGTTTTCTTAAATTATGATTTCATTAACTGTTTACTTACAGGTAATGATGGATAAGTGGATGGATATTACTGATATGGGTCATGTACTGGCATCAAGATATAACATCATTGTAGTCTCTCTTTCACTCCAACAAAGTATGACATTCTTCCCTCTAAGAAACCAACCTCCTAGAGATCCTCAAGCTCATCGCATTTTGTGTATTGGTCATGTGTTTGGTAACCATTTTGTTCAGGTAAGCAAATAATTCTTCAATTTTATGAATTCAGTTAAATGTGTCAATTTCATGATTTTTGTGGTCACTTGTTTAAAATAGGTTAATTTGAGAAACAATTGTCCTTTGCTGTCGACGACATGGTTGTGGGTGACTCGCTGTACATATGAAGCTCAAGAGTGGTCCAGTCATTACATTGATCGAATGTAAATGTATACTAAGTCGATGAAGTTGCGCACACAACACGTTGATTTAGGAGATGGGTAGACATTTGTGTAACCTTCAAGCGTTGTTTAAAGTCATATATGCAATCATATTTAATGTTTAAAACAGGTTGTTTCTGCTGGTGTTGTAAAATATTAAACTACAACCATGTAAAATAAAGTTTCCAATACATTAATGTCAATCACAATGTCTTCAACCACAACCACCCGAAGGCCTCCTCTGCACATGGTGTCTTGCCCGTCTAGCTCGAGTGTAGACAATGTCGTAGTCAGTGACACCGCGAGCTAGATGTAGCAGTTGCTCCGTTATAGAGTATGCATTTGTGCCCTCTGTAACCATCCTCATATCCAACATATGTTGCAAGCCTTCAGCCAGCCGTTGGCACACAGCCTGAAACAAACACAATATTAATGACTGGACTATGCATTACAAGAATAAAATGTTTAATAAAGTTGAAGTTATTAACATGCTGCCTTATTACCACTGCATGTGTTGGCCTCTGCTCATCTAGAGGTTCATCTGATGCGTATTGTGTCCTCGATTCTGTAGAATGATCATGCACAGGGGGCGAAACTGGTTCACTACGATGCATAGGAGGAATGTGTGAACGAGCCTCCTCAAACTTAGACGGAGTCATGAATGGGTGGGAAATACGGTTGAACCACACCATATAGCCAGCAACACGTTGACTTAGATAATCAACCAAGTCTCCGGTTGCTACAAGGTATTCTGAGAAGTGGACCCATCCGTCGTCAATATCTTCAATGGAGGGAACTTCAGACACAGACAGTTCTGGAATTTGTTGAACATATCCAAACTGCATTAGTACCCTCTCTAGTAAATGCCTAGTAGTGTGAGGACCCCATCTAATGAAACCAGAATACAAACTGATCAACTCAAACTCTCTATGGGCGCGGTGCTCAACATACGGTGTCCAACATACATCATCAGGTGTCAACCTATCTATACGTTTGCGATAAGTAGTCACTAGTAAGGCCTTGGCACTCTTCCATCATGTGTTAACCTATCCATACGTTTGCGATAGGTAGTCACTAGTAAGGCCTTGGCACGAGGAAGCCTCTTGTCATAGTGATCATCTGCAACCACATTTCCCATAGTCGAAAAATGCTCATATCCAGCACTATAAGTTGAAAACGATTAAAGTCAACAATATATTAAATCAAAACACACACACAGAACTTGCACAATACACAATTGAATATATATGATTACCTGTAACAAAGTAATATATCCAGCAAGATGTTTCCTTTGGTGCTTACATGCGTAGTTCAAATTATCATACATGTGAACAAGAGTAGCTGCACCCCAAGAAAATCCCGCAGATTGGTCCAAGTCCCGGAAAGCTTCTAAGAATACCACACCTATATGTGTGACACTCTTGTTAGCAAACAAAGTGCGGCTAATAAGATCCAGTAAGTATGCCCTAGCTGCTAATATCCACTACCTGGACTGACACTTCACGTAATATAACTCACAGAGCCATGATAGTCAACCATATGCTCTGTGGCACTGTGCCGTTTCAGCTTCAACTTCCTCGACAATGATATCCAGCAGTTCCACCAACAACATATTGCCTCGCCGACGCCAATCTGATCATAAGAGGTGCATTACATGGATATGCATCAATGATGCCACGTCATCCAATGTCAACATAAGTTCGCCCAAGGGCAGATGAAAATTGGAGGTTTCAGGGTGCCATCTCTCAACAAATGCATACAACAACCCCCTGTCTCCGGTCTCCACTGAGCAACCAATCAACAGACTGAGGCCTGTGGCAGCCACTGAGCCTTCAGTCTTAGCTGCAGGCCTCTCGAATTTAACAACCTTTCGTCCATGGGAAGCCAACTTTAACTTTGGACATTCCTGCATTGAAAAAATCAATCAGTTTACAATGATGGATAATCAATAATAGTACTCATGTACTATGTAATTCATCATATTATTACCTCTCCTGTCCAGACTCTAAGAGCTAGATGATCGGCGTATTCAGTCAACACCGAACAGTCTTCTGGCCCTCCTAGAAAAGATTCATCCTCAATACATATATCCTCAGTAGCAGGTACATCAACCTCCACGTGTGGTTCTTGAACAGGAGGATCCTCAAGAACATCAACACCTGCCCTTTGTCGACGAACAAATGATGTGGGCCTGCGCCGCTCAGGGGCTTCATCATCGTTACCTCTAACATTTCTACCCAATGCTCGATCGACAATTCTTCCAAGAGTTCGACGCATTCCTCTAGTCTTAGTCATAATCTGAACAACATTTGTTTACATGCTACTCTATCAATTCAAATCAAACAACACCAGCAACAACACTCAACCGTTTTAAATGATACACAACTTCCTTATTATCAACAGGTTCAACAAATTTGATTCACATACATACTCACCTTATAAGTACAATTCTAACCAAACCAACCTATAACGGGTTCAACAAGTTTGAGTCACATACATACTCACCTTACAAATATAATTCAAACCAAAGCAACCTATAATGGATATTCGATTCATATAATACAAAAAATCATACTATACAAATTGTTTATGAAAGTCAACTAAAATCCTTAAAATCGAAATTGTCCAAAAATTCATGTGAATAAACATTCCTAACTTGAAATATGAACTTAACAAATGTAAATCAATATGATAAATTATGTTTTCACTTTCTAATATATTTTTTCAAAATATTACTTAATTATTTTTAATTTAATTATTTTAAAAATATTTTAAAAATTAAAAATACACATACGGATTGATCAATCCGTATGAGGCTTACGGATTACACAATCCTCAAGCCTCATACGGATTGGTCAATCCGTATGAGGCCTGCGGATTCTCGAATCCGCATCTTCTCCCCTACTCCATTTTATAGACCAAAACGAAAAATAACTCACCTCACAAGAGCTGCCACCAATCGGAGAAGACAATATCACCATGGACGTTGACGGTGCGCTAGAGAATGAAACGGGACAAGGTTGGAACAAGAAAAACATGGCGGTGGAGCGGTGCAAGAGTGGAAAGGTTAAAAGGGTGCAGGAACAAGCTTATGGTGTATGAGAAAATAATAAACCTAATAGTGGAGGGTAATTGCAGAAATTCACTATTATCTAATGGTGTATGGAAAAAGTTTATGGTGTATGAAGTTCAAGCCCAAGAACAAAGTGCCTTTAACAAGACAGCCCAATCGAGAGCCTATTTAGTCAATCCATGTAGCCCAACAACACAAAACAAGCCCAAAGTTTTTTAAAAATTTTTAAAAAAAGAGAGAAAAAACGAAAAAATAAAAATAAAAACCGGTGTCGTCTTCTTGTGTTTCCCCAACCAGCAACTACGCATGACGCATCTCTGTACAGAGAGAGAGAGAGAGAGAGAGAGATCTGCGTATATTCCATTTCCCCCTTTCTCTCTTCACTCCACATACTCCAAAGTGACACTACCCAGATCTCATAAGTCATATCACTGAACCAACCACACCATGCACCGAACCACTTCATAACCGCACCAGATCCATCCCAACCTCGACATGGTCTTTGGCAAGAACAACAACCACCACCTCCGAATCTCCTCCTCCCTCCAAGATCTCTCCTCCTATCGCCATGACCTCGAACATGGCCATGGCCCCACACCCGACAACAACAACACCACCACCACCACCAACTTCACCTCCTCCAGTTTCTCCAAAACCAAACCAGTTCAACTTCCCAATCTGGTTCGCCGCAAATACCTCTTCCTCTTCCCGATCCTCATCCTCTTCCTTTTCCTCCTCCTCTTTTTCCTCTACACTCTCTACTCCCACCACTCCTCCCCCAAATACTATGTCGTTCTCGACTGCGGCAGCACCGGGACACGTGTCTACGTCTACAAAGCCCAAATCCAACACAATGACAAAGAAACCACCTTCCCAATTTCCATCGAATCACTAAAAGACGGCCTTCGCAAGAACCCTTCTAGCGGCCGCGCCTACGACCGCATGGAAACCGAACCGGGCCTCGACAAACTGCTCCACAACCGAACCGGTTTGAAAACCGCCCTCGAGCCGCTTCTCAAATGGGCGCAGAAGCAGATTCCAGAAACCTCCCACAAAACCACTTCTTTATTCCTGTACGCCACCGCAGGGGTTCGGAGACTCCCCTTTGACGATTCGAAATGGTTGCTCGACAACGCGTTGAGCTTTCTCAAGAGTTCTTCGCCGTTCGTGTGCAAAAGGGATTGGGTGAAGATCATTTCGGGGACCGAAGAGGCTTACTTGGGATGGATTGCGCTTAACTACGATTCAGGTATTCTCGGTGTTAAGCCAAGGAAAGAAACCTACGGTGCTCTTGATTTGGGAGGGTCTTCATTGCAGGTAACGTTTGAGGGGAATAGAAATAAGGAGCAGCAGAATCAACAGTTATTGAATAGTGAGACTAGTTTGTATGTTAGGATTGGCTCCATGAACCATCATTTGACGGCGTATTCGCTTGCGGGTTACGGGCTTAACGAGGCGTTTGATAAGTCTGTTGCTTATATTTTTAAGAAGTTTGGGTATGGTATGGAGGATGTTGTTAAGGGGAATGTGGAGGTTAATCATCCCTGCTTGCAATCCGGGTACAAGGAGAGGTATTCGTGCTCACATTGTTCGAATGCTGTGAAGAAAGGAGGGGAGAGTCCGACAGTCGAGGGGAATGGGAATGTGTTGGGGAAGAAGGATGGAGGATTGAGGACTGTGGTGACGCTCGTTGGCGCGCCAAATTGGCTGGAGTGCAGCGCGCTGGCGAAGGTGGCTGTGAATTTGTCTGAGTGGAGTGATGTTAGGCCTGGGATGGATTGCGAGGTTCACCCGTGTGCCCTTCGCGATAACTTGCCCCGCCCGATGGGGCACTTTTATGTGATTTCTGGGTTCTTTGTGGTGTATCGGTTTTTCAATTTGACTGCAGAGGCCACGCTTGAGGATGTGTTGGAGAAGGGGAGGGAGTTCTGTGATAAGAGATGGGATGTTGCGAGGAAGAGTGTCGCTCCTCAGCCGTTTATTGAGCAGTATTGCTTCAGGGCGCCATATATTGCCTCTTTGCTGAGGGAGGGTTTGCACATTACTGATAAGCATATAACTGTTGGCTCTGGAAGCATCACTTGGACGCTTGGGGTGGCCTTGTTGGAAGCTGGGAAGGCATATTCGGTTAGGTTTGGGCTCCATGGTTTTGACTTGCTTCAGATGAAGATGAATCCATTGATTCTTATTCCCATTTTGATACTTACTTTCATTCTTCTGCTTTGTGCTTTGTCATGGGTTGTCAATTGGATGCCGAGATTTTTCCGGAGACAGTATCTTCCTTTTCTGGGGCATAACAGTGGATCCAGTGCATCTGGTATTAATATCACATCTCCTTTCCGGTTTCAGCGGTGGAGTCCTATGAATTCTGGTAAGCTACTTGTTAAATGATATCTGGTTATTTGATGATCCAATAAATTTAATTTCTGAACTTACCATAAGTTAGGTACATGGAAGCATGTGCATTGCTCATGCTTGAGGTGTCTTACATGTTTTTGACACCAACATCTCCGTGACATGTGTCAGGCACTCCTTGTTAGGCGTTTAATTAAAAATATATCTTGTGTAAACTCAGATACTTGACTTGAGCCAACACCTTGATATAGTTTAGACATTTGAACAGAGTCAATCGGCACCTTCATATGGATAAACACTTTAAGGACGCTAGTATGATAAAATCTAGATATTGAATTTTTAAACATTCAGCAAATTCAGCTTAAAATATGATAATGCCTCTTAATATATTTTGTGAGGCACATTTTGTTCATTCATATCTTAATTATCAATTTATATATTTTGCTGTTACTTATATTTAATTCCATTACACACACATATGCAGTTTGCCAATTTTGTATATTTTGGACCTTAGCTGTGTTGGAGTGTCCATGTTCATGCTGTTCCTGGGTCTCTGTTAGAGTCTGTGCTTGTGCTTAAACAACAGAACCGATGAATCTGTGACATTCTTCCTTGTTAGTGTTATGCTCTCCATTTTCACAACTGATGATTTTCAATGACTCCATAAAATGCATTTAATGTAATTGCTGAACTTAAATAAACAACATTTAGTAACAAAAATGTATTTTCCTGTATTCCTTTGGAAAAAAAGCCAGTCTGCCACAATGGACCTAGAATGAAGGAGGAAATGGTCTTTATCAGGTTTCCTCAATTTGATTCTTGATATTAATTGTCATATTTTTGGGAGTGTTTACTTAAGAAGATGATTGACTGTTAAGAATAAATGCTATTGTGAACTGTGAAGTCTTCTTCCCTTTTCAGGTTAACTGGAGTGATGCAAATTTATTTATGCTCATGCACCTGATATGACTCGAGATATTATATCAAAACAATCAACTCCAATAGAATTAATAAAGGAAATTCTGGTCTGTATCGGAGATTCAGACCTGGTATGGAGGATGACAATAAGAACAACAGAAAACAAAATGATAACAGGGCAAATTCGAGAGTGCCCAATTCTCTCCCAAGCCTAACAGAATTCCAGCCTGCCTTCCTCCCTCTCACCCATCCACATATTTTCAATCTTTCTCTCTCCACACAACTCGTGCACACCCCATGCCACTACTGCCAGGCAGCCAAGTTAGTTAGGCTTTTCTCTCTCCTGATTCTGATCCTGTGCATTGCACCTCTAGTGCCTCCTCCCATAGGTCTTAAATTTTTTACTAGGGCTCTTATCAGCACCTTAGTGTTCCTGTATGTGAAATAAAATTACCTTTTGTTGAGATCCTATATTGATTATAGTAGAGCTTATAAAGGCTTGGACAATCCTCACCTCATGAACTAACTTTTGGGTTGAATTAGGCTTTAGCCCAAATTCAAGAATCAAGATAGTATTAGAGCCTATCTTAGATCTGATATTGAGCCACCCTCAACTGTCCAAAAATAAACAGCCTGGTCCCCCGGCTCTCCCAGTGCAATCTAGCTGGCCTCACGGCTTTTCCAGTGCAGTATAAACAAAAGGAAAACACCTGACCTTGCAACTTTCCCAGTGCATTCTACGTGGCCCTGGGGTTTTCCCATGCCAATATAAAGAAACTCTGTCCTACAATCCTACACTCTCTCTCTCTCTCTCTCTCTCTCTTATATACACACACACACACACACACACACACACACACACACACACACTAAAGTAGAGCTATAATGGCTTAGACAACCATCATCTCATGAGCTAGCTTTTGTGGTTTAGTTAGGCCTAGTGCAAATTCAATACCTTTTAATATCTTGATCCCTCATATGGGAAGACCAATGTCCCAACCTTCCAATATGGCCAACATATAAATATGTATATTTTGAACTTTGTTACAGAAGGAAGATGTCATTATGAGGATTGAAGTCGATCAAGCTTTCTTCTTGGTTCAAATTTGTAAACAAACCCTAATTTATATATGAATAAGTTAAAAGATTTTCTGAAGAATGCAGTCTCATTTCTGCCCAGTAAAGAATCTGAGGTTCTTCTGTTTAGTGCATCACTTAGTTCTGAACCTTTTAACAGTAATGAATAACTATGAATATGCCTCCCAATGATGTTTTTCCTTTACTACAACTTTCAATGCCATTGACTACTAATTTTGAACATCTATTATTGATTATAGTATTTCACAGGGTGGAATGAAGTTGTTTTAACATCTATATATTTTGAACCCACAAAATTGATAGTAAATGTTCAAATATAACTGTCAATTATGTCAAGAATTACAATGAGGGAAAAATCATAAAAAACTCATTTGTACTAAAATTATAATCAACTAAATTGTAACATATATCCATCTCTCAAAAGAGAGGAGTGTATATTCCTTAATAAGATGGAAGGGAAGTGTAATTTAAACATTTCTCAAGGAAGGGAAATGTAATTTACTTGTATTCTTTTTATTTTGCTTTTAATGGAGCAGCATTTTCAAAACTACGATAATTATTAGGCCAAGACATTTGATTGCACACAGGGTAGTCAAGTCGTCAATCACAATATATAGATTATAGCAGCATTTCATCATGGCAGGTAGCTAGTAGGTGACTTACAAGATGCCAATGACCTCATGTTTTTGTGCTGTATCCATCTTTGCCCCTTTTTTCAAGTTTTCCAACCCATATGCTGTCATGATTTTTTTCTTTTTCAGTTCATCTGAAGACTTCTATAGTATTCAAAATCTTCTTCCTCATTGGATGTCAAGACTGACCTCTGGTTCAATACAAACTCTAAACAACCCTTGGACCACTGCTTGCTGGCTGTGTTTTTTCTGATATACCAACTGCTCGCAGGCATACTCTGCTGATCTGCTCACCTGCCCACATCCTGGTCTCTGGTCATGCAGGTCTGCTGATCTGCTGTATTCTGATTCCTGATCCACAACCCACAGACCAGTCTCTGATAATTCTTTTCTGTGTATTATGACCACTCGTTGCTCTTCACATTGTTCTAACTTCCCATTTGTGTATTCTTAGTTATGAATATGCTATGAAACTTGTTGAAATAAATTGAAAAGAGTTTGTTTTAAATTTTAATGAACTTTATCAAGGGACTTATTGAAATAAACTAAAGAGAGCTAATAAGACTCTTTAGCCATTTTTGTATACCACATTAACTCTTCCAAACTCTAGGATAATCTTCAATTTGTGGCCATCCCATCCTATGCTATTCCGTTTCAGTGTGCTTTTAGAAATATTGGCTCTATTTAGTTTGAGAAAATATTTTTCTGTTTTAGTTTCATGATTTCACTAATTACTAATTACTAATAATTATATATGTTGGAGATGAGGAGAAGAATGCAAACACACTCTAGAGAGAAAATGAGAGGAATGGTAGAAAATCTTATTGATCACACAATCACTTGTGTTTGCTGTGTTACTCATAGGTATTTATACACAAGTCACTTATATCAGGTCGCATACTAGAAACTACTGAGTTAATCACTCTAACAAATAGTGTTAACCACTTATCAGTAAAACTGTACTTAACTATATACCTAACAGAGTTAACCACTTAAACACACATGAGTTAACACTTTGAATTACTCTGCAACAATATTAAATGTACAATGTTTTTGCTTTGTTTCCTATTTTGAAAAAATTGTATAGGAAATGGTGAAAATAAATGTAGTTTTCACCATTTTTTATACTGACAAAAAACAAAGAGAACAATTTAGACTGAATCCTTAATATTCTAACAATTTATCTGTATCAAATTAATGTTTAGACTTAAGAGTAAATCTTTGGCAGATGCTATGGCTGTGAACTGATGTACTAAACAATCCCTCCATTAAATGCTATTAATTTAAAAACTGTAATTTATACTACATCATCCTAACGTATGTGCTGATAATGTAAGTAACATTTGTAATTTTCACAAGTGTGCATCATGTACTTTCACAGCATACTATGCTTGGTTTCGGTTTTCTTATAAATTATATAGCTGAGTTGCTCCTTTTGGATAGTTCGAATGTCTTTGTTCAGTCTGTGTACTGTGTTGGTAGTATTTCTTTGTGATTGAGCTATGAATTCATTGTACCTGTGGTATTGCAGGAGATGGAAGAATAAAGACCCCACTCAGCCCAACAATTGCAGGTTCACAGGATAGACCGTTTCGCCTGGGGCATGGTCTTGGTGATAACAGTGGCAACATCCAGCTGATGGAATCTTCCTTTTACCCATCAGCTAGTAGTGTCTCACATAGTTATTCCTCGAACAATTTAGGGCAGATGCAGTTCGACAGCAGTAGTATAGGGGCATTCTGGTCACCCCATAGAAGTCAGATGCGTCTGCAGAGTAGGAGATCTCAATCTCGAGAAGACCTGAATTCTTCATTGGCTGAGACACACATGGTGAAGGTTTAGGGTGTGATCTTCTGAAAACTTTGGTATGGTTACACTAATATCTTGAAAATTACAGTTTTTACAAACAAACCATTTTTTTCCTTTTGGTTTTGTTTAATCAATTCTTCACAGGCATTCTTTTTTGTAACATAATAATAGTTATAGATAAATACTAGTAAAGCACATGCATATTCTTTTTATTGATTGTCCTTTCTATATTTTTTAAGTTATTAATACAAATTTCTGAACCATACTGTTAATATTTCCACGCATTTCTCCTATCTTTGTTACTGCACTTGTACATGTGCAACAAATTTTGTGGCTTATCATGAGTTGTAAAAGCCAATTAAATTGGACTGCCCAAGATGAAAATTTCCGGGCATTTCCTGAACACCTTGTCATTGTACTGTCATCTGTAATGGTACCTTTTCACAAATGGATATCTGAGAGTGCCTTTTCTCTCTGTTTTTTTTCTCTATATCTTCAATGCAAATTGTAAAACATTTATACATGTCCCAGCATTTCAGTGTTAGTCATGGAGATGCCCAAGGGGGCTAAAGAAGAGTTGGCAATATTTGTTTAATTCCATACTAATTTGCTTCTTCTGGATCTCACTTCTAAACTGATTTCCTCCACAAGATGCATAGCACAACAAACAAACACTCATATTCCATCATTCCTTGCCACTCTCTTAGTGGCTACTGAGTGTCCATGTTTTGCCGTCGCTGTAAAGTTTTCCAGTGACCATAAACCTTCAGATTATTAAAGAAGTTTCAACGTCTGCCGAGCACAAGAAGCTTTTCAAACTGCGAAGATCAAAATTCATTTGTGACTATTTTCATACCAATTTTTAGAATAATAAACCTCCATTACTACAGAGAATATCCCCTTGTTTCATAGGGAACTTTTGACTGGGAAAAGCACTTGGAAGCTGTATATGTTAAGCCGTTAAGAAAAGTTGTAATATAGTATATTTTACATTTCAAATAAGAATTCAGTTGCACCTTGCAAGCTACTTGCCCCTTTTCTTCCTATAGACGTTATGCTACTTTCCATATAAAGCAATGTGTTCCGTTTGAATATTTATACAGCAAACAGCATTTCAATTACGCAAGATTTCATGCAAACTAAGCAAATACCTCATCACTAATGTGTGTGTGGGTTTATTATTACAAAATTAATTATATTATCATATATGATAATTCATAATTAGATAAGTTTTGTATCTCAAGATTTCATGTCACATTACTTGAGATAAGGTTATATCTCGATATTGTATAAGGTACAGGAATGGGGTCTCTAACTTAATCTAGAAAGAGTATCTTAAAATGTTGTACCCTGAAATCAGAAAAGAGATGTATTTTTTTTTAACGGCAAACCAGAAGTACCACCGAAATTACATCCAAACAGGAATCCATATGATCTTATCATCCGTAACACAAGCCTGGCAGTGATTTCCTATTCCTGTGAACAAAAATTATCAAAACCATCACCCTGCATATATTATATAGAAAAATGTTTGACAAACTATAGAAGAATATTTGACAAACACCCACTATGTTATTAAACACCTAGAGAGAGAAAGAGAAAAGAGAAAATATATATATTGTAAGATTTATAATGTGATAGAAAAAGATAAATAGAGAGAAATAAAAAGTGTTGTTAAAATAAAATGGTGATTTGTTTGTTATTACTTTATTATATATCAGGATGATAACCCTTGACAAGGTCCCATATGTTTATCCTGGATCCCACCCTCCAACCTTTCCTACACTAGTTAGCCACCAACCTGGCCTCAGGTGCTACCCATTTTTATTTTTTTTATCATGAATTCATCAAATGTGAGTGTTTTCATTGGATTCTATTATATTGATTTTAGTTTTTTTGTGATGTTTGTACTTGTCAAACATTTTGGTAATTGAAGTTTAAATTTTGTTAGAAGATGATACATGAAATGCAAAAATTATCAAGCACAAATTGCATTCAAGTTACAATCACATATTGTTTTGATTTTTGTCTTCATTCATACCAACCTAATCTAGATTTTGCAGACAATTACTCTTGTTGTGCCCTTTATGCCTGCATTGGCTACATGTTTGTCTACGTTGAGATTCTTTCCAGTCCATTTGGTTCCTTATGCACATAGACTTTGGTTGACCTTTGACATGTAATTTGAATGCCTCAAGAACCATAATAGGACCTCTCCTTTCAAGGATGGTTTCCCCACAGTCAAGGGGATTCTAGTTGCCATAATAGGCTTGAATGATGCTTTTGATTTGTACACTTGATCTACATATTAGTACATGTTGATGTTAATATAGGCACATGCTGTTATGACGTGGGAGCAAGGATATTTGTGTTGAGTTCAAAATCCTTGG
The DNA here is from genome assembly GCA_007407185.1 of Glycine tomentella. Taxonomy (NCBI): domain Eukaryota; kingdom Viridiplantae; phylum Streptophyta; class Magnoliopsida; order Fabales; family Fabaceae; genus Glycine; species Glycine tomentella. The sequence goes on from PYAF01004221.1 coordinate 1,632,177, forward strand.
TGTTTTAATTATGACAAAACCTGTTGAACACAAATCATAAGCTTTCTGAGTTTATGCCTACTAATAAGTTTGCTCAAGTGTATTAAGAAAATACAAGTTTTGTAAAGAACAACAATTGAAGTAAACTCAAGACTGTCATGAGTCACTCAAAAATGATGATTAGCTTGAAAGGTTAAAAGAAGACTCAAAGTGTCATTGGTTGTGTACTGCAATGAAGAAATCAACATGCTCACTAGATGAAGAGAAAAACTTCAAGCCATGAAAAGTATTTAGCAACTAAAGCACAAGAAAAATGTTGCAGACATGAAGATTTGCACAATGAACATGACCTTAAGAACAACATGGCTGCAACACACTTATAATGAAATTTCATCAATAGAATGAGTTCATTCTTGACATTGTATTTGGAATTCTAGAAATGCAATTGAGCTGTTCTTAGTAGCTTTGGATAACTTGTAGAAAGATCTTCAACTTTCATGCACAAGTTGTGGTCTAATACAACCTGGATCATGGATAAATTTGAGCCTGAAGTTGCAGATGCTGGTCTACTTGGAATACTTGATATATGTGTTGTAATTTGAAGACTGCTTAAGCTACAAAATTTCATTTGAGATCATCTCAATGGCTGTGGAAATATAAGAGAAAGATCTGCATCTTTTATGGAAAAGTCATTGGCTAATAAGGTCTGGATCTTGGAAGAAATGGATCATGAAGATAGAGATGCCATTTTTTCCTCACAATATAACACAGTTGCAATGCTTTGAAGATTGCTTATGTTGTAGTGGTCCAAATGATATTAGAAAGTAGTAAGCATAACATGTTACAACAAGCTTACACCTGAATGTTTGGAATACAACTCTGTCATGCCATCTCATCAAAGTATTCCTATAAGAAAAACATTTAGTGGCTTTCCATCTACATCAGAGAAGTCTCTCAAAGGTGAACATCATATGCAGGGAAGCTATGCAAGCCAACAGATATGCAAATGATACATATACAAAGAACAAAACATAGCAAGTGTTCTGATGAGTTCAGAAAAATCTCAAAATGGATGTCTCAACTATGCTTTCAAGTGAGAAGCTTAAGAAGATTTGAAAGAAGCTCATCTTTTGAAGAAGTAAGTGTTTCCCTCTAAAGAACTCAATCTTACCATGTTGCAAAGACATCAAGAAGGCCTTACACATAAGATTTGTTAAAAACTCTATAGTGAGATAACAACATTAGAATGAAGGTACATCAAAGTCTACATCAGAATGGTGAAGACCTGACTCTGACTTTCTGAACATCAGAATGGTTTAGAATGAATCAGAAAGCATCACTTGGACAACATCAGAATCACTTTCCATATGGTGCCACTGTAACAATCCCAAATGGCATTATGGAACACTAAGACTTTAACACAAAAGATTCACTTTTAATCCTTTTAAAAGCTATTGAAACAATTTAATTAATGAAAATACCCAAGAATTTTTCACGATACCAGCATGTCATATAAACATGATATGTAAAAGAGTTCTTAAGACATAAGATATAAAGTACTTGTGCCCTAAGACACTACATCATCAAAACATCATAAACAAAACTCCAAACAAAAATCTCAAAGGGTCCTATTAAGGGAATAAATATAACATAGATCCATACACATATCTAAACCCTAAGTTGGTCCCTACTAAAACAAAACATAAAATAAATGACAAAGGGCCAGATCTCGTCCTTAAGTCCATCATCAAGCCCACATCAACCATGAGTGGCGTGCTCATGAAGCTATATTATAATTTGTTCCAGAGTCAAATAACATGATCATCACGGTTTAATAGAAAACACAGGGGTAAGCTCATTTTAAAAGAAAACATCATATAATTAAAACAGTATAAATCACCATTCTTAGCAGAGTTAAAGAAAATCCTTTGCATTTTCGCTAACGATATAATTATGCAACTCTTCAAGTAACATATCAATCTTAAATCATAATTATTTATGCACATGTCTAACTATTATGTTATGTCATGCTTACTCTTTACTTCAAGGAGATTTTCTCCGTCTGAGCGATTAACTCAATCACATCCCTTAACATAGTTACACCTTGACCAATCTAGGAGACTCGAACTAATCCTGCAGAGAAAGTGTGATTTTATCGAAAATGGATGAGCGTGGGTAGTGGCTTACCTCGATAAGGCTTGCAAATACCTTAACCGATCAAGGGATTTGCTCACCCATCCATTCTATAGGTCTATTCCTATTAGCCACCACCGACAATCTCCAACACTAGGTTGAGGGCCACCAAGCACCCTCAACTTACATGCCTACTCATATGCAATGTTATTCATCAATACATATCAATACATATATGCTATGATTAACATCAACATTATATAACATCATCGTTATATTCATCCACTATCATCAATATAATTCATTTAATCAATAACTCAATCTATTTTATATCAAGTTCAGTCCATCATATCATCAATTGAATCACATACATCTTGTTCAATTCCTCATCAATTCACCATTCATATCATTCTCAACATCCATGAACTCTCACATAGTTCATCTACACCTCATGAGATTTTTCACATCACAAGTACTCATAGTCAAACACTAAATCTTAATATATGAATGTGAATTGCATGAGAAATAACAAGAAATCACCTCAATTCATTTCCTTTTAAAAGAATCTACCAACAAATCAAAGTATTTAAGTTTAGAATTCAATTAGAATGTATGGATGAGGATTTTGACAGGTATACACGCTTGAGCGCGATCAATTTTGCGCTGAAGCGTGGTCCCTTTTCTTTCCTTTCTAACTACCCTCACTTAAGTGTGACCAAATGTGTGCTTAAGCGAGGTCTAGTTTCCTGCTTATTGAAACCCTATGCTTAAGAGAGGCCAAGGTGCACTTAAGCGAGGTCCATTTTTCTTCCTCGTTGTGACCCTACGCTTAAGCGAGGTTCATTTACCGTAGCCAACTTATTAGTCTCGCTTAAGCCCCATTCTAGGCCTGTTTAAGCGCAATTGACTTACAAGTTCACGTTTTTACTGTAGAATCTCTTCCAAGACCCAAAAATGAATTCCAAATCAAATCTTTCAATGTTCAACAATGAACAATGAAGAAAACATACTTTAACAACTCAGAAATAATGATTAAACACACAACAAAGATTTCAAATATGAGTTAAGGTTCCCTTACCTACACAACTCAAGATGGTGACTTTTTGAAGAAGGAAGGAAAAAGAGTGATTTTTTGGGTTCGAGAGAGGAACTTTTTTCCACTCCCACAACAACCACACTAAGCAAACATCATCCACAATCCAAAGGCAACCAAAACGAAAATCAAAAGACCTCAAAATCAAGCTTTTCCATGAAAGTTCATGGGTGCTTTAGGGAAAACAAAAAATAACTCCAAAAGAGGAAGAAAGGAAGATTATCTCACATATGCACAGTCTACAATCACAAAAGGGAGAAGAAAGAAGTTACTTTCTTGCAAAACACTAAAGCTTGAGGTTCCTCCAATGGTGGTTTCTTGGAGAAGAGAATGAAGGACTTTCTTTCTTTTGAATAAAGTTTCAGAAATCTAAGACTGTGGGTAGGTTTATGACTCTAATTTCGTCCTTGAAAATTCACATACCAGGGAATAAATTTAGATATTGCTCATGCATCTTATCCTCAAGCTCCTATGTCGCATCTCTTGTAGTGTCACTCCACACCACCTTGACTAGACTTATGGTCTTGCCTCTAGACTATTTGATCCTTTGATCCTTTATCCTTGCGGGTTGAGTCTCATAGTTCAAATCTTCATTCACCTGCATCGTGTCTAGTTCTAGGACATGCACAAGATCTGGAATATACTTCCTCAATTGTAAAACATGAAACACATTGTGTAGTTTGCTAAGAAAGGTTGCAAAGCCATCTCATAAGCCACAAGGCCTACATGTTGGAGAATTTGATTAGGTTCAAGGAACTTAGGGTAAGCTATTTGGACTTGATCGCCCTACCTACACCCGTAGTAGGTGCAACCTTCAAAAACACATGATCACCCACTTCAAACTCTAGCGGCCTTTGTCACTTATACACATAAGACTTTTGCCTACTATGTGATGCTTTCATCCATTCTTGAATCAACTTGATCTTCTTTATAGTCTGTTGTAGGAATTCTGGCCCCATAATAATGTTCACACCATCCTGATACCAACAAAGAGGTGTCCTACATCTTCTACCATACAAAGCCTCAAACAATGTCATGCTAATGTTAGCATGATAATTGTTTTTGTAGGTGAATTCCACAAAAGGTAGAACTTCATCTCAACTCCCAAGGTGATCTAAGACACAAGCCCTCAAAAAATCCTCTAATGTTTGGATTGTCCTTGCGGACTATCCATCCGTCTGTGGGTGATAAGCATAACTAGGTCTCAACTTAGTACCTAAAGCTTTTTGCGAACTCTGCCAAAACCTTGAGTAAACCTCAGATTTCAGTCAAAAATAATGCTAGAAGGCACTCCATGCAACTGTACTATCTCCTTGATGTACAATTGAGTCATCTTCTCCAACCGATAACTCATGTTAATAGGTAATAATTGAGCACACTTCGTTAACCTATCGACAATCATGCATGTAGCATCACAACCCCTAGTTGATCTAGGCAAGTGTGTGACAAAGACCATGGCAATGCTTTCCCACTTCCACTTAGGGATCTTCATGATCTACAACAAACTATCGGGACTACAATGCCTCACCTTATGTTTTTGACAAGTCAAACAAGTTGTCACATAGTCTGTTACATCTCTCTTCATGCCAGACCACCAAAATATCTTCCTCAAGTCTTGAGACATCTTAGTTATGTTGGGATGCAAACTAAGTTTGCTCTGATGGCCTTCATCCAAAATAAGCCTCTTCAACTCAGAATCATGTGGTATACAAACTATGCCCTTGAATCTCTAAAAGCCATCAACACCCATGTTGAAATAAATTTTTCTATACCCAACACCTCTATCGACTTGCATAAGCTAGAATCCAACAACTGCTTGTCTTTAACCATCTCCAAAAAACCATTAGTGATGGTCATCATACCACATTCGCTACAACATTCGCCTTTCTCGGATGGTACATTGTCTTGTCTTTATCATCAAGGCCGACATCTACACCGTATTCATGCTAAGGGCATTCCCTACAACATTCACCTTTCTCGGATGGTCCATCCATCGTCGTTGCCTCATGTTGAGCTCTTTCTGATCAAACAAGTATTTCAAACTCTTGTGATCACTAAAGACATCAAACTTGACTCCATAAAGATAATGTCTTCATATCTTTAAAGCAAACACTATTGTCGCTAACTGCAAATCATAAGTAGGGTAGTTCTTCTTATGAACCTTCAACTGACGTGATGCATAAGCCACAACCTTCTTTGCATCAACACACAACCTAACCCTTGATGAGATGCATCACAATAAACCTCAAAGGGTTCATTAAGATCATGTAGAATAGGAATAAAAGAAGTGGTCAACCTCTGCTTCAACTCTAGGAAACTTTTCTCACACTCTTCAGTCCATGCAAATAGTTAGTCCTTACGGGTAAGCTAAGTCAATGGTGTCACTATCTTAGAAAATCATGTTATGAATCTTCAATAGTATCCAGCCAACCCAACAAAACTTCTAATCTCTTTAGCCGTATTAGGACGTTCCCACTGCAAAATTGTTTCTACCTTGGAAGGATCCATTGCAATCCCACTCGCCGAGATCACATGACCTAAGAACTATACCTCATCAAGCCAAAACTTACACTTTCAGAGTTTAGCATACAACTGTTTCTCCTTCAAGATCTCCAACACGATCTTTAGATGTTCTCCATGCTCTTCATGAAAATGAGAATAGATAAAAATGTCGTCAATGAAGACATCAACAAACTTGTCTAAGAAAGGGTGAAAGATCATATTCATTTAATCCATGATTATGGTTGGAGCATTTGTCACCCCAAAAGGCATAACCACATACTCATAATGCCCATATCGAGTCCTGAAGGTCATCTTTGGTACATCATCATCCTTCACTCTAATCTAATGGTATCCCGACCTCAGCTCTATCTTTGAGAAAATTGTAGCTCTATCTTTGTTCTTGATAGTGAGCGTGTTCAACTAACGGTAGTCAACACACAATCGTGCACCACCATCCTTCTTCTTGACCAGCAACATCGGTGCTCCCCAAGGAGAAGCACTTGGTAAGATTATCTCTTAAGAAAATCCTCAACTTGCTTCTTCAACTCAACTAGCTTGGCTGGTGCCACTTGATAGGGAGAAATTGACACTGGTCCCACACCTGGGACTAAGTCTTAGACAAACTCAACATCTTGTCATGGAGGCAAGCTAGTCACATCTTCAGGAAAGACTTTAAAAAACTCCTCGACCACATCCACATACTTGAAGTCAAGATCACCCTTGACTTCCAAAAAGGAAATGATCATATAACCTTATGCTCATTGATAATTGTTGCGGTTTATGCACCAAAATTACATAGCAATTATCTCATTTCTTCTCTTTTAATTCTGTGTTTGATCCAAAAAGATAGGAATTTGGGTTCTTTTGGATTTTTAGCTTAAGAAAGTTAAAGTTAGTGAATTTTATAGTGTTTAACTTTATTTTGTAGAGTTTTGGTGCAACACAATGGACTATAAGATGTGTGAAGAACTTCAGTAGCTCGCTCAGCATGCTGGTGCTCACTCAACGCTAGAAGCCCAACATGGAGGAAAACATGTCAAGCATTTGATGGTTTCTCAAGCCAGTTTACCATGCTTGTACACTCAACGCGCTGTCACTTATGCCATATATATTGTGCATGGAGCTCAGCGCGTGAGGAATTTTTGAAAAACACTACAATGCAACGTTTCTGAGGGGTTAAAAGGGGCAATGTTCCATTGGACAAAGGGGAGATCGCCTAAGGCATTTTCCTGGAGACAAAAGTCACTTTGGGAGCTCTTCTTCTTCCATGTTCTCCATTTTCTTTGTTTCTTCTTCTTGTTTTGGGTCTCTCATGGTCATGAGAGGCTAACTTACCCATTGTTAGGGGCTTGGATACCAAAAATCCTGTGCTACTATCCATTTGATATTATTTTAGTATTATTGCATCCTTTCTATGTCTATTGCTTTGCTTATGGCTTGATCACCCATATAGATGTATGTTATATTGTTTTAATCATTGGAAAAAAAATTTACACTAAGAACTTGAGGGAAATTTTAAGTAACCCATATCTAGGGATGTAATGGTATTGTTTAGGCTTTTTTTGCATGTTTACTCTTAAAGCAAATTACTTGGTTAAGCTTTCTAAGGAATTAAGAGAGAAAACAAGTGACTTAGGCTCTTTCACATGAGGTATCATGGTTAGAGTATATTAGTTGGTGAAGATAATAGTTGGAATAACTTTAAATGGTAAAAAATTCTTAACATTACCTCAAGAGTATTTTTGGTAGGCCAAGCACCCAACACTTCTACAAAATCTACACCAAGTTGTCGTCTTTACACCCAAACTGTTTGTTTTTCTTGTCTCTTGAATCTTGCTATATTTTTATGTCTTTTATTACTATTGAACTTTACATTTTTGCAGTTTTATCTTAAAATATATCAGCTTTACTTCCTTCTATTGCTTAAACTTTGGTATACAAAAACTTCGAGTCCAAGCAAAGTCTCTGTGAACTCGACACTCGATCTTATCGTTTATTACTACTTGTATGAGTTGGTACGCTTGCCAAGAAGTTAAAACTCTTTCTTCCAAAGAAGCTTGAGCTTGACTAGCGATGATGAAATCCACATCCTCATGATCGGGAAAAACAAGAGTCTTTTTGGCATAATCTACAAGAATGCGATTGGAGGACAACCAACCCATTCCTAGGATCACATCTAAGTCAGACAAAGGGAGGCAGATCAAGTTAACCTTGTAACTGCATCCACACACTTTAACAGGACAACCAACACAAACCAAAGAAGTCGCCACTGGGGTAGCTATAGGAATAGAAACAAGCAAATCCACAAACAAAGGGCATACATATAACTTCAACCTTTCTACACAAACATGCGAGGTAAAAGAATGAGTGCCTACAAAATCAAATAAAATAGTTAGGGAATTATCGGCTACATCACAAACTCCCTGAACTAGATCATCTGATTGGGAGGCTTCAACTCCACTCATAGCAACTACCTTGGGCTTTTCAACTCTAGTTACACTCCCCACAATAACTTGGCTATTCTTTGCAATGTGCCCTGGCTTCTAGCACTTGAAGCAAATGATCTCCTTTTGAGTACATTGAGAAGCATAGTGTGGTCCACCACAAGTGAAACAACTAATACCCTGGTTTCCCGCCTGAGACACAACTGAACCTTCATGATTCCATTAGGGCCTACTGTATGGCTTCTTCTAATGGTTCCCTTACTTGGATCTAGATGGTCCATCTTCATGATCCTTTACCACCTAGTTACTATGCTCCAAGTGCTCCACAACCTTCGCCTTCTCAACCAAGGCAGGAAATTCTCTGATAGCCATAGGAGCAATCGTCCTATGCACCTCAAAACTCAGACCACTTGCAAACTTCCTACATCTCCAAGCCTCAGTAGTAGCCTGAGAGTAGTAACGAGCCAAGTGTTCAAACTTTGTTGAATACTCATGCACAAACAGGTTCCTTGTTGAAGCTTCATGAACTCAATCTCCTCAGCATCTCTAACACTCTTTGGAAACTATTTTCCCAAAAAGTGTTCCTTGAAGTTCACCCAAGTTAAGGCCTCCCCGCAAGCTTCCATCATTGTTGGGTTCCATGCCACCAACACTCTGCTTCCTAGGCTAATATGAACACCACATAAGTTACCTTCTTGTCCTCGGGACAAGCCATAACACAAAAGATCTTTTGTAGCTCTCTAATCCAATTCTTAGCTGCATCTGGATCAGAGTCTCATTTTAACCAAGAAGGATCATTCCTCCTAAACTCAGTAAGATTCTTAAACTCCTGAGGAACAACAACTTGGTTTGCCTCAGCGGCCAATCGAGCCGCCTGAAGCTAAGCCAAAACTGCTTGATGTTGTTGAGCCATGGTGGTACTTCGCTGATGCAGGGTAGTTGCCATCATTTCAATGGCACGAGCAATCTGAGCACTGTCAAATGGAGGAGGAGGAGAAGTCCTAGGTCTCGCCATCCTACTCACAAAACCAAAACACATCAAAAGGAAGGAAACAAACAACAAGTACAGCTCACACATTAATACATGAACACTCACACAACAAAAACATAATAAACCTACTCCCAAAGTATTAAGACTCAGACCGACCTGGTCGGTCCGACTGGTCGAATCGTGACCCGATGACTGGACCGAGTTGAGTCACAAGTTTGATCAGGTATACTTTTGATCCGGATTAACCTGGCCGGGTTTACGATCTAACCATCGACCTGGACCATGTCACTTATCTCTTTTTTTTTTCCTGATTATAGTCAAAACTACGTAGTTTCAATTTAAATGCATTTTAATTATAGAAACCCTATCGACATATCCTTTTTCCTCTCGCAGTCTCGCTCAATCGCTCTACGTCATCGCTCCACTCACCAACCTCTCCTTCGTTCCTCTCATTGGAGCGTTGTGCTGCCACCACCTTGTTAGACTCACTTAGTTCATCTACAACGTTGTCCAAAGCTGCAAGTGAGTCTAACTTTTTTTTTCTTTTTCATTTTGTTTTATTTTAGTTTTTTGTGCATGATTTTGAGTTAAATTGATATTGTTGAGCATTTTTTGTGGCCACAATTACGTTTTTTATTGAGTTAAATTGATTTAGAAGTGATTGTAATTGCGGTTGAGTTGCAGGTGAAATTGTAATCCATGATCATTTTTTAAAACTGTAGTACGGAACTTTGGATTGGTTTTTGTATTTTATAATTTATATTGATGTAATGTGACTATGTTTTATTTTAGTGTGAATATTAATATATATTATCGGTGATGCCTTTGATGTTAAAGGTTAGATATAATAATCATTTTTAACTTATGTTCTTTATCTTTTGTTTATATTTTTTAGATTTGGGAATTTCAATAAAAAAGATTTTAAGATAAATTTTAAAAAATTATATTTTTTATTAAAAATTGAATCGTGTGAGTCAATTGACGACTCATCAATTTATCCAATAATCCACTGAACACTCCTCGGACCAGTTTTTAAAATTATGGTCTCAACTGAAAAGTTGCAATTTTGTTTTCCCCTTTATTCCCTGTCCCCACTCACTCCCCACCCTTGCGGTGTCCAGACACACTCTACATTTACAGCCACCTTCAACTCCAAACTCAAACCCTCTCTCTCTCTCTCTCAAATTTTCTCTGATTCTGGTGTGGCCCACCCAGCTATCTTGAAATTCAAGCAAGAATAACTAACAGACAGACACAGAGGGCCTAACCCAACTAAACACTTTTTCTCTGACACCCATGCAGAGAAAAGAAACCAAAATCCCCACTTCATGCGCCTCAAAAAAAGTTTCAAACTTATCTGGGTCACCGAGCAATGTCCAAAAAGAGTTACAATCAAAGCGCCGCCATGCCGGTGCACCCCATGGAGGATCTTCTGGGAGCTCCGTTCGGTGACGCGGCTCCGAATTTCGCCGAATCGGAGCTCCGGGAGACGGCCTACGAGATCCTCGTCGGGGCGTGCCGGAGTTCGGGGCCGAAGCCGCTGACTTTCATATCGCAGTCGGAGAGGGGCGATCGGGATAGGGCGGCGCCGTCGCCGTCGTTGCACCGGTCGCTGACTTCGACGGCGGCGAGCAAGGTGAAGAAGGCGCTGGGGCTCAAAACGACGTCGTCGTCGAGGGGGAGCAGCAAGCGCGCGGCGACGACGGGGGAGTTGGTGAGAGTGCAGATGAGGATTTCGGAGCACAGTGATACCAGAATTAGAAGAGCACTGCTCAGAATTGCTGCAGGCCAGGTTTGAAAATTGATTTTTTTTGGACTTTGGTTAGTTACAAAATTTAAGAGTTTAATTTTGACACCGTCAATCAATCAAAATTAAGAAATAGTATAACTAACTTATCGAATTTGTCGGTTGTGATTATGATTGTGGTTGGATGACACTGTAAGTGCGTACACTCATTACTCTGAAATTTGAGTTATTAAAAACTGGAAATTTGGAGAGAGAGAAAATTATTAGCAGTGAGAAATAGGTGGTGTGTGTGTGTGTTTTCAAATTTTTAGGTTGGGGTGTTCAATTTGGACTCTTCAATTAATTTTTGCGCAAGTGCTTGCCTTGCGGTGGAAGTTTTGTGCATCTTTATTCTTTTACCCGATTCAGGTTTTCCAAATGAGTGAATGACACTTTGTTTGACTTGTTTTGACTAACTAGCGTAATGTGTTAAATTGGATGGAATGTTCTACTTTAGTTTCAAGCAAGGATATAAGTAATCATTGTTTGCTTTTGATAGCTTTGTGACTTGTGTTAAACCTGATGACAAAAAAGTAGTGTTCATCATTAGTTGTTGCTCATGATAGGTGGCAACGATGCCCAAAGCATTCTATCTTCCCTGTCTAATGTCCAATGACAATGTGCTTATTGGTAAGTAGTGAATAGAATACCATTCCATATAGCACCTTCCCAAAAAGCACTGATTTGATTCAAAGTCATTGATTGTGCTGATCTAGCTTGCAGGGTCTTGTTCCAAATCATGATTGCTCCCAATGCCAAGGATTGTAGTCACAGGAAGTCTGTATCTGTCATGACTCATGACCACAGAGATATTATTTAATTGTGTCTCTAGACACTAGTCATGAGGAATCATTGGTGATGAATGTTCTATTCTTTTTCCATCAGGCTTAGCACTAGTGTTAAAGCTATCAAAATTAAACAACAGCGAGTTGTTGAGTTATGAAAAATATTCCATCCAATTTTAATGGATTTGATTACTGAAGGTTAATGGGATGGAATATAATTTTAGATGTAAATCCAGGTGAAGTGTCATTTCATGAAATCTCTAGAGACATTAATATATAATTGAAATTATATAATAAATTTTTTTATTGGGCTGGCCCAATTTCAGTCCAAAGTTATGGAACAGGTCCAAGTCAACCCTAATGTGATTTAGCTTTTTGCTTACCTGATTTTCAGCCCTATCTATACTTTATTAATATGTCAGATAATTAATGTGATTAATCATGATTTCAAATTGCTTTTCCTTTTAAAAAGAATTTATATTTGCAAAAGTGAAAAAAAAAAAAATGTGGCTACTGTCCACATGACAGTTGCAGCAACACCCACAGTTACAGTAATCAAACAATAACACGACTACAAACACCACTGTGACTATAATTTAAAAACTATATGAAGATAATGACAAGAAGCTAATAAACATCAGCTATCATTGATTGCATTTAGTATTATTGTAACTGTTACAAAAGGGTTAAGTTCACTAATTCACTTCATCCTTTCTCTATTAATTGGATTGAAACGTGGACCAAAATGTCATGTTTTAACATCTGCATTATGGTTCCTTCTTACATCTGTTTAATCTCAATCATAAAACTGACTAGGTCTCTGTTCATGAAATAGCTTGGAAGACGCATGGAGTCAGTGGTTCTTCCACTAGAGCTTATACAACTGTTCAGGAGTTCAGATTTTCCAAGTCAACAAGAGTACGAAGCTTGGTTGAGAAGAAATTTGAAGGTTCTTGAAGCAGGACTCCTCTTGCATCCTCATCTTCCCTTAGATAAATCAGACCCTTCTGCACAGAGTCTCCGGCGCATAATCAATGGAGCATTTGAGAAACCCATGGATATTGGAAAGAATGGTGAATCAATGCAAACCTTTCGAACTGTTGTTATGTCTCTTTCTTGCAGATCATCCGATGGGTCTATCTCTGAGACATGCCATTGGGCTGATGGTTTTCCACTGAACCTCTGGATCTACCAAACTCTTTTAGAAGCTTGTTTTGATCTTCATTCAGAATCTTCTGTGATAGAAGAGGTTGATGAGGTCCTAGAACTCATTAAGAAGACCTGGGTTATGCTTGGAATTAATGAGATGCTGCATAATATTTGTTTCTCATGGGTCTTATTTCATCAGTATGTTGTCACTGGCCAAGTGGAGAATGATCTTCTGTTTGCATCCAGTAATCTATTGGCAGAAGTTGGGAAAGATACTGGAGGCTCAAAAGATCCTATTTACTCAAAAATCTTGAGGAACCCATTGAGTTTGATACTAAGTTGGGCAGAGAAAAGGCTCCTTGCATACCATCATACTTTTCATAATGGTAATATTGAATCAATGGAAGGTGTTGTTTCTCTCGCAGTGTTATCAGCAAAGATATTAGAAGATATCTCTAATGACTACAATCGGAAAAAGAAAGATGATGTGGACTACACTAGAGTTGATAATTATATTAGATCATCTTTGCGTGCTGTTTTCATTCAGGCAAGTTCCGTCATTCAAGCTCCCTTAAATATGAATACTCTCTTCCAGATGGTACAGACATATGACAAATTATGACATGTTTGTATATGCTATACGTTTGATCCCACTGATGAAGCTGGATAAAATCAGCTGCTTTGCTCTATTACAGTATTGACTTCTAAAAATACTTCTGCTCAACTTTTCCTTTGTGTTTAGAAAGTTGGTATTAGTTCCTTTTTATGCATTGCAAGAGCTTAGGAATTCTGTAATGTGTGTGGATAATTTATAAGCTAAAACTCCTTTCTGCTCCTGCTATGTTTAATGTGTCAACATTCTCCAATTGGCTTTTCATTTTTATGTACTGTACTTTACAAAGCTAATTTCCTAATGTGGTGCCATCGGTATGACCTAATTCTTTTGAATCTCCTTTACGGCAGAAATTGGACAAACTGGACCTCAGCAAGCATCCATCTAGAAAACAGAATAAAGCCTTTCCCATTCTTTCTGTCCTTGCACGAGATATTATTGAACTGGCTATCAATGAGAAAGCAGTATTTAGTCCCAAACTGAAGAGATGGCATCCACTTGCTACTGGTGTTGCTGTTGCTACCCTCCATGTGTGTTATGGAAATGAGTTGAAGAAGTATGTTAAGGGTATTAATGAGTTGACACCTGATGCTATAGAAGTGCTGATAGCTGCTGACAAATTGGAGAAAGATCTGGTGCAGATAGCAGTGGAAGATTCCGTTGACAGTGAAGATGGTGGAAAATCCATTATAAGGGAGATGCAACCTTACGAGGCTGAAGCCGTAATTGCTACCCTGGTTAAGTCATGGATAAATATCAGAGTAGATAGATTGGGGGAATGGGTTGACAGAAATCTGCGACAAGAGGTATGCCAAATCTTGTTCTTAATCTAATCAAGTTAACAAAGTATTTTTTTTTCTTTCTATCAAACAAATATCTCTTTCTCTTTATTGTATTCTATAGGTATGGAATCCTGGGGCAAACAAAGAGGGTTTTGCTCCTTCTGCTGTTGAAGTTCTACGAATGATAGATGACACTCTGGAGGCTTTCTTTCTGTTGCCTATACCCATGCATGCAGATTTGCTTCCTGGATTGATGTCTGGTCTCGACAAATCTCTCCAACAGTACATTTTGAAAGCCAAATCTAGCTGTGGTATATATTTATTACATAGCATCTGGTCTACCAAGGTAGTTAGTTATTCAATCATTGTGACCAGGATTTCCCATTTTTATGATCTGTAGGTAGCCATAGTCGCTTCATCCCAACTTTGCCTGCATTGACTAGGTGTTCAACAAGATCAAACAATGGTGTATTTAGGAAAAATGAAAAGTCACAAGTGACTCAGAGGAGGAAAGCCCATGTTGGAACAACTAATGGAGACAACTCAGTTGATATAACCCAGATGTGTGTTTGCATCAATACTATGCAGCGCATTCGCATGGAGTTAGGGGTTTTGGAAAAAAGGATAGTTGCCAATCTCAGCAGTTCTAGATCCAGTAATGAGGATATAGCAAATGGGGTGAGCTTGAAGTTCAAGCTTTCCGCATCTGCTGCTGTGGAAGGCATCCATCAACTCTGCGAGTGCGTAGCATACAAAATCGTTTTCCATGATCTCTGGCATGTTCTTTGGGATGGCCTATACGTCGGAGAAGTTGCATCTGCCAGGATTGATCCTTTTCTTCAGGAGCTGGAGCAGTACTTGGAGATCGCATCATCTACAGTGCACGATAAAGTTAGAACACGTGTAATTATTGAAGTAATGCAAGCTTCTTTTGATGGGTTTCTGTTGGTTTTGTTAGCCGGAGGTCCATCACGTGCTTTCTCTCTGCAAGATTCTGTTATCATAGAGGAAGATTTTAAGTTTCTGACTGGCTTGTTCTGGTCCAATGGAGATGGATTGCCAGCCGAGTTGATTGAAAAGCATTCTACCACTGTCAAAGGTGTACTTCCCTTGTTTCGTGCAGATACCGAGCACATAATTCAGCAGTTCAGTCAACTTACTATGGAAATGTACGGTTCTACAGCCAAATCCCAGCTTCCATTGCCTCCAACAGCAGTTCAATGGAGCCCAACAGAACCGAACACACTTTTGCGAGTCTTGTGTAATAGGAATGATGCGGCAGCTGCCAAGTTCCTTAAGAAGAATTACAACTTACCTAAGAAGCTCTAACAATTGATAAGTAACCACTCTGATATGCCACGCCTTCCCACCCAATATAAAATTTTAGTTTGTTCGTTTTGTGTTGTGAAACCCTGGCCTAGTTTTTGAGGATGTGATCGAGGTAAAGGAGGTACGGTATGCATTATACACTCACTGATGAACTCTAGGAAATATGGTGCTTTCTCATTAATAATGCTCAAAAGTATACATTGTACAGGTGTGATTCTTTGCCTTTGCTAATTTGTTGGTGTCAAAACGCAATTACTGACAGCATGGTAATACAGAGAAGTATTTATAATTAGTTATTATTTGTTTTTATAATTTCAAAATTAATGGTCTATTTATTTGTGCTTCACTGTAATTTACCCCCACAAACTACTTGAGCTTGATCTTGTAAATGAAGTGAAATTATTTATTTGTGCAACTTTGTTAATCTTAGATGCATTGCTTGAAGAAGCCATTTATTTAAAGATTACACAATTTATTCTATACTAATAAAAAAAATATTCTATTAACTTGAATGCAAGGTATTTTTCAATTACCGAAAAATCCCGCTATAAATTATCATTAATATTGACAGCAAAAATGTGGTGCGATCGGTAGGTAACACTTGGGACATACTTTTAAAAAAAAAAAATGGTGTGCATACTTGAAAAGCCTCCAATAAATTAACGTGGCAGCATGCCCCATGCAATGCAAGGGCATAATACGTCAAGGAGGAGGAGGAGGTAACCAATAAAAAACAGTTATAAGAGGAATTTTGGAGGGTGGTGAATTGTAATGAGTCACTAATTTGACAAAAGTCTAGAGTGAGATGGGCTTCGGAAAGTGATCGCAACTCTAAATATTTTCACTCGTGCATGAATTGGAGGAGGAAGAGTGCCTTGAGAGGTTGGTTGTTTAGGGGACTTGGGTGGATAATCCGCATGATGTGAAGGAGGGAGTTGAGAAATTTTCCCAAGGAAGATTTAGAAAAGCAAGAGAATAAATTGTGGAGTTCAAAAAATAAGCAGTTGAAGATAATATCTTACTTCTTGCTCCTTTTGAGGAGAGTGAGGTGAAGGCGGGCGGTATGGGAATGTGAAGATTCAAAAAGTCCAGGACCCGACGGATTTAATTTCAAATTAATCAAAGGGTTATGGAAGCTTATCAAGGAAGATGTGTTGAGATTTTTGCAAGAATATATACATGATAAGTTTCCTAGGGGATGTAACTCCTCTTTTATTGTTCTTATTCCTAAAGTTTTTGATCCTCAAAATTTGGGAGAATTTAGGTAAATATCTTTAATTGGTTGCATGTATAAGATTTTGGCAAAAGTTCTTTCAAATAGACTCAAAAGGACTTTAGGAGACATCATTGATAAGAGATAAATTGTTTTCTTATGTGGGAGATATTTGTTACATAATGCCTTGGTGGCAAATGAGGCGGTGGAGGAGACAAAGAGGTTGAAGAATAAATGTTTGATTTTCAAAGTAGATTATGAGAAGCGTAGGACTCAGTAAGTTGGGAGTTCTTATAGTACATGAATTGGGTGGATACAGGGATGTTTGGTTAGAAGTAAAGTGACTTTGGTGAACAAAGCCCTACAAAGGGATTCATGGTGTCTAAAGGATTAAGCTAAGGAGACCCGTAGGCTCCTTTCTTGTTCAATATTGTAATGGAGGGATTATGTGGGATTGTGAGAGAAGCAATATAAGGAACCTCTACAAAAGCTTTCTTGTGGGGGTGGATAAGGTTGAAGTGAATATTCTCCAATATCCGGATGATATTATTTTTCTTTAGAGAAGCAACTCTATCTAATGTGGTGACTATTAAAAGCTTGTTGAGATGCTTTGAATTAGTTTTGGACTTAAAGTGAATTTCTTCAAAATTAGGTTTGGAACCATTGGAGTTGATATGGCAGAGAAGGACATGTATGCTAAATTAATGGTTATTAAATATGTTCATGAATATTATGATACATATGGAATAACCATTGATTGGGCTTTTTTTTTTTGGTTTCTGAATTTGCCACTTGTTCCAGTTATTCCAGTCTATTTACTATTATGAGTATCTCTTATACCCTTTATTAATTAATATATGATATTTTGCTGGTTTAAAAAAATGTAGCTAAACCTATTCTCATTTATACATTTTAAGTTATGTATTCATGTTTATTATTCTATCTTAGTGTTTCTTTTATGTCCTTAATGTTTAAAATGGTTTGATCTCCCATGGCTTGGTTTCATTAGTTTGAATGTGATTGGGGAAAAATGCATTTTGAACTTTGAACGAAAATGAAACACCTGATGGGCTTTGTAATGGAGCATGGTCTATTAGCCATTTTCACAAAGCTATTCAAGAAATTGGTAGTTTAATAATTAAGGAATTTCGAAAATTTAGAAAATTTGAAATGTCAAGAATTTGAATTGCTTTGATTTTAATTTCCTTCACTTTCCAAATGTTTTGTTTCGATAAATTAATTCAAATTCTTAAATTTTAATTTATTTGTTTAGATAGGACAATTCAATTTCCTACATATGCAAAATTCATTTTTATATTTAAATAGATGAAATTTAATATTAAATTTCATAGAAAATAAAAACTATCTAATTTTGAATATTAATAAAATATTTTAAATGTCTACTAATTTAAAAATACAAATGTTGATAATTTTGACTACGATTTTTTCAACCAATCACATCCAATGATGTTTTTAGGTCAACATCAATAAGATTATTTTTTGACCAACATCAACTAAAATTTATTTTACCAAACTATGTCGAGAATATTTTTCAATCGACATCAACTAAAGCTATTTTTTCAACCGGCATTAGCTAGAAATTTTTAGCTAATATTGATTAGGGATTTTCCAACTGATGTCCACTAGATTTTCTGGGCCAATGTCGACCAAGCTATTTTTTAGCCAACGTTGGCTAAAGATTTTTTGGTCGACGTTGCCCAATGATATTTTTCAATCGACGCTTCTATCAAATAAAAATACCTTTGATCAATGTCGAAAAAAAAAATCTAATTAATGTCAACTAAAAAAACTCTATTCGATGTTGACAAAAAAACTCTAACCAACATTTTTCTTTGAGTATTTCTCTTATTAATCCTTAAAGAGAAGTAGCCAATAGAAATTACGTCTATCTTAAAAAATAAACTTATTTTTAATCCTTAGATACAAAATGTAAATGCAAAAAAATTATCAAATCATTTTGCTGATGAGCATTTCAATCCGAAAAATGAGATCTTAAACATTCAGTCAAACTATATAGTTTCAAAATTTTCTTTTGATCATTCGATACTCAAACAAGTAATTAATAATGTCGGCAAAATCCCTTTCATGGCAATTGCATTAGTTATACATGCATACATGAAACGCACGCTAAGAAATAAAGTCATCTATTAAAATAAATGAAAAAAACTAAACTAAAAGGGGTTCCTTTTTAATCCTTTTCTTTCCGAGGCTGATTTTGATCTTGCTTTCTGAAAAACATGGAAACAAGTGATCAGTCATGGCTAAGTTAAGTGATCTCCGATCAAATATTAAGAACGAATATTTAAGTCATATACGTACAAATTTTGATTTTTTAATCTTTCCTCGATTCCTGTTCTTTGGTGGTTTCAACTTATAAATCCGAACCATCCAATGGTGAGTTGTGAACACCTGAATGCATTAGTAAGGAAAACACAGTAGATTAGTAAGGAACAACACAGAATAACACTATCAAAACACATACACATGGTAACAGTTAACAGATGTAGGTCATTCTAAATAAAATAAAAAATAAAAAATTATTTAATACACAACAAGACAGTTCGTACCAGAATTATTTAATACATGACCCGGTTAAATAATCTGACCTCTTCAAAATGCGTAAGTTTGAAATATTTCTTCCCAATTTCTGTCCGCCTCACTCTGTCAAAAGCCTTACCATCTGTCTCCACAAATCTGGAACAACAGGGTAAGGGGAGTTAGCTAGCATAACAGTTGAAAACTGGAATTTTCAAACATTAACAATCAATTTTACAGAAAAGCTGACCTGTAATATGAAAGTTTATACATGAGGGAGTTTAGCATTGTTGGTGTGGCCATGGAATCAATTCGATATTGACCGTCCCTCTTTTAAAATTTGAAGAAAAAAAAGGTGTTAACATTCCTCAAAAGCTGATTATTACTGAAGGAAGCAAATCTGTTCTCCAAAATAAAATATCAAAACCATGATAAAATATTGAACAACCCATATTACTTGTTTAACTTACTAAATAATCTGGTTCCTTTATGTGAGGAAATACACCCCCTCCAATACGAACCATCCACAGGAACTTATTGATATCATCACTGGGATAGCCAACCAATCCTGTTAATAATTATAGCATCAAATCAGAACAGGGTAACTAAAGATAATCCCAATAGAGAGAAAGAACCTAACCTCCAAAGACAACAAGAACATATTTGACATCCAATGAGTGGAAAATTTCCCAAGCTGCCTTCTCTGGGGAAGACATGGCAGTACCAACAGTAGCAATATGTGTGTTATTCCAGGTATTATTGTCAACAATGACAGTTCGGTTAGCCATGGCAGTTGTTTGGTATCCATAGTCCCACCAAGATGCCACCTACAAGAAATTTTATGAGCATCAATATCTCAACATTTAATAGTGTGTTTTAACCAGCATTTATTTGTTCTTTATTTGGGGTAAGAAATGTAATCTTAGGAAGAAAAGAACTTAGGAACTTAAATTAAAGGCATAAAATTTATAATTGATAATTTAGAAACATTACCCACTCAAATATTCGGTTAATGCATTAACCAAAATTTTTATTTTAATAGATGACATACTAAAGGGTCAATACTTAATATGCCTACTTCAGAACTTTCTTCACTGGAGTTGAGTTCATCAATTACAATTTTCACATAATCCCTTGTGACAATATGAAGCATTAACGAATGACTAAGTAACTTCTCACCAAATTTCTACTGATTGAAAAAAATGGAAAAGGAAACAGGGGACCAAATAATTCTTACAAGGAACAGACTATGCCCCAAGTTAGTTAATAACATTAGTTAAATCACCCTCAACGGATTTATTTTCGAAACATAATGTAAATTTCAGGAATTAGTACAAAACAAAGGAAATAATGCAAGCCAACTATCATCATTAATTCCAACAATCGTTTTCAGAAAGAATATCAGTAATTAGCCTAACTTCTGAACTTGTGAGACAAAAAGGCAAAGATAATCAAGGTTGGCAACATTGGTAAAAAAATTGTACACAAGACACCATACATGCATTTCAGCTGAAAAATAATGAAATCCCATAGAACTTACTTTATCATCTATTTCTGTATTATGACTCAGCCAAGCATAAGCCTCTCTAAAATCGTCAAAAACATGAAGTCCATCATGTGAATGTGATGTTAGAACAATAGAAGGGGCTGAATATGCTTCTGCTGCTGCCCATACACTGTGAACCTACATGAGAGATCAAGATAGTGAGGAACTTTGTTATTAACATACACAGTAGCATGAAAGGGCATTATTGTTCAGAAAGAAAAGAAAAGAATCAAGATAAGAAGACATCATACTTCTAATTGAGTATTGATCACCAGAATCCTACAATTTTTCACCATAAAGAAACTATGGATTCATTTAAAAACAAAGAAAATTGTAAAATAATAATACTAAAATATATTATATAATATTATTTACATACAAAGAAAGAAATAAAATTGTAAACTCCTAGAGGCAAAAACCAAAAAACTTGTATAAAAAAAATAATATACCTTAAGAACCTAGGAAACTACTTCAATGAATGATATTGTGCTTAGGAAATTACCACATAGAAGGCACCTAGCAACACAAGCAAGATAATAGCAATGATGGATGTTTCCAGAGGTAAAACTAAAAGCCTTTTCTTAATTTGTGACTTGCTCGGAGGCTTTTCCACATGTTCCTTTTCCTTCTTCTTGCTCTTCTTTGAGGTCCGTTCCTTTGATGTGTCCTCACTTTTATCAGTCTTCGCCAAATCATTTGGCACGACACTTTCAGAACTGGCTTCCCCTGCCTTGATAATCAAAAGCACAATTTGAACAAAGCAAACTCATAAAGTGCCCAGAAGAACATGATCTAATGCCAAAACTGGTGATGATTAAAAAATAATGCTTACATCAACGTGAGAATGACCTGATAGGCTGGGCAACTGCAACTTAATAGATCTTGTGAAAACATCAAAAGCCTGAGAAAGAGCAATCCCAGACAAGATACATGCTGCTGGAGCAAGTACGAGCATCAAGCGAACCTGATATTCGGCAACATTATGTCCTCAATAAAATAATAAAAATGCAATAGTAAGAAAAAACTCCTCCATTATTATTCTTACCATGACTCCAGAAAAGTACACTGACATAACAATATAAAGTACCACAAACGAGCTTGCATCAGATAGGGGAGAAAAGCATGCCTACAGTAGGAGAGCACCACCACGATTTAGTTTATATAGAATATGACAAGATAAAACAAATAATCTTAATCTTTATAATAAAAAATAACTCACAATAATGCCAGCTGGAACCAGGAATGCCAAGACATTGATATCCATAAAGTATGAAGGCCAAGTAGGTGGCTGATGCTCACTAACACTAGCAATGATCGGTATATACTTGCTTGCATAAGTTCTGTTTAAACAACAAACAAATTAAGTACTTAGGATTGGACCCAAATTCATAAAAAGAAAATAATTGCAGACTGACATAAAAAGAAAGGTAAACTTTCAAAGACACTTCACTTCTTTGGGCTATATTAGGTAAATTCCATAGCTATTATAAAATTGAATGACCAACAATCACCTTAATCATAGAATATCGTTTTAGGTGGAAAAAATTATTTCAACATTTTTTTAAGAATTCGAATGATAAATAATATTGCAAACAAAACACTTACGGATCAAGCAGACTTAAACTTCTTCCACTCCATCCTTTTGTTGGGCTTGAAGCTACCAATGCTATAAGTACTGCCACCATTGCACAACACACTGCCCTGCAAAATAAACAAGAAAAGCACACATACTAGTTTAATATCTACCTGCAATGTTTTGAATAGTCAAATAAGCCAATCAAAGGGACACCCACAGGCCAACAGAAACAACTAGTGCCACAGCTACTTTGAACATTTTTGGTGAAAGAATTCCTTTGATATAGTGCACAAGAGCCACTATATGGATGATAATGAAAACCTGCACAAGGAAAATTAGGTAGGTTTCAATGAAGCTAATAAGGTGGATATAAAGAGAAGGAAAGAGGAAAATACAAAAAGAAAAATGATTGGATATGCACAAATGAGTTGACTTGATAAACATGAATAGAGTATATATTCAGTGCTAAATAATCATTATGTCCATACAATTCGAAAATAAATAGCATTTATATAATAATATAATTAGATTAGATGATTAGATTTAAAAGCTTCATGATATTTGCAGAAGTTCTGAAATACAATGTTAACAAGATAGTAAAAATAATTATATTATAATATTCCCCATACAAATGGCATTATAAATTAGTAAGTTAAATTGCTTTAATGAAAAGGCATTGTATCCATGCACAACTTAGTCATGTCTCATCTAATGTCTACAAATTCCTGTGTCTCAACTGGATGGGTCATCATCATTGTGGAACGTGCCACCCCTATTATACTTTTTTTCTTAATTTTCTACCCTTGTCAATTAACTTTGAAGGTTCAACCAATTCAAATCCCATCCTCATGTAGTATGTAGTTCAAGGTTCAATTCTTGTTTGAGTTCTTTTTTTTCTTTTCATAAGTCTTTTTCCCCACAAAAAATAAAAGTACAGAAAGGCAATGTAAACAACCATTGGATACAAGTTGAGCGAACAAAATGGAAAGAAATGCTACCGGCATCATTTGTCATCAAAATATGCCTCTCAAGTTCAAATGAAATTTTCACCAAACATCCATAACACCATCCATGAAGTTATCCATAAAATAGAAGTATAATTTTGTTTACTTAACAAAGTGTTTTATAATTTACATTGATCTTTTGTAAAATTTTCAGTTATCTCAACAAAGATATCAACTTCTAAGTTCATAAGCAGATTTTAAGAATACTGATTTGCTAAAGGGCTATTCAAACTCTATATTGACATAATTTCTCCCTCCACAGAAACAAAAGAAAAACAAAGAATACTCAGTTAACTATTTTATTATTACAATTTTTTTTTACAACAATTCCACTGAAAATAAAGCATTCAATGGAATAGGTATGCAATAATAATATTTGGTTAAAACATACTCTTGGTCACTTATCTTTAAGGAAAATTCAACTTCATCCAAAAACTAGGGGGGAACTCACCAGAAATGATGCAAAATGCTCTGATGTCATTACAGCATTAAACCCAACCACTGGCACCAAGGCAGCCAACAGTGTTCCCAATACAACCTGCATTAAGAAAAAATCATGTGAACCAGGAACAAGATGAAGTTGAGATAGGTTCAAAATATATTAATCCAGATCGAGATCAAAGATACTTCTGGCTTGTAATTGTGAACAAAAAGGTGATAAAGTCACAGAAAGTAGCAAATATGTGACCCTAAATTAACGACATATTCTCTAATCTAGTAATGCAGGTAAATTCTGCTCTACATATTGGAACAAGGTAAACCTCATTGTAGAGCATTTTATTAATCTGATAAACCTTACCAACAAGCCAACCTCACTGGTAGGATAACACTTATTAAACCTTACCAAAATTCCCTCAATTATTATCCAAATTACAGCTGACTATATCAAACCCAAGTTATGTACTACGTGCATTTCAAATTTCCAATTGAAAAAGGCAAATGTATTTATTTAAAGTCTAACATAACTGTATGACTGAAACAGATACTTACAAGAGGTGCATATGCAATGTACAGACGAGAAGAATAGCGACCAGTTACTATGCACAAGAGCACATGCATTGGAATAAGATTAATGATAAAAGTGTACCCTCCCCATGAGCAAACCTGAAAGATAACAAACGAAGATAACATAAATAAGAGGGGACAGAGGCAAAGATAACCAAGATAAATAGTATTATAAAAGCTTACCATGTAAAAGTATGCTATGGAATTCAAAGTGGCATAAAAGAGGGACCCTGTATTGAGTGTCTACATGACGGTAAATCAAGTTAGAAACAACTTAACTACAGAATATTCAAATCACAAATTGTTAGACAAAGATGATAGTGAAGTCTAATAATCCTGTGGAAATTTAGAGAAACCAATGTCGTTATACAGGGTCGTTCAATATAAGGAAAAGTTGCCTGCTTTTACAGATCACCTTAATATAGAGGTAGAAAGTGAATATCAATGCAAATATAGCAACAGCTTCATTGTCATAGCTGCCAGCCACTGATCGAGATATATACGAAGGGACCTGCAGAGACAGGATTATTACGGATTCAGGATCAAATACATATAAGAGGGACGTCAGGGACCAGCAACCAAATAATTTTAGAAGAGAATAACTATTACCAACAGTCACCATTGATTTACAAACATTCATATCAACACACATGGTTATTATTCAACCAGCGTCTATCACTTTTACTAAACATTGATTTGTTAATCATTCAAATATAGAATGATGAATGGCTGAGCCAACAATTTTGATCATTAACGCCATAAATGAAATGATAATAATCATTAGGAAAATTGGAAGACAATTTGTTGAGAAATTCACCATAGCCAGAAGAACTGCTGCTGTCAAGCCAGCCCCCGCACCCTTAACCTCCTACAAAAGGAAGCGGATGCAGCAAATTAGCAAGCACATAAACAACAGCAAGAATATACAAGTTGCAATTCTGGCAGGTACAAACCTTTGTCAGAAGATAAGTTGCCCATGAAGCAAAGGCAGAGAATATAGGTGCAGTAAACACACAAACAGTTTCAACTGAGAGAGGTATGTTAAGGGAATTCAGTATCCTGAAACCAGAAGGGAATGGTCCAAAAATACCAAACACCTTAGATAAACCTCAAAACAATTGCTTGCATGGATATTTAATATTATTAGTATAAAATGAAGAGAAAAATCACAGCATATGACAACCAACATCACTATGTTTCAAATGCCTACCGCCATAAGGTGCCTGCTGTCAAGGTCAAACCAGGATAGACAGTCCCACCAATTACACGACCAAGGGGATACCTTGAAATGGAAAGGTAACAGACATTATATCCAGAAACATTTAACAACAACCTGTTTAAACTATGCAAGTATAGAGGAAAAAGTGTTTCAATATAAACACCACCAACTTACCAAGTTCGATCATCAAACCAGTTCCAGAAATCATATATCCCATTCTTTGTCAAAAACTGTAACCAACAAAGTTGCGTCATCATTTGTGAATTTTTATGGCATTGAGATTAACAGAGTAAAATTGAACAAATGTTACAGCAATGGACAAATTCCATTTTTTTATAGCCATTAACCAGCTCCCCCCCCCCCCCCCCCCCCCCCCCCAAAAAAAAATCATGTAGTAATAGGTGCAAAATGGTTCCATTCCAAATAATGCTCACCTGAGTTACTCTATAGTTGAAATAAGGATCAAACTCGTGAATAACACTCTCATACTTTATAACCTGTATACAATGCATAAAAAAAATGTGAAGAAGAGCAAGAACAACTCTGCCCAAAAGTGGAAATCGATAACCTACTACAGTGCCGGAAAAAAAAGAAGACTAATACAAACAGAAATTTGAGTTAGAACTTAGAAGTATACAGTTCATAGAAATAGCCACACCATATCACCACTTTTGCACAACTATTTCAACAAAAGACGAGTTTGCTCTCGACACATTCTCGGAACCATAGCCAAATAACAAGAAACCTAACGAAATACAATTATACAAATTAGAATTTCAACCAACAGGAAGACTTCAATTTATCCTCTAATCTAATATAACTCAAATACCAAATTCATTTCAAATGCACGCACAAGTGAAATGCCATAAAAAATTACGAGCAACATCTTATCTCACATTGCATTTCATCATTTCAGTCTAAGCATTAGTCTTACACCACTGGTGCAAAAGTTTTTTTTCAAATCGTTGACTTATCTGGCGAATGAACCAACACAGCTCGGTCAACTCGCAGAAAAAACAAATCTAAACAGTTACAGCTAAGTCATTGATATTGCAAGCTATGCTTGATGATTGTTACATACACGTCGAAAGTAACGAAACGGTTAAATTGAGCAAAAATCCGCGACGCTGAATATAGAAGCATGCAATCGCGTTGAGAAAACGAAAACTCGGAACCCAAACGAGGTTCAGGTAACCAGATCTGCGGAATGAGAAAAAATGCTTACGGAGAAGAGACGGATCGAGAAGGCGAGAACGCCGATCAGGAGAAGGATGAAGAACGCGAGGACGTTACCGAACGCATGCCTGATGGAGGTGGTGGTGGTGCCATTGAGAGCCTCGGAGGCCGCCATTGACGGCCAAATTGAGCTCCGAAGAGAGAGAGAAGAGGAAGAGAGAGAAAGTGTGCGTTTCTTCTGAGTCTCAGTGTGTGACTCACTGGGGTTTATATCTGAAGATGTCGTTGCTGGAGCCGAGGGGGAAGACTAGCCAGCCTGTGTTAGCTTGCGGAGACTAAAAAGACGATATTAGGTCTGGTTTTGTGGTTAATGACTGAAATGGCCTCTATATTTTGACGTGGCGAAGTTCTGTTGGGCTTGCTACATATTTTTGCCACTCTGGGTCGTGTGATTGGACGTAGACTCTCTTCTCAGGTCTTCAGACATGCTGGATTTTTTCATTTTAGTGCAATAAGAATTTTTAGCTATGTTATTTTCTTTAGGAAGAATTTTTAGCTATGAGAAAACCTACTTCCATGGCTACCACATTTCAAGATTTTCTCGTAAGTTTATACAAAAATAATTCGGCACTGTGCTAATCCAACTTCTTTTTTTCATCTTAATAATATAAAATAATTATTTGAAACTGTACGAGCTATGCATTTTTTTTTTATCAATGATGAAATCAAACAACAAACAAAGAACCTGAAACTAGAGGCTAACAGAAGCAATCCCATGGCATCAACCAACAAAAGAGATCCCAATTGAGAAAAACATGTTTCTCACAAGACAAGAAGAGTAGAAGAAGATGATTCCTACTTAGTTAATCAGTGTATACATTGGTTTCCTTCCCTTAAAGTATGACAAAAAGAGACCTACCATTATTGTCCAGCTAGAGACTTGATAGGATTAAGGATTGAAGCATGAGTAAATAAGGATACCCATATTGTTGATCAAGTCATAAGCCATCAACGAATCAGTTTCACATATTATAATTTTGCAACCAGTCTCCTAAGCTACTCGAAGACCATGTTGGGTTGTCAGAAGCTCAGCATGCATATTAGTGGTAAAACCACAAATTCTAGAAAATCCCGTGAGCCAATCACCAACAAAGTTGCACAAAAGCCCACCAAAACCAGACAACCAAGGATTCTGATGCTGCTACCATCAAAGCTAAACTCCTTTGCACATGAACTTTGAACAAAGTGGTAAGAGAAAGGAGGATTTCATGAGTTGTGTTTATCTGGCTAGTTGTATACCAAACTGTCCAAACTTTATCTTCAAAAATATCAATGTTATGAGCCTTCCATATATACCAACAAGCACAAACAAAGAGAATACCATGTTGCTTTTGAAGATAATTTTTGAACCAGTTATCTGCATCCATGGAGTAGAAGGTTGAAGATCTGTCCAAGCCAAGGTGAGCCCAAATCGGGTACAATCTCTAAGGAGATGAACAATGTTCTCCTCTTCCAAGCCACACCTGCAATAAAAAGGATCAAACGAAAGATGTCGCTTATAACGAAAAAAGTTAGTGGGAAGACTGTTTTGAAGGGTAAGCCAAGCAAAGTATTTGATGTTTTCTAGAAGATTTAGCTTCCAGACCCAATTCCAGTTCTTTGTGGAGACGAAGTGAGTGTCAAGCTCCTACATGAACCAATCATATGTAGATTTGGTAGTGTAGGTTCTTGAGTGAGAAGGACCCCAAATGATGGTGTCTTCCATCATATCATCCAAAACACAAACTTATCCTCATTTTCTTAATATGAGAAGGAATAGTCGAATTTAATGTGACCCCAGTGCCAAATATCGTCCACCAAAACTTCCCTAATCAGTAACTGAGTGTCATATATGTGAACGTAATCAAGCTCATGGCATATAGGTCCTTCATCTAGCCAATGCGAATAAAAAATGGAAATATCCTCCTTTCCAACCCGATATTTGAAAGCAGACTTAAGAACATCAAAAGCTTTCATGATTGAGTTCCACAAATAAGAACAACCTTGCTTGAGATCTACATGTAATAACTTATCTTTGGGTAAGTATTTCCCAATTAAGATTTGCACCCATAACTTGTGAGGTCCCTGAAACAAGGACCAAATATGTTTCCCCAGAAGAGCCACATTTGTGCAACGAGTTGTACAAATTCCAAGGCCACCTTTGCTCTTAGGTTGAGTGATTTGCTTCCATCCCACCCAATAAATGTGTTGGTTGCCCTAATTAAAACCTCAAATACTTTTGTCAAAATTCTATTAGGAATTCAGAGGTTTTGCATGGTATAAGTTGGGATAACTAATAGAACTAACTTAATTAATTAGAGTAACTCTCCCTGCACGATTGAGCAACTTACTCTTCCAACTTTGAAGTCTCCCATTGATTCTATCAAGAATAAACGAGAAATAACTATTTTTCACTCTACCAATCAACAAAGGAAACCCCAAATATATGTCCAGATTGGTAATGTGGTTGAAACCAATGATGGAGCTAAATTTTGATATTTTCCTTCTCGAAACATTGTGAGAAGCCATGAATCTTGATTTTTGAACATTAATTTTCAAACCTAAGGCTATACAAAATTTATCAAGCACCTCTTTAACTATTCTAACATGGCCACAAGTTGCTTTAGTCATGAGGAGGAAATCATCAGCAAAAAAAAAAACTGGGATGTAACACCCCGACGAATTACACCAAAAAGAGAGGGATCCAGGAGTTTTGTAGATATGAGACTGTACAGTTGAAGATGACTTAAAGGAATTAATTGATACTACCTATACCAACAAGATGCATTTACTTTTTGGTAGTTCATAACTTAAAAACTCCATAATTAAGCATGTTTGGCTTGAAGTAGTTATTGGTTAAGTGACCTTTTAGGAAGTTTCTCATAAAGTATGTGAGTGAGGACAAAACACGCTAAAAAGTCTCATTTTGGTTTGTGAGGACAATCATTGATCTTGAAAGCAGTCAGAGATGATTATCGAGGTCTCAAAAAGGGCTACCTATGAAGGATTTTGACTGGTGGAAGGTTTTGACTAACAAAGAGTTGAGTGAAGTACCACCGTGTGAAGTGTTATAGTGTGTGAGTCGCCAAAAAGTCAACAATCGGGGGTGTTACATAAGATACGTGAAACCATTTCTTGATATAGTCATAGGTTTCCAATCGCCACTAGAAACTCTATCTTGGATCATAAGGGCAAGTTTTTCCATGCAAAAAAGGAAGAGGTAGGGTGACATGAGGGACAAGTTAGTGGTAGTAATGCAATTCATAATAAGATTAATGATATGCTCCCGAAAACAAAGTCATTAAGAGTAATTCTCAGAAACACCCAATCAACTCGATCATAGGCTTTCTCAAAATCAATTTGGAATAAAGGGTAGCTTGTTTTACCTTTCTTCTTAGATTATTTAATCTAATATTGACTCATGTAGTTATGGAATGACTTTAATGAAAATATGTTTAATGTGTTGGTTGTTAGACTTGAAATTATATTAAAATCATTGGGGTTATTTTTAAGTTATTTAAATAAGTTTCTTTCTCCTCAATTCATCAAGGTTAATTTTGGCATTAAAGAAAAAGAGATTTGAAAAAAGAGGTTATGAAATTTATTAGAAAAGAAATAAAATATAACTTCGCTCTCTCTCTCTCTAACATATTTTGAGACATTTGGTTTTTCACGAAAAGAAAAGTAATGGAGAACACAAAAAAGGCCAAATACTAGTTCAAAGGATTTTTATACCATCAGATAGACCAAGTAAAGGAAGTCAGAGAAGGGAGAAACACTATTAATAATTTCTAAACAAGCATTATGGATCCGGGTAAGTGTTCGATCTAAACTTTCTCATTGAAATTAGAAAGTATAATAGATGTGAGAATTATATTATCCAAGATCATGTAGTGTAATTTCATGTACGATGAATCCTAGGAAATTAGACATGAGAGTAAAATTATGCTAACAATATTGTCGCTATTTCATTATGTACAACAATGGCATCCAAAATTAACTCTATATGAGAAGAGAAGAGGTAGAGAACAAGTAGGTGTGCAATGAAGATACTCTCTTACCCCCATCTTCATCAATTTCTCCTCTTATTCTTTCACCATTGTTCCTCCATTTTCTTAAAAGTCATAAATATCTTTGCACCTATAAACACTTATGCATGAGAAATGTGACGGGAGATGAGAGGAAAAATTCAAATTTTCTTAAACATTCTCTATTTGAACTCCTTGAGGTAAATCTTTAACTCATTGAGTTAGATGAGTATTTTTATGTCTTAGATTAGTAATGGTTTGTGTTTGAGATGTTGGGAATTGAAGTTTTTCGTACTACTTTTGTAACGGTCCTTTTTGTTTGTTTAATACTATATTTGTGAACAAAAAATGCTTTTATTCAAAAATTATATGTTTTACAAACTTGATGATAATTAAATAAGTTTTTGAAAAAAATAAAATTCTTATAAAAATAAATTTTGATATTAACGTTTCACTTAGATTTAATATATTTTCATAAATAAGATAATATTTACTTTCAACAAATAATTATTTCCTTTTAATCTCTCATTTATTAAAAATTAGTATTTTAACTTGTGCAATATATGGAATAAATGTTAAATATTATATAATTAAAATTTATAATAAATAATTAAATATATAAATTATATTATAACTGGAATTTATATAAACAAAATAATATATAAATTATATTTTAAATTTATGTTAGACAATTTATATTATGATGCAATGTTATTTTCAACTACTAATAATTTCTTTTAAAAAATATAGTAATTCATTTTAGACATAAAAATGAAAAAATATATTGCAAGAGTCATATAATCGAGATTTTTTTGGCTACGTGTTAATTTTCAAAGAGAATGTGGTTAATTATATTTAAAAGTGCTTATATTTAAATACTCATAAATTTCAAATACCTAATTGATACATTTTTTTATTAATTTTTTTTTCTTCTATCAAATCATATCCCTTATCATACTTAAATTTCTATCTCTTTTCTCTCTCATGGTTTCACATAAATCATGAGTGTCTATATATATTTATTTTATCTTTAATGAATTTCTTTACTCAACTACATTTTTTACCACAAAATTTAAATATGGAATCTTATTTAAAATATTTAAACTTAATTCTACTTGATTTTAGCCCATGATTAGATATTACGGATATCTATTAATCCACTAAATCAAATACTAATATCTTTCACAATGGCTAACTGTTGATAGTTCAAGAAAAAATTACATAAAAGAGAATTCAAATAAGAATAAATTATTTTACTAAATAGATTATTCTTTAATATGTAAACAAAACATAATCTTACATCATTAGGAATTCACAGTTGAAAAAAAATTCAATAGTTAACAATATGCGCCTTTTATACATCAGCATCTAATTTCACTTGGTACGGTATTTGGCTTAAGACAATTGAGAGTTAACCAGTAGAAGACGTATCAATTCAAAACTTCAGCAAATAGCAAAAAGCCACGCATAAATTTGGTTGCCCCGCTTTTGCTCATATAGAGTTACGTGTTACAACTTAAGACTTAAAACATAACCCCCCGAAAAAGCAAAATGTTCTCTTTCTTCTTGTTCGAAAGTATATCACCAAGTTTGTGTATGAAATCATGGAAATCTGAGATGTTTATTCTATATATGTTCTCTATAAGGCCACAAGCTTTGAGTTCTTTTTGCGTGGACGGTAACACTATACAGGGGCGGGGCAAACTTTTTCGGGGCCCTGTTTAATATTTTCCTTTTTTAGAAAACGGGGTCTTCAATTGGCAATTTAAAAATAAATGACTCATTTAAATAAGAAAAATACTTTGCTCAATAAATATTACCAAATTACATTCCAAAATCAGTTAAAACATCCTAAGGGTTCTAACAAGTCATTTGAATAGAGTTGTCCTCTTCACATGTCTTAAAGAAAAATCATCTATAACACTTTCAACATCAACTTCTTCCAAAAGATCGCTTTCAATAGTCATTAAAGCAAGTCCATTTAGCCTCTCTTGTGACATAGTT
>PYAF01004221.1:1665228-1685358 GCA_007407185.1 Glycine tomentella
TTCATGTTCTTTAAGTCTAAAACTTAAATGATTCCATTTATCAAATCCTTCAAAAACCAAGGCACCTTTAACAGAACCTTTTTTAAAAATTTTGCAACAAAAACAAAACACTTTGTCAAGGTCCTTTGAGTACACAAGCCATTCTCTATCACAAGCTTCACCATTGCTCAAATATCTAATATAATAAGTCGAGGAAAACTTGCGATTATTACTATTTTTAGGGCCTTTCACAAAATTTAAATCTCTTTTAGGGCCATTCAATGCCAAAATATTAATTGAATTCACATCAAGAGAATCCCAATTTCTTGGGTCATATAAATCAAACATATCACGTTCATTTTGTCTAGCATTATCACAATTTAGTATTTCATTTTTTGTTGAGTTTTCAGAATTCTCATTATTTTCGAAATTAGCATGCAAAGGATCACTAGCACTCACATGTTCATCATTTTCCACATTTTCAGCAACATTGGTATCTTCCTCCAAAGGATTGGAAGATTGAGCAAGGGTTTCTTTTTTAAAAAAATTATCTAAAGCACCTCTTTGAGATTGTATTAAATGTTGTTCTCTTTTTTGTTTTTACGCTTTTCTGACCCAGATTGATATTTACGAATCATAGTACTCAATAACACAAGTAACAATTAAACAAACATGTAAAAAGAGAGAAAGAGTGGATAGCACTAGGAAGATGGGAATATTGAGAAAGCTTAGCATCCAATTGAGCCAACTAAAATTACCAGCCACCAGAATTCAACAGTATATAATCTGAAAAAATACATAATAACTGAGTAAGACAATTTTATATTTAAAGGTCAAGGAAAACTTTTTAGAGTAAAGTTGAGTGAAACATGTGTACCTGAAATTTGGAATATGAATTTCAGAACATGAAGAGATCAGATTATTGAACCCACTAGTTTCTATGTTAATTTTGAAGTGCAGCAGCCATAAGGGGGAAATATCAATTAGAGAAAAAGATACTTTTGATTATGATTAGCAAAATAATTTGACTAACTAATTGCTAATATATAAGCCGAGTATCTTGGGCTCACGTGACAACCATCACATTGTTCGAGATTTAACGCCCACATTGCTTGCAACCGTTGATGTTTTTTCTCATTAGTTACTTTAGATGTTTTCAAGAGTCAAATGAAATCACAACAAAATAACAAATATGCGGCGCCTAATACATTACATTAAAAGAAATAATACAGTACGTTTGGATTTTCATTACTAATAATTGTTTGGTTGAAATGGCATAAAATAATTTTCATTACTCTTATTAGTTTCATTAAGATACAGACGGTAAGTGAATTTCATTATTATGAGAACTGAAAAAATGTTCAAATAAAACAATTTGGTTGAAATGACATTCAAATAAAACAATTTGGTTGAAATGACATAAAATAATTTGTTTGAAGAAAAGGAAATAAAATATTTGGTGAGATTTTGCTGTTAATATTATATTTGGAAACGTTAAAATATATCTGGAAACGTTAAAAATATTTGGTGAGATTTTGCTGTTAAAATATTTGGTGAAATTGTTGAAAACGTTAAAATAATTTGTTTGAAGAAAAGGAAATAAAATATTTGGTGAGATTTTGCTGTTAATATAAATTTTGTAAAAATTGTTGTTGGTGGGAATTGAACCTTGGACCCTTTGATTATTAAAAATAAGCATTACCATCTTCTCTAGTTTTCAATATTGAATATATGTTGCAGTAAATAATATTTGAAGCTCCTTAGTAAATAATATTTGAGGCCCCTTATTTTTTGGGGCCCTGTGCGGTTGGACACCTTGAGTGGGTCCAGAACCGTCCCTGACACTATATATGTATGAAGGAGTAAAACTGTAAGAGTCACATGCACTGCAGCATATATATGTCAATAACGTACAGAACAAAAATAATTCGCGGTCACCACAAATCTATTCGACACAAATAGATATGCATGATGATGTGATAAAAAAAATTATAAAGTCAAAAAATGTTAATGGGGTATTTAACGTAAATAAATTTTCATGTATTATTATTTATGTATATTTTTCATACAATTCATTTTTTCTTTTTACTCTCTCTTTTATTTATCCAAACAAAAAAAGAGAAACTCCTCCACTGTTTCTTTCCTTATATTATTTTATCCAAGTATCCAACAACCCATCTTTTTTTATTTCTTTTTAACTTTTATTTTTTATGTCTTTCCCCCTCTTATATATTTCCTCTTTGTTTCAATTTTTTTATATTTATTCTGACACAATATTATAGATCGAGAACGGTGGCCTGAATAGAATCAAGTATTATTCGCAGACCTATATAATTAAAATATTGTTTCCCTATTGTTAAGGATTTCAATGGATAATATGTTGGATTTGAACTGTTGCTAAATAACAAATTAAGTTAGAATGTCTCTAGCACTATTATAAATACTTTGACTTGTGGACGTGGTAGCATAATTATACCGGAGAAGTATTTGGTCAGAGGACGTCTAACATAACATATGTTATGAAGTCGCTCTCGATCATATATTTACATATTTTGCATAATATATTTCGATTTTCAACATATACAAGTGATGATTATTATTCAGTCATGATTATCATCAATAAATTTGCTTAAGGATAATTACTTGGTTAGAAGTATCTAAGTATATTAAGAGACATATTACTTAACTGGTAACCAGAACGTACAGACCCATATATCCAAGGTTCAATAAGATCAGTGTATAAAGTGCAGAACCCCTCAGGTAAGAGTACTGATTCATTATTGGGTATTCACTAAATATCATCAACAGCTCTTAATCGAACTCTTACTTGAGGGTTGGATTGTCTTTTGCAACTCCTCCCTCCCCCCCCCTCTCTCTCGGACTCGCATCACCGAAGACTTTGGCAAGGAACTATCAAAAAAGACCCTTCCACATAAGGATAAGTGTCCGACACATTTGTGACAGGAACATTTTGGCACCCACCGTGGGGTCGAGTAAAATATATCCCGACCCCAAGAGATTATAACAATAATGAGAACTGGAACGAACACAGCAACAATGGAGCAACCATCTGATCAGCAGAATGAAGAGATACATGTAGAGGACTAAACCAACTTGTCTTCAGTAGTATGGAGATTACAAGCTCAGGTTTCGAAAAAGCAAAGGCATCACGCTGAAGAAGTCATTGTCCTTCGACGTGAGAATGCCCATATGCGAAAAGCTCACAGGTCGCAACAGCTTGAGGCTAACCCACCTAAGGGAGGGGAAGCCAAGTCAATCATTGTTGGCATACCCAAAGCTACCAACTTGAGTGTAAGTTCAGGCATTATTTCCCAAATCACTCAACACTTTGGGAAGACAATTGTTGCAGTTCAAGAACCCCTTTATCCCCAGCATCATGGAAGCGGCTCTCCCTTCCAACTAGAAGAACTTGACTATAGAGAAATATGATGTTATCACAGACCTAGACGAACACCTGATTGTACATCACCCAGGTAAGCCTATACACCATAGATGATGCAATCCTCCGCCGAGTGTTCCCGACGTTGCTAAAAGGACATGCCCTTCATTGGTTCATGCGACTTCCCCCAAAAACGAGGATTCATTTGACACCCTAGCTGCCTATTTTGGCACACAATTCACCACAAGCCGGCCTCACCACCTAACATCTGTGGCCCTCCTCAAAATTCGGCAAGAAAAGAGGGAACCATTGTGGATCTTCATGGAATGTTTCGAAAAAGCTGCGTTGAATATCCAAAACCTTGACACCGCAGTAGTCATGCACCATTTGATAACAACATTAAGGCTCAAACCTTTTGTGAACAACCTATGCAAAAAGCCAACATCTAACCTCGATGAACTTTGGAGAAGAGCAGCTAAGTACATGCAGATGGAAGAGTTGGCCAAGTACAAGAACAAGGTGCGAGCGGAAGTCGAGTCGATCATAAAAGATAATGATAAGCTCAGCTCCAACAAGGCTTGCAACGAAGGGAGGAGGGATCAGCCACCCCGAGAATCGCGTTATGCTTGATACACTCCCCTTACTACTAGTAGATCTCATATCATGGATCAGGCATTGGCGTAGACATTTTGACCATGCTAGAGAGACCTAACACCCTACTGAAAGTCGACTACTCAAAATGTTGTCGGTATCACCGCAATCACGGTGACTCGATAGAGGAATGCAGTGCCTTGAAAGATAAAATAGAAGAGCTCATCAAGCTTGGCCACTTAAAGGAGTTCATCCATAAGCCGCAATCATACAAGCCCAATAATCCGTATAGACCAGAGTCTAGCCAAAGGAAGGACCAAGAACATGCAGGTCGTTCAAAAAGGCGAAGGAATTGAAGTCGCTCGAGGGAAAGAGAGGAGAGATCCCTCGACCAACTAAGGCGAGTCATAAACACCATCGTCAGAAGTTTCGTTGGAGGAAGGACCACCTCCTCTACACGAAAAAGGCACCTATAGCAAGTTTGGTCTATCAACATGGTCTCTCAGCACTGAGCACCCAACATGCCTCCCATAACCTTCACATTGGATGACTTCAAGGCAATCGACTCAGTGCAAGACGACCCCATAGTTAAGTTGCTAAAACATTTTGTTTACTATTAATTATCTTAATATAACTTAGATTATTATATTTTATGAGGATTCAAAATACAGAATACATACAAGCAAACTAACCAATCGATAATGTAAATCCAAAGTGCATGGCATGATAAGGTTGTTGCAACTAGTAGATAATGTGAATTCAAAATACATGACATAACAAGGAGTTGTTGTAACTAGTAGATAATGTAAATTCAAAATACATAGTACGATACTGTTGTTGTAGCTAACAAATAAAGGACAAGAAATAAGAGAGATGTGGGGGGTTTGCATGTTTTTTGAATACTTTATACCTGAAACAAAAAATTGTCTCATAATTTTTTTAGTAACAAGAAGTTGAGGTTTTATTGTATCTTCATCTTATTAATTTGTGATGTCCCATAAAGTTTTCTAAAATCAAACATAAAACAAAAATGTTTGTCATGTCTAACACAGTAAATTTTAGCAAATCAAACGGACCCATAGATTGTTTTTCACTTATAATAGTTCGAGTACTATCCAAGTTTAATTCTTGATTAAAACAATTTTTTATCAGGCTTTATTTATTTTTCGATTGAACTTCCAATTAATAAGGAACCTTTTCACCTTATTAATAGGAGGATTTAGAAAGACAAAAAAAATATGCTAATATATACGATATAATATAACCTAGTGATCCTAGGGCCCAACTACAATAATTTTTGGCTTTTAGTTAATGAGGTAATTAGCTGCTTGATACGTACCTGGAACCCATCCCTCCTATGGTAAATATCATACATTATACATGGTAGGCAGTCGTAAATACCAGGCAAGATAATTGTTTATTCAATTACAAATTACATAAAATCATATATATACATATGGTACTTGCTTGATTGTTTTTAACTATACTTTTATTATGAAATAAAGAAGCTATTATCTCCAAGTCCCAACAACAAATGTTGATACTGTAATTAACAAGTGGGAGTTGATAGGTGTAGATAGTGCTAATAAAGTTGGGTGATTTATCAAAATGGATTAAAAATAAAACTAATTATCATAAATTGGTTAAGAAAATATTTATTAAAATGAATAATTTTTATCACGTAGAAAATAGGAACTACCATTTTTTGTGACACCTTGTATTTTTTATTATTTATCATGTAGCACTAAGTGTCACCATTCTATCAAGTATTCAGTCAAACCAATGCTACGTATGTCCATTTAATAATTAAAATTGTGAAATATTTTATCTGGATTTAGAGTCTGTTAAACCGACGTAATATACATATAAAATCAAAATCATGATTGTGTTATATCGATGAGACTATTTATAATAAGTAACAAAGAATGTAGTAATAGGAGTATGTATGTTAATTTCTTTTGGTAATGAAGAATAAAGTAATGAGTATGTATTTTAGTATTGTTATAATATACTAATTACAAATCATGATAGATAAAATCGTTATATTCTTTTTCCTCCAATATCTCTTTATATACATTATTGTCGTCTAGTATTAAACAAAAGTTTTGGCTTTAAAAAAAAATAAAACATATATTTTTGAAGAAAAAAATCATTTAAACCTCTATATATATGTATATATAATATTTTTAAAAAAATCCATTTGTACATAATTCTTTCAATTATCTCAATGACACATTTTTAAGCTTTAATTTATTTATATTATATATTTGTGTTATAATAAAGAAGATTTATTTAATCATAATATTGTTTTATCTAAAATATTATTATTATTATTTTTTATCGGTAAGAATCAAATCAAAAAGATTTACAACAACTTACTTCCTACTCAACCAATTGAATAAAACTCTTTATGATAAAATACATTATTTTGTTAAGCATATATATTTTTTTAAAGGGAAATTAAAATTATAATTATAACAGTGTTTGAACTATTATTTAATCTTTCATTATATCATTGTATTTCATTGTAAACATTTTTAATTATAATATACTCTTATTTTTTACTTATATTATAATCTTAAATAAAAATTGAAATAAAAATTAACAAAGTCCATACGAATGAGTTTATTTAAATTTATTTTAAAAAGTATTTTTTAATAAAATAAGTTATACATATATATATATATATATATTTGAATTAAAATTCAATTTAATGTCTAACTTAATTATGTAAAAAGATTATGATCATGAACAATCAAACATAATAGGAAACAGATCTCCTAATTAATTAAAGTATGTTGGAGGATCTCAAATGACTATCCACCTCAGCATTTTCATTTACAGGTACATTAAAAGAATGCGATGGTCCCAGCTATCACCATCTGTCGTACGTTTCACTAATTATTTGAATTGCGAGCCCAGAAATTCAGATAAAAAGAAAAATTAAAACTACGTATTTAATTATTACAACGTTCGAAATGTGATCATTAAGTACAACGTGGGAACAAGGGATTTTACAAATATCTTAAATTAAAGCTGAAAGAGAAAGCAATGGCTATACCACCAACAGCATTAACTTTACTATACTAATAAAAAACTGGAGTTTTAAGGAGAAAATTGCCTTAAAGCTAGTTCACGAAGATGAAACACTAAATAACTTGTGTGTGCTTAAAGTTGAATTAAGTGCTAACCAAAGCTAGTTTTTAGTTTTATGAGGCTTGAGAAGGCTATGATCTCTGAATTAATGGGAAAAAAATATTAGGAGACAGGTGATAATGACCAAGGATCAGTCGAAGATATAGATGGCATATTTCAAAATGATAATCATAGAGATATTAAAAGTGTAAGTCGTTTTAATTTTTCATCAACAAATTTTTTATTTTTGTTCTTAATTTTATAAAATAAATTTCACTTTTATCCTTTTCTGTTATATATTTTTTACTCATATTGACGATGAAAAAAATGCTAATATTAGTCTAGTCTGAGTAGTTTTTTTCTTTAATCCATTCGAGTTATAGTTTAATATAAATACCAATATACATTGTTCACGTATCTTTTCTACGGTTGATTTGTATAAGTTATTAATTAATAATAGTTTGGTACATAGTCTTAAGAAAAGTAATTGTTTATTATTTAAAATTTCTGTAAAAGAATTGATTAAAGAAAACTATTATTTCTTTAAAATAGGCTATATTAAATATGTGTTTAATCTAATAATTCAAATATTTATTTTACACACATTTATTTCTAGCGGCACTATTTTTGCATTCTTATACGATAATCTATTCAACTTTTATTAAACTTTTGTTATCTGTTTCACCCATTCTAATTAATTTTAACTTAACAATTTATTCAGGTAAAATATTTTCTTCTAAACAACTGCTGCATTATATCAAAATATCCTTCTTGCCTACTGTATCAAAGCTAAGGCTTCCATGTCTTGGTCTATGGTCTTTTCTTCGAAATTCTATGTTTACTTAAGTATAAAAAGAAATCACGTTGTACACCCTTTTAATAATATTTTAATTAGTAATTGAATTTTTTTTAAAACTATAAAATTATGAGTCTTGAGTTATTTATATAAACAAATTATGATTAATTAAATTTTTAGTGATTCAACTTTTTTATATTATAAATTTTAGTCCCTCAATTTTTTTTATAACTTTTAGTCCTCAATTAATTTTCTGTTTAAAATTTTAATTCTTCTAATTTTTTTTGCCTATTTTTAGTCCCTCATTTATTTTTGTTGTTCAAAATTAGTCATAAATATAAATAAATAAGGGACTAAATTTTGACAAAATAAGGACTAATTTTAGGCAATAAAAATAAACGATGAACTAAAAATAGACAAAAAATTTTAGAAGGGACTAAAAATTCTAAAAAGAAAATCAATGAAGGACTAAAAGTTGTATTGAATGACTAAAAATTAAAATCTAAAAAAGTTGAGGGACTAAAAAATTAATTAATCCAAAATTTATTTTCTAATTATACCGGTATGGCCTAGAATCCTCCCCCATCACAACGTAGTATCCTCTCGATTACGACTTAAGATCTCCTCAACTATGACCTAGTACCTTATTGAGTCTCAACCACAACCTAACACCCTCTTGGCCATGACCTACGATCCCCTCAACACCTAATAATCTAGTATCCTCTTGACCACAACCTAGTACCTACTCGAAGTTGACCACCCATGGAGGTTAAGAAATTTAGCTTATCTTAATATTATATTAAGATTTTTAAGTAACCTAATATTACATTCCCTTAACTAAGAGGTAAGGCTCATAGATCTTGAAGCAGCCCATAAATATGTATATAAAGGGTTAGATTCTCAAGGTAACACATGTTACATTCTATTACTCTCATTTATTATGTTCATTATTCTCTTAGCGTCAAGATTTGACTTAAGTTTGCAGTTATTCCATCCTTCGGAGGACCGAATTGCTAATGCATTGGGAAGGACACATTGGAATGAAGGACATGACAAGAAGAAAAGTATCCAACTTTAGGCAAGAACACTAATAAATTTTTATTAATATTAAAATATATCTTAAAAAGTATATTAATAGTTATATTCAAAACAACAATATTACATTCCCCATTAATTAAAAAAAGAACAATATTACAAAGAGAGAATTCATAGAGAGAGAGAGAGAGAATCAACATACCTTGTGTGGATTGTGGAGATGGAAAACTTTAATGCTGTTGTTATTGGCCCCATTATGACCGCTCTTGACCCCTATCAAGAGGTTGAGATTTTTTATTCCAAAAATATCATTTCACATAATCATGATTCCCCTAAACAAAATGCACAATAGAATCATGATTTCATTGTTATACGGTTTTCGCACCCCTTATTATAACAAAATTATGATTTTGTTATATACATATGGAACAAAATTATGATTCCATTGAACAAAATGTACAACAGAATCATGATTTTGTTGTTATATGATTTTTGCACCCTTTATTATAACAAAATCATGATTTCGTTGTATGTTTTTACCCATCCGAGATATAGCAACAGAAACATGTTTCTATGGCATAACAAGGGGGTGCAAAAAAATACACAACATAAATGTGTTTCCACATAAAAAATCCAAAACATAAACATGTTTCTATTTTGTAATTTATTTGTACCTCCTTTTTATATAATGAAAATGTGTTTTTGTTAGGTATTTTTCACGAAAAATTAATTGCAAAAGGTTACCTTTTATACTTGAATTAATTTTGATATACATTATATTAAGGGTGGAACATATTACCTTTTTTTAACAATAATAAAATTAATTGTTACATAAATTACCTTTTTTTATTTATATTTAAATTAATGATGACATAAATTACTATTTTTAATTATAATCAAAATACTATCATGAATTGATTTGATTACGATTAATAAAGGTAATTCTTATAATAATTAATTTGATTATCTTTATAAATGGTAACTTGTCTCCAAATAATTTAATTCAAATTAAAATGATATTAAGTACTATTAAAAATGGTAAATTATATCATAATTAATTTGATTACTTTAAAAAGGTAACTTGCATTTATAATTAATAAAAAAATCATAAAAAATAATACAATGGAAATACGACTCTATTGTGTGTCTCAAAGAAGATCACAATGGGATCGTGTTTCAGTTGTGTATTTATTTTTTGTCTTAAAATGCAAACGAAAATGCAATTTTGATGTGTATTTCAATGAAGATCACAACGAATTGTGTTTCCGTTGCGTATTTAACAGGGGGTGAGAAGAAGGAAGGAACTGGTAAGAGGAAGGGGGGAAGAAAGAGAGGTGGAGTGTTTGAACAGAGGGGTAAAATAGTCTTTTTAAAGGATTTTAAATTTTTTTGGGCACCATAAACAATTATGGTAGGTACCAATAGTAACACGAAAAACTTTTATCTGTTGGGCTTACAGAGCCCAGTATATATAAGGGGGTCGGCCTCACCCACCATTTGAAAGCAAGGATGTAAGAAAGAAAAAATAAAGAGGCTGAACAAATATATATTTAAGAATTTAATTAAATTGAAATGCACTTGCACTGCACTGTAAAATGTACCCTATCATTTCATTATATATATAGTCATGTAAAATTTACATTGGCATCTTATCACACATTGTTATTCGGGGTCCTCGCAATGCTGATTAAAATATAAAAAAAAATGTGATTTAGTTTGAACTTTGAATATAATATAATTAGTTGAATTTTTTTTTCGGAATAATTAGTTGAAAGTTACTTACACGTAGATAATTGATTATTACTTATTATTTATTACTCTCTCTTCTGATTTATTTACACTTAGATAATTGATTATTGTTTAGACAATTAGTTGAAATAGGATTAAAATTGATAATTTTAAAAAAAATCAATGATCATAAAAAGAGTGTTAGAAAAAAAAATGTAAAAAAGAATTATATTACTTGATGTAATATCATTATTTCTACTCACTATATCAAAGTTGGTGAGTTTTAAAAAAATTCAATTAATAATAAAGAGTGTGAATTAAAGAAAGTATTGTTAGCATTCTTGATCCCTGTTAAGTATTAATAACTTGATGTAATAATTTCTACTCACTAAATCAAATAACATTTTTGTTTCTCAACTGTCTCATTTCTCATCATGTTTCGTAACAGGATGAATATAATTACTCTCTAATGGGAAAGAAGAAGAAAGAAGCTTTCAATAGAAATGTATAAAAACTAAAAAGAACAACTTAATTTGTTTCTAATAATGTAATAATCTAATAATTTTAAAAACAGATCAATTGTTAACCATTATTATTTACAACAATCCAATTCATTTGTTCAAAAAATGAATTTGATTAAATTATCGATATATCTACTGCATTATTATATTGCCTCTAATATTTCCTTATTTCTTCGGTAACCTAAAAGATATAAATAGCGACACGTAGGTTTTATCTCTGGACCACGCATAGTCTTTTATAATTTATATTATAAGATAAAAATGTTCCAATCATTTTACATATAAGCACCAATTTTTTCGTGGCAGATGCATGAGCAGCCAAATGGCAAACAATTACAAAATGCCGATAAATTACAAACTGAGTCTACCATAAAAACTTAAGTGTAAAGGATTCTATTTAGAAAAAAGGTCCTAAAAAGTAGATGCATTACAATTAAAAGACTTCCTTCAATGACAAGAGTTTGCAATTATAACTGCCCAATGTATATCTTTTCGTTGGACCACCAATAATTTAGGAAAAAATATCTGAATATTTTTACGAGTCATGTGTGTTTGACAATTGACAAGTTTAATTAATCAATTATTTGACGAGACAATTAAGCAATGATTTATTACTAATTTTCTACCTTGTGATGATAATAGGGTTAAAATATGAATGTGTCTCTTTCTCTAAAGTTTTTGAACTTTCCATAAAGGAAAATTTATTTTCTTTTCATTCTTTGTTCTTTCATCATCTCGTTAATTCTCGTCCATACAATGTATTGTTTTGAGCCCTAGAAAAAAAAAACTGAACTTTCGGTAATGGCAGTATATATGAGAAGTTAAACCGTAAGATAAATGCTAAT
This sequence comes from Glycine tomentella, assembly GCA_007407185.1. NCBI lineage: Eukaryota > Viridiplantae > Streptophyta > Magnoliopsida > Fabales > Fabaceae > Glycine > Glycine tomentella. The sequence continues at coordinate 1,677,259 of PYAF01004221.1, forward strand.
TAGCATTCTAAAAGACATTGTCTAAAAAATTTAAACTTTATGTTAACAAATATAAATACAACTCCTAATAAAAAAATATATTATTAACAGATTTAACTCCTTAACCAGTTAATAGTTATTGGAACATTAGCAAGACCAAACTCATAAGATTGCAGCAAACTAGGGAGTTAGTTAAGTAATAAACATTTACGATGTGAGGATTTGGAACAAATTAATAAAGAAGATCATCAATAAAGTGCTTACTTCCTCATTGTGTTTAATGTACATTAGAAGTCTTGTTGCGCATGGAAAGCGAGATGCATGTGTTGTCTTCGTAGGGCGTACTTTCTCCTCTTAAAAGTGTGGAGTTCAACGAATTGGGGACCAGAGTGGTCATGGATCAAACGGGACTGGCTTTTCTATGTACCATATATGATAAAACAACACTTCCAATTTGGAAAAGAGAAAAGAGAGAATGACCCTATGCTTGTGGTTGAGCAAGGAAGCTAGAAAGTTTATTTGGAGTCTTATTATTAGTAGTAGTACTACCATCTTATCTGTACCATAGAAAGTTTGAAAGAAGCAAAGGACATTTTTGCATAATTACAATAATTAACTATCCTATATTTAATTAAGAGTAAATATCTTTTTTGTTTCCTAAAATTGCAAGGCGTTGTCATAGTAATATATAAAATTAGGAAAATAGTAATAAATAAATCTTGAAATTGAATTGTATCAACTAAATTATTTAACCATCTACTAATTCTGATAATAAATGTGTGATGTGGTATGTTATCAAATTGATAATTTTAATGACTTTTTTTTTTTTTGTCAAAATGACATTAAAAACATTGATCAAGCTAGCCAGGACATATGTCCTTCATTAATGATTGGTCCTATATCGGCAAATATAAAATATAAAAAAAAAATAAGAAAATCATGGAACCCACCACTGCTTATCCTCACTCTCCACTTGCAAACCCATCTTCTTCCATTTCCATATACATATATACTCCACCACAACAACCACCTTCATACACACACACACACACACACACATATATATATATATATATATTTATAACTCAACCGTTAATGATTGTGATTTGCAAGATTGTGTTGTTTTGTTAATTGTTTATAGGTTCACCTGATCAAGAGTGAAGTTCCTAGAGGAGACACTATTGAAGAGCTAGCATCTAATTTAAGCAATCCCTGAACAAAGTTGGAGAGATGTGTGGCATGTTATTTTTTATTTTATTTCTAATCTCAAATGGCATTGTTTCGGTCATATTTTAATTTTGATTGAAACCTATAGCAACAAGATGACAAAAAGAAAAATATATAAGTTTGAACAAATTAAATATGGCTACAAAATGAAAAATGCAAAGATGTTCCATTAAAATGAACTGTAGAGGGTAACTTGGAATGTTGCGAGATTGTTAATATTGGACAATTACCTATACATATGTTGGACAATTGCAAGAGATGGATCAAGTAGAAAAACGTACGTAATTAACCAAGAACATCAGAATGTTATTACTTGAGGAATAAATTATGTGTGGTGCCAAAGATCACAAACATGTTGGCTGTTTTTATTTAGAAGTCATAATATAAACATCTTTCATAAGAAAGCCTCCCAAATGAAACAGATGAATTCTATTTGAGTTTGGGAGGAGAAATGGCCGGGTTCAGTCTTGACATAATACTAACATGTGTGGGTGCATATGAACTCATTCTATTATATATGTGTGTTTAGTAAATTATTTGGGCTGTACTTCAAGTCATCACAAGTCTTATACGATATTTTATGTATTTTTTTTTTAACAATTATACATTATTAATAAAATTTATTTACTTAATTAATAATATTTTACATAGCATAATAATATAATTGTTTTAAAACGTATATTATAAAATATATTTATATTTAAATTTTATACGTCTTTAATTTTATAGTTTAATTAAAATAGTATTTAAAAATTTATATATTATACATTAACAAATCAAATTTAATCCTTTTTTTATAGTTTGGAATAGCAAAACAGAGAGAAAAGAAGGTTCTCTTTTTTCTTTAATCAATGCAAACAACTTATCAAAATTTGGCATTGGATAGAATTTAATACTAGTACAACTTAACCCAATTCATTTATCTGAAATTCAGAACCTTGTTTAAAGGTGTACTATTTTGCTTGTCCAGTTCGAACTTTCGACGAGAACCTCCGCGCCTATCACGAGGGAGGAAATTTTATTTGTTTATATATTGATTATTGAAGGGGTTAATATTTATTTTAAAACATTAAATTACATAAAAACATTTCAATAATATATATTTACATCTTTCAGTGACAAAACAAACAATCTCATCTCTGTTTTACGAAAACAAAGAGTGTTACTACGAACTCAAATAAAAATCACATATATAACTGTACATAAACGTAAACGTGTCGACTAATTTAGTTTATTTTATTTTAATAGACCAATCATTTATTTCAATAGTACGTGTCTGAAAACTGACCGTGGTCAACACACGCATACTATGTTACAGAAATCACAGTAATAGACGGCAAAGATTATGCGGTTGTGTTGTGTTATGACAAACTTAGTCTCTACGGCAAATGCTAACCGTTGGGGGCTAACTTGTGTCTTCTATTATTAGTTCCCATCATGGACACCTTCTAGTAAATTCCAATCCAACTTCCATGTAAAACACAAACATACAAACAAACAATATATTAACAACCCAATCATTCATATGCTTCCCAAACGCTCTTAGGCCTCGTGAATTCCAACCTTCTTTGGGTTCATACATGCATCTTTGTTTTATGTGTCATAAGATTTGGTTTTAATAAATTATTGGTTTCATATGCTTGGAAATAACTTTTAGCTTTTTAAAATCATTTTTGAAACATCTTCATGCCTCATTAATTAGATGACAATCTTAATCTTGTTTAACCATTAAGTATATGGTTGAATTTTCGTTGAAAGACTTCATAAAAATATTTAAAAAAGAATCAAAGATAAATATCTTTTATGTTTCATCCGATGGATTGTTCTGAAAACACATAATGGCACAATTAAATAAGAGCTAACACAAGCATACACTAAATGTGTAATATTGCTGTAACTCTTTTTCCCCTCAGTCAACAAAACAATACATATATGGTCTAAGCAAACACGCACGCGCTCTTAATGAAAGTGGAACTTTACAAGTTTGCATTATAATATCGGAAACACTGGTATATTATATAACAACTTTCTTAGTAGAGATACTTATCTTCTACCCTTTATATACCCTTCCAACCCTCACTCTCCCACTCCACACCAAGCCACAATTCCAATTCATCCACCGTCTCTCTCATAGATAACAACAACAAAGTCCCAGTCACTAAGTAGTCACCACCATCATCAGTACATACACTCCACAAACAATGGAAATGGAAGCAAGCCCAAGCCCAAGCCCAAAGCAAGTAGTGGCAAGGAAGCTATGGAACATAGTACGCATCGTGTTCCTGATGTTGAGAAAGGGCATATCAAAGAGCAAACTCGCCGCTGACTTCAAATTGAACTTGTTGCTCAAACGCGGCAAGCTGGCAGCCGCAAAGGCCATAGCCAACACTATCCTCCACCGCTCCCAAAACGACGACGTCGTTTACCCGCGCGACTACGAGTTCAGCTGCAGCAACAGCCCCGCGCTCTTCCACGTCATCAAGCGCAGCACCAATAAGCACCACCGCTGCACCACCACCACCAAGTTCCCCCACTACGACGACGTTTCGACCGTACAGAAAGTGCTCGAAATACTCAATAGCAAGGTTGAGGCTTCTCCGTTACCCGGGTTCGGAAAAAGTCCAATTGGGAGAAAACTGATCAGAATCACGGACTCTCCCTTTCCTTTGAAGGACGAAGAAGGTGGAGACGACAACCAAGTTGACGTGGCGGCTGAGGAGTTCATTAAGCGGTTCTATAAGGACCTCAACTTGCAGCAGAAGATGGCTGCTATTGACTCACCCTACCATAATAACTTGTGGGACAGATGAAAAATATTATTATCATGTTCCTTTCTTATCCAGAAATTATTATTCTATGCTTTCCAACTTTCACGTGTTTATGATCTCGGTTAATTTTCACATGCTATATAGTCAGTTTTTTTATTTGCGTGAAAAAAATTAATAATACTCGACTACATGTTACTTGAAAATTATCATGATATCATACATTAGGATGGTATCGGTCTATCGGATCATGCAATATCAGTATCTTATGCACATCATTTTTTTTCTACCTACATATATATATATATATATATATATATATATGAGTTATTTAGTGCATATTTGTTTTATGGTTGCAAACAGACTTTTGAAGCAAAAAGAGGTTTAAAAAAACATACAAACTCTTCCTTTTCTAAAATTAAATTTGTAGACCATTAAATTTATTTTAAAATTCGTCCACTATATTTTTAACGGAACTCTGACCATAGCCTTAATATGCCACACAACCCATCGATCGCAACCACCTTTTTTGTGTGGTAGCACCTTCTTCATGTTTTTCATAATCTTTTGTCAAGTAAAAAAAAAGTCACATGGTGAGTTAATTATTTGCACGGAGTTAGTTAATGACACATCTACGGTTGAGGTGTGACTTAACTAGTATGATGTTTGATGTATAGTTATTTAAGAGCATATCCAATAGGAGGTGTTTGGTGATTTCTAAGAATAAAAAATTATTTCTTAGAATAAATTCTACATTGTAAAATATTTAGTATGAGAGTTTCTTCAAAAAAATTTAGGTTTCTTATATAAGAATTCCTTTCCAAAATTTTTTATTTTTCAAACATTACAAGAATTTTTTTTAGAGTTTCTCATAATTTTTTGTATTAAAGTTTTGTAAAAAAATTTATGATTGACATGATAATATAGAAATCACCAAAAAATGAATATAAGACTCTAAAAAACTCATATAATTACTTTCTATTATAAATGCTCTAAGTTTTCTTATATCATAGTTTAAGATGGATAGGTGTTATTGATGCAGCTTGTACATAACTTTGTCTTTTAGTCACCTAGTTTTCAATGTTTGGTTTTGTTATGTTATCATTATTGTTGATAGTAGTAAGTAACAAAAAGAAGGGAGGAAATGTCACAGGAAACAAAAGGGACTTGTGTCTGTGCTTGTCCTTGTAGTTAGGAATTTTTTTTGGCTCTCAATAAAAACTTTGCTTTTCTCCGATAAAATGGAGAATAAAGCAAGGAAACGTTAGATCCCTGGCCATGGGTCGTTAAGTACAGAAATTAAAGGTACAGCTTTTCAGGGTTGGTTGGTGGGTTACAAATTGGCTTTATTAGCCTTTTGTTTTGATCTTATTTTCTTGTCTCTGCATTATGAGGGTGGTTCTGGTTCCACTGTTTCTGCTTCAATATTTATATATACACGCTTATAATAACTCTTGTAATTAAATTGAAGTATACAGTTAAAAACTTAAAACAAAGTATACGTACGTAGTGTGGGTGTATTTAAGTCTCTTTATTTGAATTCATTAAGGTAGTATCTGATATATTTCTCACAAATAAACTTTTGCTAATTTTATAGGGTGATAAACACGAAAGTTCATTAAAAAAAATGAAAGTTAAACATTGTAGTTAATTTGGTTTTTCTTATTACTAATTGCTCCGCGCACATTTGTTATAATTAGAATCAGCAACCGTCTATTCCTAACTTACAATAAATCCAAACTAGTTATGTTAATTAATTACTCTATATTTTATTTAAGTTAATTATATATATATATATATATGCTTTTCGGTAATGTAATTAATCGATGTTAATTGTTATAGAACAAATATTATTGGTGTTGTTGTCCAATGTCCATGATGATGATCCTCAATAAACTACGAATTGAACCCACATACTAGAATAATCACGAGCTATTAAATTACAATTCATTTCTTGCATGTATTCACGAACTCAAATAACCATAAATGAAATTATTTTGAGATGTGTGATGATATTGTTCTAAATGACTTATTTGCCTTATAGGCAAGTCTCTCATATATAACAAGCTCCTCTGAACAATGGTTGGAACTAGCAAGGTTTCTTTTTATTGTAAACTTTGAGGAAATTAAAGGAAGAAGAAGAAGTCGAGGAAGAGAGTGAGTCCATGAAAACTTTCTGAAGGATAAAATATTTATAAAGAAAATTAGGAGTTTCAAAAACTACTTCAACTCACAAAGTCATACACTGAAACCAACAGCCAAAGAGACCGAATTAATGATAATAAAAATATCTAGTTTCTAAATAAGCACTAAATTAATTTTAAACTAATTTTCTAAATTAATTAGATAAAGATATTAACATTTTGAAATGTTCATTTAAAATATACGACAAGTTTCACGTCACTTTGCTTATGTTAATAGAGTGAAAGGTAATTGTAAATTTTGAAAATGATAAATAATAATACCATAAATATAAAACGGGTTAAATATGTTTTTAGTTTTTATAAATATTTTATTATTTATCTTTATATTTTTAAAAATAAATCATCTCTGCAGTAAAAAAAACAAATAAACAAATCATCTCTTTTTTATTTATCGTTTATGAAAATATGTAATGTGATTCTTGTCATTCGTAGAAAATTATCTTTTTTTAACTCAATTATAAAATAGAGATAACATGTGACATATTTTCAAATACGATACTTATTTCTTTTATTTCACTATCACCATTAATTATGTAAAAACAAAACTTATCATCATTAATAAGGCTGGTGAAATATCACCTTATCGTAAACCATTAATTTAAAAGAAAAAACAGTTATACGTTCTACTCGATCGGAATTGAAAATAAAACTAAAGAACAAAGACTCGGTGATAAATACATGAAGTGTGATTTGTTGAACAATAAATTTAGTCGTAGACAAATTAATTATTCGTATTCATTGTGTGAATTAAGACATTAAGTGATATACATATAAAAAATCAATGTCTGTCATATTGCAGTTAAAAAGTATACACTATTATATATTATTACTGTATTTAAAAAATAACAACATACTAATTTTTAACAAATATGTAAAGAAGAAAAAAAAAACAATGCTACTAACAAAGTTAATATTATCTTCTTTTTTTTTCATTTTTAGATTGAATGAATTCCTATTTTAATCATTGAGATTGTAAGCGTCAAATCATTTGAATACTTAAATTATGTAACAAAAAACAAATTTCAATACTTAACTTTATAAATTTTATTTATCTTAATCCATTTCTAATTGATTTTCTATTATTGTTTTTTACTAAAAAAATCAATTAAATAACATTTTATAAAGTAAAAGACAAAAATAAGAATTTTAAAAATTAAAGATTAAAGTAATTAACACTTAAATTTTAAGAAATATAAGAGTTTGCTATTTTTAGATTTCTTCTTTTATTCTTCAACAAAATTCAAATAATATTTATTTAAATAAAATAAATTAATTATAAAAAATCATAGAGAAAAATGTCTGTACATGATTTTTTAGATGATAAATAAGCATTGGCAAGATTAATTAATTAATCATTTGCTATATAATAAGTTAACAAAAATAATACAGTTCAACAAAACTTCTTAGATGAAAACACTGCAAGAAGTAAATTAATTAACGAAAAATGATCTCATTGATAATACACAAGCAAGAAATTTAATTTATTAATGGTCAATTCGTACATCACTAAACCATAATTGATCTAAAGAGAAAATTTTATCATTCTCTTGCTGGAATTATTCACCCAGCATTCACTCAAATAGTTAATCATTGTTAATTAACTATTTGTGAGATACTCCTTTTCTTCCAAAATAAATGTCACTAATTCTAGGTTGTTAAGCTAAAAAAAGCTAACAAATATATGAAAGAAAACAATAATTTTATAAAATTAAACTTATTATAAATGTATTATACTGAAAAATTAATTAAAGTGATATTTATTGAAAATATTAATAAAAAGATAATTAATATTAAATTAAAAAACTACCATGACACTTAATTTGGAATAATTTTTTTCCTCTAAATATAATATGACATTTTTTTATAAAAAAAACAAGTATATTTAATTATTAGTATCACAACTCACAAGTATAGATTGATAATGA
>PYAF01004221.1:1685458-1718794 GCA_007407185.1 Glycine tomentella
TAATCTTTCTTTTCATTCTTTCTTCTTTTATTATCAAACCAATCTTATAACTCCTTTTATATAATCACTTATTAGATAAAAATAATAATAATTAAATATTTTAATAATTTCATGACATTATTAACGACTTTTCAAACATATTTAACCAACAGTGCTATATAAGTACAAATCGATAATTATACATACATATTTATTCACTCTTAATCATTTGTGAGATAAAAAATCAAGCATATATATTTATCTCTTAAAACTATATTTCTATATGTGATTAATCACATGTGATGTAAATTATTTAGAGAATCTAAATTAAGTAATTATTATGTAAATTATGTAATGTAGGGGGTTCTCTTTGCGTAGACATGCATTATATATACCTGATCTTAACACATTAATTCAAATAATCAAATATGAACAAAAAAAAACTATCTTATTACGCTTTGTTGGTAGTTTTATTAAAGTGGGCATGAAGGAAAGGCAGCATTTTTTAACGAAAAGAAAAGAAAAGCACTAGTGGGAAAAATTAATCATTTTAATAAAGAGTTGGTGAGGAATCGTTATATAGTAGTGCTCTATAATTGGATTGCAGAGTCCCTTTCAAGCACTAACTCTCTTTTTCTCTCTACATTGTATTAATTGGCTCAATTGTAATTAAGTTTTGCCTTTATCTGTGAACGATATTTTAACCTTTTCTTGGAGTTAATTTTAATATCTTCAAATTTAGAGCCAGCCTTTGCCACATGGCGGCATTATATGAATCACTGGACATTTAACTACTTGATTAGAAACTTGCTGTCACAATCAATTTCATTATTGGACATCAATCATATTCCATTTGACACCGATGCATGCATAGTGAAAGTATTTTTTTTGAAAGTTTTCCTATATTTGTACTTGGAGTATCTTGAGAACGTATTAAAAAATTATTGTGTTTTGAATTTGTTAACAAACTTTTTAAGTGAAATAGAATTAATTTTAAATAATTAAATATAACTAAAATACATGTTAAAATTAATTTTAATTATAATATATATTAAATTATAATATATATATATTTATAAATAAATAACCGACATATATAATAGGTTTAATATATCAGTATTAATCCAATTACAAAAAATTTAAATTGAAAATTAAAGATCAATTGTAAACTTTTTTTAGTTCTAGGATTTGTTAAAAATTCTCAAAAAATATTAAATATATATAAAAATCCAATATTTTGCCCTATTGTTAATAATGAGATATTCTTGGAGTGAAGGGGTGGAATTTGTTCTACAATTTTACTAATAAAAGAAAACTAAACCTGTCCAATGGTTGGGATAAACTTATGTTTTTTTTTTTTAAAAAAAAACTTCTTTTTCCAATAATTATGAGATATACTTATACTCGAATAAAAAATGATAACAAAAAAATCTTTCAAATATTTTATATAATTGTATATTTAAGTCAACTGCTAATTAAACTAAAAGAAGCAGCACTGGTTGATTTGTTATAACCGCAAACTTTACAAGATGATGCAGTGATAAGGGAGAGTTATTTCCTGGGATAAATCACAAGTATTTAATATTAATAAGTTGTTGATTTGAGTCATATTAAACTTAATTTTTTAAATAAAGTCTTTAATTTGAATATTATAAATTTAAAAATATTATTAGAAAAAAAATCCTACTAAAGATTATCAACCAATTTTTCACGATAAAAATTAGTTAAATGATAAAATCAATAAATACTTCCTAATATAAAAAAATACAAGTAGTGCATTGATTTGTCCATTACTTCTATAAAAGTAATGGCAATCACAATAGTAGACCCATTTTCTAAAAGATGAAAAAGCCATGCAGCTTTTGGTTCATCAAATATAGGCAAGACAGAGAAATGTTGCTTCAATTAATTAAGAATGGGGTAATGGGTACTTTAACCTTCAAAGTTTTTATTTGTATATTGTATTGCCCTCCTTTCCAAAATTAATAATATTCGACATAGGTTATTTAATATAAATTAAGAAAAAATAATAAATAAATGAAAAAGACTAATAATTTTATAAAATTAATTTTATATCATTATTAATTTATTTATAGATTTTATTGTTCACCAATATTATAAGAGGTATAAGTCAAAAACATAATTAATGTTATATTAAAAAATTAAAATGATGATTTTTTTGATAATTTTTTTTTTGCTTACACGATAATTATAATGGGACGGGTGAAGTATTTAAATTTGTGCACGAGCAATTATTATACGTATCTAGGTATATCCAATGTGAGTGCAGTTCAATTGATAACACAGGTAGAGTTTGTGAGAAAAGATATGAGTTCGATCCTCGCAAAATATATTCTTGAAGAGAAGTGAAGAATCTTAAATATGACTAAGTCCCACATCGAATAATTACTGTTGTTATTAATAAATAAAATATTTATGTCCTTATGTAAACATGTGGAAAACTTTCACTTTATTGAAATAGAGAAAATAATAATAGCATTGAAAATATATCTAAATGAAATTTTAAGAATTGTTTAACTTTTCTTAAGTGCATTTTATTTTTTTAGTTAATTATTTTTTTTAAAAAAAATAAAGTAAATTCAATGTTACCATTATTTTCCCCTTTTTTTACGAGAATTATCTTTTACTCTTTAAAATCCTCCAATTATCATTTTGATCTAAAATTGTCACAAATCAAGACAATAAATTGCTTTGAAAGATTATTTGGTTTTAAAATTGAATCAAATTAATTATGATAAATTAGGGTTTAGGGTTTAAATCTTACATTTCTTGGTGAGAATAATTCATTATGTGTGTAGCCTAAGCAAACACTAAAATTTATTTTGTTCCAAACTCATCAGCTTAAACATTAAATTTCAGCCCCAAAAAAATCTCTCATTCTTTTTCTCATAAAATCCTATTTTCATATCATATAATTTTTTTCAAAATTTATCAATTTTTTCATTTATTCTAAAATATTTAGATAAGAAATAATATTTCAAGAATTTAAGTAAAAAAAGAACATTAAAATCAAATTTACTGAAATTTAAAAACTTAATGAATTAAAAAAATAAAAATACTAAAATCGTAGATAATTTTAATTTTAAAAAAACTAAAAGTGTAATTACATATTCTTCCTACTTAAGAGATGTTTATATTTACAGTCGTTATAGGCTTATAGCAAATCGTGAAACTAAGGTTCCATTCGGGGTACTTGTAAGTTTGTGTTTTATGGTTTTAAAATCCTATTTTAAAACCAAAATGTGTTCGACAAAAGCTATTGTGAGTTTTGATTTTAACTAGATTTTAAAACTTTTTTTTTACCATAAATGCAAACAACAAAATTAGGTTTTAGATTTTTAGGGTTGGTTTTACCCTTGTTCTTGTTCACGTCAATGCTCTCTCGTGGCATTCACATCAATGCTCTCTCTCTCCTCTGTTCACGTCGATACTCTCTTTCTTCAACATTACTACTGTTTGCACCCCCAGTCCTCAATTTTCCTCCATTGCCTCTTCCTCCGCCGCGTCGCCACTCTCCCTCTCCCTCTGGTGCATCGATCTGCCTCTACCTCCGCCACGTTGTTCTCCTAGCAAATTTATTTGATTTAATGCCAATAATAGAAATAAAATGGAAAATACATTTTTTGTTACTTGATTAGTTGACCCTTGTAAAAAAACTTAAAATCCATATTGATACTTGGAAAGAATTTCATGGGAAAAAATTAAAAGCCTTTCTGTTTTATTGGAACTACGTCTCGTGTGCCTTGAGCATCGAGAAGGAAGAAAGGGTTGAGTTACATTGTACGCAAAACTCTTTCTTTTCCAAAGATTTAGGGGGAAAAGCTGAATTATGTTATGTTTTAGTTGTTTTTACTAATTCTACTTGAGTTACACCAGCTGAATGTCAGCTTAATTTAAATCCTTTGGTTAAAATATAGCTGGGTGATTATGGGTACTTTATAAGAGAATTGCTTAACCACGATGTATGTGATTCAATTTATATGATCATGTGAAAGCAAGTTGATATTGGGAGATGTTTAAAAATCATAATTTCTATGGAGTGTATATGCATAAATTGATAGAGGGTTTAATAAATTAGTGGACTTATTTTATCTATTTTTAACTTATAATTAGCTTCTAAAACTTTGAAACTAAAACTGAAATTAATCTGAAACTCAACACTCAACTAAAATTAAATTTAGTTTTTAATAATTTTAAAATTAAAAACAGAAAATCACCCTAAAGGCGACCTAAGATTTCTCCTTTTCCGATCCAAGAAAGAGAAAAAACGAAGGTTCAGGAGAAGATACCAAATAGAATCTCTTATCAAATAAAAAGCAATCAAATCGAAACTTTTGTCTTTATTATTTTAAATGAACATTGTGATGTGGAATTGGGTGGTCTAACTAATCCTTTTGCCCAAGCATACTTATCGTATTAAATTTTTGATAAGCTTTAATTCTTTTGGTACACTAATAAGGCTTTAATTATTAATTACCTTCTACTTTTAAAATAAGAATCATTTTAGAGAAAAAAAGAGAAAAATATTTAATTTATTTTAAAAGAATTTCAAAACTATTATTTATTTATATAAATCTAATTTTTAATATATCATAAAAATTAAATAAAAAATAAAATAGAATAATAATTTTATTAATATATAATTACATTTAATAAAAAACTAATTATCTCTTAATGTTAGTATATAAAAACTACAAAAGTTAAGTTTTAAGTGGGAGAAATTATAGTTCATTGATATATAAGAAAAAACAGCTTAAATGTACTCCAAATATCCATATTCCTCGTAAAAATGATCCATAATTTGAGGTTAATTTTCTTTTTCTTTCGGTTGAAATAATTTGAGAATCATCTACAAATATTTGGGTTTGCGTCCAACACCAAGGTTGTGATGTTGACATGCATATGTGTAATGTATTGACCAAAAAGTCATTATGAGTGGTTGTAATTAATTTACATTTAATTCAATAGATAAAGCTGGGACTCCTCATGTCTCTTTTGTCTTTACAAAAGTATTACTTTTAAAGGATTCAACATAATAATGATAATAATAACAATAATAACAATAAATAAAAAAGACACAAGAAGACCTTGTGCAGATATATGCTTGTGTGCGCGTCTTTTAATTTCGGTTGACAGTTATTTGTAACTTTTTATAAAACCAGGATTAATTATTAAAGTAGGATAGTATAATCAGATTTATTTAAATTTTAGTAAAAGAAATATTATTCCGTACCCCCATCTCTTAAAAAGTATCAGTATTATGGAGGTTTATTTTTTCCTAAACCATACAACACTCATATTCAAACTAAATAGGATCACTGAGTGTCTTAAAAAAAATTTCTCCAAATATTTAATATAATTGCATATCAATTCAAATGAAAGAATAAAAAAAAATAACAAAATCATTTTCCTTGAATGGAATCCTTCATTGAATATCCTGGTAGTGTCCCTGTTGTTCCCGCAAAATGGTGCTTTATCGTGGTGATCAGATAAACTAAGAAGCAGAATTGAACTGAAGAAAAAACGAGTTCGTTGAGATATTAGTAACTCACTTTTTTTCAATCAATGAAAGAGGAGAATAGGAGATGTAACACTTTTTGTAAAGTTCTTTAGTGTTTAACAGTCGAAACTAGTTTGTTAAAAGAAAAAAGAGAGTCTAAACTAGTACTACTCAGTTCAAACATAATTCACATTAGTTTTTCTGGTCTCTTACATAAGTGATGCAGCAAAATTAGAACAGAAATGTATTAACACTTGCGTGAAAAGTAGGGATGAGCATAAAATTCAATCCGTATATCCAATCCAAATCCAGTTAAATGGATTTGATTTAAAATCTATATCCATTTAATTGGATGAAATTAGTTTGAATTTTTCAAAACTGAATTTAAAAAAGAGACAAAAAAGTGAAACAATCGAAGCCTTGAGTCATATATAATCAAAGCTGATTACTAAACATGAAATAACAAAAATATTGGTCCTTAAGATTCACAAATGATTAAAAAATTACTCTCTTAATAATAAAAAAAAAATCATTTTGGCTTATGAATTTATATTTTTAATGAAAATAAGATAATTAACATTTTAGCTGTTATTTTAATTTAGATTTACTAAGATATAAAATTCTAATTGGAAGCTTTAATGTTACGTATTCCTAAATTTAACTTATTCTGAACATGTTTGGCACAACTTATAATCTAAAATTTTAGCTGTTTTTTAATAGCAAATAAGTTGTTTTCAAAATAAGTTGAATGTCGGTGATCTAGCTTAAGTTTAGAAAAAGCTTCTTTTTTTTTTTTTTTTCTAAAAACAAAGTTAAGTTGTTTTATGAAGCTGAGAATTTGTGACTTATAATTATTTTCTAACAACTTATTTTTTTCTCTTTTAGCTGTTTTTATACTATTTTACTATGTACAAGCTGATTTTTTTTACATCCAAACAAAGTTAATTATTTCCAAATCACTTTTCAACAAACTTACCCAAACAAAATGGTTATTAGAATGAATTGGACAAACAATCGATTATTTGAAGAGTGAAATTTCTCGCACCTCTAAATTTTGTTTCAGATAACCCATTATACTAGAGAATGTCAAATCCGTAATGTATAATTACACTATAGTTTGGACATTCTGTAATGTAATGTAATGAGGTGTTAGGGAGGTGCAGGAAGCAATACTCTTAACTGAATCCATTATAATTATAACTTGTGTATATCGATTTGGGGCAGCCTGGTTGTGGATTGGTTTGGCCCAACCAGATTTTTGCACACCCTTATCTTGAAAAGGATGTGTGTGACACTGTTGCTGGCATTAATGTTTTAAGACCATTACTTCTTATAGTCCACAAGTTTCTCCCTGCACCCTTTTCTAATTTTATAAATTTTAAAATCTCCAAATTACCCTCCTTCTTTTAAAGCCATTACTTCCTACACCCCACAAATATTTTGGATTAAATTTTTCGAAGAACACAAATTGCAATCTAGAAAACATAATCCGAAATAATCTTTTTCATGTTACGGATTCCTAAATTTAAAAAATAACACCATATTTTGTAATTCCAGATTAGTGATTCCAGAGGTCTTTAGTATATTCTGGATTATTAATTCCGGAAGACTTTTATCAACATTCGGAATTTATAATTCTGGAAGTCTTCTTTAATATTCCGCATGCAGGATTCTAATAGTTTTGCTTTTTTACATTCAGGATTTATAATTTCAAAAGCCTTTTTTTAATGATCAGCTTTTATTGATGCTTTTTAGTAGTTTAATGTTTTGGAGTGTACTACAAATCGTGAATATATATCCGCTGTTAATGATGGCCACAGGGGGCTTATTTTGAGTCATACAGAAAATTGCTTTGGGGTTTGGATTGAGTTACGTGGATTGATTTGTTTGGGGATTTTTTATTTTGGGTGTTTTTATCTTTTGTTCTATATAAAAGCGTGCTTTAACTTATTAGGATAGATAACATATTGAGAAGTTCTTGTCTTATATATATATATATATATATATATATATATATATATATATTTAATCAATCGTACATAAAAAAAAAGCTTTAGAAATCGGGCGAAGGCGTTAGGGTTCAAAGTCAGGCTGAGGGTATTTTTGAGATTTTAATTTTCATATGGGGTGCAGGTTGAAAAACATGGGAGCATGAAGCAATGACTGTTGTTAACGACACTGGACAAAGACATGGTACCTTATTTTTTATGGACAAAGTTTACTCTGATTAAGAAAATATGAAAAACACTATTTATTATTTTTTAATTAATGTATTTATTATTTTTTTAATTAGAAAATATTTAAAAACTAATAATATTTTATATAGTTTTTAATTAAAGAAACAAATTAATTTTTTTATTCATTTTTAATTAGTGTATTATTAGTTTTTAATTAGTTTTTAAAAAATGAAAAAACTAATTTTCATTTTCAAACAAAAAAATTATTTATTAGGTTTTTTTAAGTAGTATATAGCACATTCTTACTTGATTGATAACTAAAAAGTAAAAACACCCCATTTTACTTTCTTTTTTTTTTAAAGAAAAGAAGAAAATTGCGTTAACGTAAGAGGGTGCAGTTTTTTGGAGGGGAAGTGATCAGGTGGTTGAAGACAGGAATGGCGAATTAGAACTAGAGAAAAAGAAGCGGTTTTTATATTCTCGCGATTCGTTTCAGGCACGTGCAGTGCAGAGTCGAAGCGACGTCGTTCATTGTGCTATGAAAGTAGCTCAACAAGTGTTGGATCTCTGAACTCTTTGGGATTCGAATCTTGAGTCGTTGATCGTTTCCGGCAATGGATTCGTGGTTCAAAGCCGCTGAAGGTAACGGATCTCGCTCCCTTAGATTCGTATCTTAAAATCCTCCAATTTCGTCTTTTGATTCCATCAATCTTACCGAGCTCATAGTTTTAGTTGATGTTGCGTCTTGTTGTTTTTATTAATCGCAACGTTTTGTTTATCACCGAATCTTTGATGGATGGTTAATGCTGATGTGTTGAGGTGCTCATGCGTTAAATTGTGTTATCAAATGGTTTTGCCAAATTCTTTTAATATTATTTTTGTTGAAGGACTATGATGCTTATAATGTATTGGAAATTACCAAATTAGGGAATGAACTGGTGAGTGCTAAGTGTTAATTTTTTTTATCGGTAAATGTTAATTGTTAGTTTGTTAGTTTTTTTGATGATAGGAGTGATCAAACCCGCGACCTTTTCTTCCTTCCCCTCCTTAACCAACCAACCAACTTTATATTTTCTGTGTTAAGTGTTAATGGTTTCATCAATGTAGTACACTAACTAATACTTGTAATTCAGTGAAGGACTGCATTGTCTATTAGGAGTATTGCTTCATTTTTATTGTTTAGGTGACGTGGGTGATGGTGGTGAATGGTGAGAGGGAGTTACATCACTTGAGATGCATTTTGACTTAACTCTGACGTATAGCCTCTCTTTTTTTGGCTTTGGTTGATCAGGTTTATTTGAAGTTGTAGATCGACGAGCAAAGGCTGTTGCCAGTGACTTATCAGAGGAGCAGGGTGATTCTAAGTCTCTAGGTTTATATTTTAGTTCTTTTTGTTCGCCACCTAGTTAGCCATCAATACATGCTGAAAATTAGACTTGGGTTATTGCTGCAGAGCTGTGCTGCCATTTTTAACCTGAATTTCCGTTTCTTATTCTCTTTCTTACAATCTTTTGCTTGGTAATAAACGAACCATTTTGGTTCAAACACTAAATGTGTTTGGTTCAGCTTATTTTGAAGAAATAATTGCTTACTTTTCATTGCCTACTTTTGTTAGCTTCCCTAGAGAGCTTTTGAAACATAAGGAATAATTTCCCAATATTTTCATTGCCCAAAACAAATGAACTAGGCATTATGTCTTTTGGATACATATTCTCCAATATCAGAAATGCTTACAAATTGTTTTATTGTTTCCTTTTTAATAAATAGCATCAAATGGGCAAGGATCTCAGGTCAAGAGGACAAAATCAAAACCAAAGGTATTGCCACTGCATTACTATACAACATCCACAAATAATATTCATGTAATATTCACATTTGTCTTTTTGAGATTGTGCAGGCTCAAAAGGGACTATCCGACTCACCAACTATAATTAGTGATGCTACTCAGGAGAAAAGTGGATCTCCATCAGCACCTGCGGAGATAGCAACTTCAATAGACAAAGTTGATCCTGAAATTGATGGGAGTGCTTCCAGGTCAACAAACCAACCAAAGGAGCCACGATCTAGCGATGCAACATCACCCTTGTTAGGCTCTTCATTATCAAAAATTCTAGGCGATGATGTTGGTAAACATGACACAGATGATGCAGAAACATTAGTAAATGATGCTGATATTGGAGTTGCCACAATTGCTGGTAATGGTGATCCTGTCCAAGAGAGTGCTTCAGACATTCGTGAGATGGATCCTTCTCCAGCTCCCAAAGGAATTGAGGGCTCCAGTGATGAACCTACTAGTACTGGCCAAATTATCAAATCTAGAGATTTAGATGCCAGTAAAAATGTGGATATAGAGAAATCTGATTCTGTGGCTTCTGACACAGCTCCTAATAATGATACTATACTCAAAGATTCTGATGTAAAAGTTGAATCTGTTGTGGACGAAAAAAGCCAAGAGGATCACAAAGCTGACATCTCCCCCAAAAAAGTACAGGATCAACTTGATGAGGTAATACTTATAATGGAGAAGTTTAGACGTTCTTACTTATGCACATATTTATTAAAAAATTCTTCTGACTAATTTTTTTAGTTGGTACATAGGCTCAAGGATTGCTTAAAACAACAAAATCTACTGGTCAGTCTAAAGAGGCAAGGTTAGCTCGGGTAAGGGTGTTGCTTAAACCAATAAAATCTTCCTAATTGCTTATTATAGATGCCTGATTATTATTTCCTAATGATGCTCAGGTCTGTGCTGGATTGTCATCCCGTCTTCAAGAATACAAATCGGAAAATGCACAGTTGGAGGAACTTCTCACTTCAGAGGTGAAGCACCATCACTATTTCCTGTTAAAGGAATAAAAGGTCTCATTATATGCTTGAAATGAAAACATATTGACTATCATATGACTTAAATTAATTCTAAATCTACAGAGAGAGCTGAGTAAATCCTATGAAGCTAGCATAAAACAGCTACAGAAGGATTTGTCTGAAAGTAAAAGGGAAGTGGCAAGAGTTGAATCAAATATGGTTGAGGCTTTGGCAGCAAAAAATGCTGAAATTGAGGCGCTTTTAAGTTCTATGGATGCTGTTAAGAGGCAGGCTGCATTGTCAGAAGGAAATCTAGCTTCCCTGCAGGTTCCTCTTCGTTAATTTATTGAAGTGTGTCTACAATATTTTATTTCCTCCCGTGCAACTGTTGTTTCCACCTAAACCGTATTCTGTTCAATTTGCTTTGATCTGGTGGAAGCTTTTTCTTTAATGAATAATGAACATGTTGGAGTTGCTTCAGTGTTGGCATCATACATTTTTATACACAATCTTGGCTAATTGTGACATATTGATTGAAGTTTAAGTAATCCCTGCTCCAAGTTGGTCTATGAATCTTAAGATCTAATTTGTATACTTTTATTTTTCTACCAAGAACTTTTGGTCTATGAATGACAAGGGTTGCTAGAAATGCATTTTCAGCTATCCAACTTTTCCCACTATCCAGAAGAAATCTACCACTACTTTCTTTCAGATAGCTATAAGATTGACATTGATTTTCGGTTTGTGTGTTTCTCTGTATGTGATGTCTATTAAAATTTACTTGCTTAGTAGAATTGGGGAATATATTTACTCAATGAATCAGTAAAAAATTTGGCTATTGTAGACTTGTTGGACTGGGCAACATAGTGATTTACCTTCTTCAGTTTTCTTCATTAATTTCTTTCATTAGTGTAGGATTAATCGTTTCACTATAGTTTGTACCTTAAATATATTTTAACGCTAGAGTGTTATTTATAGTTATGGCTTGGGTAACACTATTCATATCTTACCAGGCAAGTATGGAATCAATGATGAGAAATCGAGAACTAAGCGAAACAAGGATGATGCAGGTAAGTAGATTCTGTTATGCATGTAAGATTACTATAATTATACAATGATGAAGTTGTTTTCATATTAAAACTGTTGTTCTTGCAGGCTCTAAGAGAGGAGCTAGCATCTGCTGAGCGAAGAGCAGAAGAGGAGCGTGCCGCACATAATGCTACCAAAATGGTCTCTAACTTGAATTATTTATTTCTCGAGTTTCTGTGTTTTGCATTATATTTTAGTGATTCTGTGCTATTGGTAGAACAGGCTGCTATGGAAAGAGAAGTGGAATTGGAGCACAGAGCAGTTGAGTCATCAACTGCACTTGCAAGGATACAGGTAATGTAAGCACTTACTGTGGTTTAACTTTTAAATGGAGTGTAAAACATATTAAAGCACTGTTTTTCGTTTGGTTTTTGCCATATGTCATTAGTTTATATCATGATTGAATTGATATACTAGCTGCATGTCAAGTTGTCTATGCGGCTAAAAGATTCTGTATATGAACTTTGTAATCTAGAGCTTGTACAGAAAACATGTAATCGGATTCTAAGCACAGGTAGAAATTTATTGTAGAGATTTTTTTTAAAAAAAAAATAACACATGTATTTAGAGTACTAGTATCCAAGCCTTGCGATATTTTCAGGCAGCTATCACTGTCAGTTACTTATGGGATTCCATTTTTGCGATATTTTCACACATCTTTTTGTGCTAGCCTATTTACTTTGAGATCACGTTGGCTGGAGCATTTATGGGCAGCTATGGGCTGGTCATATTGCTTTTGGCATCCTTGTAGGGACAAAGAAATATTTTTAGAAGGAAGAGGGGAAGTATAAAATAACGAACATTAAGGCATCCTCAGCAGAAAAAAGAAAGTGCTAGAAAGTTAAAAAGTGCAGCAAAGCTGCCCAATCTCTATTTAAGTCTGAAAAGTTTACTTCATTAACACAGCTATTAGAAGAATGACACAAAGTTTATATATACAATTCTATATCCTAATAATAGTCCTGGTATGCATAAAAGTATGTGTGAATCTTCCTCGCCGGGGTGTCTGGGAATATGAAAGAGTCTTGTATAGTGAATCTTGTGATGATTATAAAATAATTTTCATCAGCAGAAATGTTAAAAGATTTTGGTCACATTAAATTTGAAGAATTGGGGTCATCCCAGCTTGTTCAATGCTGCTACGCAAGTCTGACTACATTCCCATGAGATTTTTGGTTAAGTTTGGCATCATATTGTTATCAATGATGTCTTCGGTCTTGCTATTTAAATTTTTAATAGAGGTTTACTTTACCCAAAAAAAAAAAAAAAAGAACAATAGTAACAAGTCCACAATGATAAACCTTGTTTTAATAAGGCTGCTTTGGTCCACTCTGTCCAGCTATTTTGCTTGGTGAATTATTATTGGCATTAGGTTAAATATATAGATTGATTTGTTAGTTGCTCCTCTTTTCAGAGAGTAGCAGATGAGAGGACAGCAAAAGCCACAGAACTTGAGCAGAAGGTGGCACTTCTTGAGGTACATGAATAACAGTTAACTTTTTCCATTTTGAATGTGAAGGCTGATTAGTGATTACTATTCTGAAAGAAAGATCCACTAAATAGTTTTTGGTAATATCTGTTATCAGGTTGAATGTGCATCTTTAAATCAAGAACTACAAGATATGGAAGCCCGTGTGCGCCGAGAACAAAAAAAGGCACCAGAAGAGGCAAATCAAGTAATTCAGGTATAGACTCAGATTATTGATAAGAGAGTAGGTTGATTTGCAACCACATTAGGTTCCCTTATATTTCACATCTTCTACAAAGTTTATCAATAAGTGTATAGCGTATTTAAAGAATTAGTTTCCTTTTTGGTTGATTGCGTAAACCATTTCAAAGCACATTTGATTTGCTGTATAAATATAAATAGAACACATTTGTTATTTTATGTTTGTCCTGTTCAAAATTAGACCTTTCCCCCTATTTGCTTCTTTTACACAGCTGAAACTCTTACTAATTTTATGTTTGTCCTGCTAACTCTTTTGAAATACAAATTAGACCTAAATGTCATTTTTTTTACCAAAAGAAAATTCCAGAGGGGAAGGAGTGGGGTGTGTTGAAAAATTTTCCATGCTCGTAGTTGAACCTGGGCACGGCTGGGCCAACCATTTCTAGATGACAATTATGATAATATTAGTGATAATTTTTCATCCTTATGGAATTATAACCATGGGAGTTTCATATATTTAGATGCAGGCATGGCAGGAAGAATTGGAGCGTGCACGTCAAGGTCAGAGGGAAGCTGAAAACAAGCTATCTTCCTTGGAGGCAAGATTGATTTTTTTTCTTTTTCTTGTGAAATTTATTTGAGATAATCACCTCCTGTCTTGTGGGTCAAGTTGCACATCCCATTATTGATATGTTTGGTTTCACTGTTTCAGGCTGAAATGCAAAAAATGAGAGTTGAAATGGCTGCCATGAAGAGGGATGCTGAGCATTACTCACGTCAGGTAATAATCATGGTGTTTCTGTAAAAAAATTCTCTTGTATAAAATTTAAATTCACAAGTTGGATATAAAAATAAATAAAGCCTCCTTGTTTCTTAACTGGGGAGAGCTTAGACTTAATTAATGTTAATACAGTCATACTCACTGCTGCATTACAAGTTAAATTTTCAAGTTATGTCCTCATGATTGGACTCATTTTCTGTAGATTTTGTCATATAAATGGTCTTGTTTCTATTTTTTTTTGGTGTGTGTGTGTTTTGGGGGGGGGGGGGGGGGGATAACAGTAAAAAAATCTTGGTAAAATCATTTCCAGTTCAGTAATGATCAGTTAATGGTAACTACTTATTAACCATGTAATCTAAGTGGTTAATTGATAATTGTTTTTAAACTGAATATTTTTTACTATTAAATCCTTTTAGTATTTTTCTTTGTAATATTTATAATGCATGGAAATATATTTTGAACATCACCTTTTGGCATTTGATATATTAACTTTGGATGGAAGTATACCTGTGAATTTGAATGGACTCAGTTCCAAATATAAAGGTGCATATTTTTTTAATGTTATTATGGAATGTTATCCTATTTGTCTAAGCATCTACAGTTTCAGTAGCATAAATGATAAATTACTCTTAGTCATATCCACCATCCAAATCTTCAGAAATATATGAATGGTTGATTACTGGGTGGTCTAAACTCTAGACTATTTTACCAAGAAAAAGAATTGCATCGCGTTTGAAATGGATGTCATGATTTATTTTTTAAAAGGATAAGCATCCATGCATCTTCGCAGTCACGTGCCATATATTTAATATCCATCAGATATTACCTTGAGTAATGCTAGCAATACTTTCTTTGACACTCTTTTCCACACACACTATACTCTCCAGCCTATCATGCTATTCTTGCGTGGGTTGAAATATAAGAAAGTTGAAGTTAATTTAGTACTCTTAACAACTTTATGTTTTGGTGTTATGATAATTTTGGAATACTGCTTGTTGTAAACATCATCTTAATGTTGTAACAGGAGCATATGGAGTTAGAGAAACGCTATCGGGAACTGACTGACCTTTTGGTAATTTGTGATGATTAAATTTCATGCAAGTAACTTGTGATATTCAATAAATTTATGTGTTATCTTCATTTCAGTACTACAAACAAACTCAATTAGAAACCATGGTCAGTGAAAAAGCTGCCACAGAGTTTCAATTGGAAAAGGAAATTAAGCGTCTTCAGGAAGCAAAGGTATGTGACTAAGTTCCTGTGGCTGCTTGATTAGTAGTTTGAATTCACCTTGATTTTCAAATAATTGTTATATTGAACAGGCAGAGGCTGAAAGAAGTAGAGTTTCTCGTCGAGCATCATCATCTTGGGAAGATGAGACTGAAATAAAATCCCTTGAGTATGTTTCCTCTTACTGTCTTATAGTATCTATCTTGTTTATCTGTAATGCATTTGATTTGATTATCTTGTTTATCTGTAATGCACTTGATTTGATTAAAACGACAATAAGTTTATCCTTGAATAGTCATATGCCCTGCCACCAGCAACGGAAGTTCCTGCAAACCCATTAAAATGCACTCATCCTTCGTTTCTATTTCTTTACCCTCCCCACGTTAAATTATCTCTTGCATTTTCTTCTTTTTCTAATCTATTTCTATTCATTTTTTTTATCAGCATTCTAATCTATTCATTACTTCATAAATGGTAAAGTTATAGTTGTGATTTGCTTATGATGAGTTATAATTACTTTATTACTCAGTTATACTTCTATATACTATTCTGTCTCTCCAAAAGGTTGCACCATCTGTTTTCATTTCCTATTGTAAAGTTTGGAAACTTATAAAGTAAAAATCGCAGGCCTCTTCCTATGCATCACCGTCATTTGGTCGGTGCAAGTATTCAGGTATAACAACCATCATGTTTCATGTCATTTTCATTCTCCAATGTAGCATTATTTTTAACTTTGTATGTGGTATGTCTCATGCAGTTGCAAAAAGCAGTGAAACTATTAGATTCAGGGGCTGTCAGGGCCACAAGATTTCTCTGGCGATATCCAACTGCTCGAGTTATTTTATTTTTCTACTTGGTGAGATCAGTTCATTACATGTTTAAAATGTCAATTTAGCTGAGATGAAATATCATTAAAGGATTTGAAATTTTACTTACCTTGAGAAATTGCAACAGGTGTTTGTACATCTCTTCTTGATGTATCTCTTGCATCGCCTTCAGGTAAAGATCTGATTGCAATATAGAGTATATGACAATTACTGATACATGCAGCCATGTTAAACCTATCCCTTTGAATAGCTTATCACAGTAAAATCTTGTGGTACCGACATCTTTAATATAATTTTGTAGCTGATCTATAAAAAAAAAAACAGTAAAATCTTGTGGATTCTGAATTTTCTTTTATCTTCTATGTAGGCACAAGCTGACACATTGGCTGCTAGAGAAGTTGCAGAATCTATGGGACTTTCTAACCAGAATTTACCGTGAGTTTTCGAAAATATTCCATCTAGGGTATGTGTCAGGTGTTAACAATATCTTCCTGACTACATATATTTTCAAGTGTACATTTCCAATGCCACTGCTTAGGGTGGCTTGATAATGGTTCAGCAAATGACTCGAGCATTGCAAACCAAAAGAGGAACTTACGTACAGGCATCTTATGTCTCAAGTTGATCTTTTGAGAAACTGCTGCAAGTTTGAGTTGGGAAGATTGGAATTTGCTTTAGCCATATGATTATTGAATGGGTGGCTGCTTCTCTTTCTTGTGTAGACTGTTCTGAAAATTGAATTGGTTGATTATATGTTTATTCGTTTTTTCTTCTCTGAAAATATATTTATAGTGGAACGATGTAGATACCAATATATTTTGTGATATCCTCCTTTTTCTTCGTTCCAAGGGCAATTGCCAAAACTAAAGAATACACAGCGCTTGAATGAAGAAAAGTTAGGTACTAAATACTTGTTAACCTTACGAGTTACGACGATTACTAGTTTTCTCTTTATTAGATATAAATTATAAGACATAAATGGGAATATCATAATGGCAAATATAACAAACCTTTGGTCTTGATGTGTCCTATAATAATTCATGTTAAATCGGTTCTTCTGTATAATTAAGTTGTGTTTATATTGATAGAAAAATATGAGATGAAATAAAATGAGTTAAAACAGATGGAGTAGAAATGTAAAATAGCATAGTGAAATATATATTTTTCCATTATGTATATTACAATAAAATACAATAAAATTATTCTTTCATCTCATTTCTCTCGAATAAAATAAAGACTAAAATATGTTTTTCGTGTTTGTTTAAAAATTGTCGCTGCAAAATTTCTAGTTTTGTCCGTAGAAAATTGGAATGTGTTGTTTTTTCGCTCCAAGTAAGGTTTGGAATCTGAATCTATATAGTGTATTTTACATTGGTTATATATTCAATGTAAAAAAACATCACATTTTACATTAGTTATATGCATAAATGATGTTAAAAGAATCACATTTACATTGATTATATGTATAATTGACGTAAAATTTTTATCATCGTAAATCTAAATCTATGTCCAGATAAAAAATGATATATTTTAATTTTGTGAAGATGATACTGCAAATTTTGTGGAAATGAATTTTGAACATTTTCATATTTATGAAAAAAAAAACATATTTTAATCTAAAATAAATCATGATTTGCCTAGTAATTTTGTTAATATAACAAAAAATAGAATTAATCTTAAAGATGACCATTTTACTTAACAAAAAGAATAATTATTTTAGACTTAAATATGTTTTCCCCTTTTTTATATTGTTACTTATTCAATATTTTATTTTATTTTTCTGCCTGACATTTTCTATTATCTTGAGATTATACGGGGGTTGAAGAAGGCGATGGACTTGGACGCGCGAAGTTTGAATCTCTGAATAGCAGTAAGAACGCGAGGGTTAGAGCAGTTTAGGGTTCCGTCGCAGGCAAGGGGAGAGGAAAGCGACGCGTCGGTGGAATTGGCGATTTGCTGTTTGGTTTTCTCGATGACGACTTCGGTGACGGCGGGGGCGGCGGGAGGCAGCGGCGAGATGGGAGGGTCCTACGGCGAGGGAGCGAGGTCTTTGCCGGTTTTGAGGACGGAGGATTCGATTCGGAATGCAGCATTTTCAGAATGGGTGAGAGGTTGGTAATGGCTATGACGGTGAAGATTAGAACGGAGAAGACCGGGATAAGCATAGTTTGCTAATGAGTCTGATGATGTTTTCGATCATGGGTTTCTGTTGCTACTATTGCTGGAGTTTCAATCAGTTTTGGAGTCAATCAAGTCTACTTTAAAGGCGTGTTTTTTTTTACTCCATACATAGAAATTAAAATGATGATGTTGAATGATAATGTGACACTTGGTCTATTACGTAATTATTTAATGCACGGATACTAACGGAAAGTGCGTCAAAAAATTGAAAACATCAAGCAGGGAAATAAAAAAATATTGAATAAGTAACAAACTGAAAAAGGAATATATTTAATACGAAAACATATTTAAGTTATTATTTTATATAATATTATATACAAAAAAGTATGTTTTATTATTAGGTTAGAATACACATGCTCCCTTAACTTGTTTTTTGTTCTAAACTGGTTTTCTAACTTTTAGAAATTTTAAAATGGTTTTTTATTTGATTCATGATAAGTTAAACTTTTTGAAAAATTGTTCGTTTTCAAATTTTGGATATGATTTTGAATTTTTTTTTATTGATTTAAGACATAAAATTTGTTCTATTAGATTTATCTATATAAAAACTATGAAAACTAACTAAAATTCAAACTAAAAAAGACATAAACAATGTGAGAAATGCATGAACAATGAGTCTCATGAGCAATCGAAAACAGAAAAATCTAATATTATATTCTTTTCTTATTACTTATGAGACTCATTTTTATATCATTTTCACTACGGTTATAACTTTTTTTGTTTCAAGCATTAGTTGATTCCTATAATTTTCATGTAAATGAATTTAATGGGACACCATTCATGTCTTGAATCAATAAAAAAAGTTTAAAATTATGTTCAAAAATGGAAAACGAATAATTTTTTAAAAAGACTAATTTATCATGAATTAAATAAGAGAATCATTTTAGAACTTTTAAAAGTTAAAAAGACCAATTTAAAAACAAAATATAAGTAAAGAAACTATTTATATATTTTAGTAAAAGGCCTATTTAATTTATTAATAAAAGCATGATTCATTGTTGTTTCCCAACCCTAGTTAATACATAAATTGCAGAATATAAATAATCATAAATGGAGCGATTTTTCTTTTTCTTTTTTCATGCATAGTTATTTTTTGGCTTAATTACTAATTTTACCACTCAATTTTTATTATTTTACAAAATTTATCACTTAAATTTTAAATTTTTTTCGCATTTTACCACCACTAACAAAAAAGGAATGATTTTGATTTTTGATATTGATTGAAAGCAATACTCTAACCACTGAGTTAAGTAGGTCATTTCTCAACCCCCCCCCCCCCCGAAAGTGATTTTTGACATCGGTTATAATTATAACTGATGTAGAAAGTGACTTTTTATAGCAATTATAATTACAACCAATGTAAAAAATATTTTTTTTTTACATGAGTTATTATTACAATTAATGTACATAAATTAGAAAAATGACATTTTACATGACATTATTACTAATGTGATGGTAAAATGTATAAATATTAAAAATTTAGAATTATAAAATTTGTGAAAATATTAAAAATAAGAAGGTAAAATTCATGAAAAAAAATTAGTTGTAAAATCACAAAATTATAAAAGTTAAATGATAAAATTCATAAAAATAGGTAAAATTCATGAAAAAAATTAGTTGTAAAATCTCAAAATTATAAAAGTTAAATGATAAAATTAATAAAAATAAAACTTCAACGATAAAATTTACAAAGTAATAAAAATTTGTAATTAATACTCTTTTCAATAGAACGTTCTTTATACATTGACTTATATACAACACCCAATATAATCCTAGGTGGTACTGGACGGTGGCTAGGGTACACAAGTGAAATAATTTATATGCCAAAGTTTTATGAACCGTTATAGGTTCTTAAATTCTAAATCTACCGTTAAAATATTTATTTTCTTTTTCTTTTTTTCTTTTTTCTCCCGATTTGCACCTTTGGAAAGCCTCATTCTCTTTGTTGATCTCTCATCTTCTCATAATGAGACCTAGATTTTCCTCTCCCTGCCCGACGGGTACCAAATCATGCCGGATCTACATATAATTGAAGGTGGATAGATGTACTCTTTCATTTTAATAAAATTACTAGTATTTATCTTAAAATATTATATTTTATATTTCATAATTTTATATTTTGTACTCTCTAATTTTATATATTTAAATCTCTTTACCAGTTCACATGTAAGAGTAAGTAAATATACCATCTTATTTTAATAAAATGCAAAAAAATCATATTTTACACATCATAATTTTATATTTTGAACCTCTTAATTTTATGTATTTGAACCTCCTTACCAGTTCACATATAAGAGTAAATAAATTTAATAAATACAAATATTTATCTTAAAATTATATATTTTATTTTTCTTATCCTCGTATTTGAATCAAACTATTATATATAATAACGATAATTATCAATTTTTATTTTTTAAATAAATTAGCCTCAGTGGTACAGCCGTACAGGCCCTAGATGTGGCTGACAGCCTTGATTCCCACGTTGTTTGCCTTCATCGGCGGACTGGGTTCGTTTGAAACGTATATATTCAACCGATGCAAGCGATGCATTCGGGGAGGAAGCGGAGGTTGGCGGTCTCGCCCCAAATGACGAGTTATAGGCAGAGGAGTTCACGGCGGTGGTCATCAACAGAGTTGTTGTTTTTGTTGTCGTGGAGCCAGACGGAGGTTTTGGTAGGGAGGTGTGAGCACCAGGCAGTGTACTTGCGGAGGACGGCGGGGTCGAGGGCGTCGGGGCTGGCGATGGCATGCCGTCGATCTCGGGCTCGACCTTGATGACGACAACACTGGTGCCGGCCTAGACACGCAGCGGTGTTTGTGTTATTTTTTTTCCGCAAATCTGAAAGAATTGTGTTTTTCTTTTTTTTTTTTTTGTTTCTGTACTGGTTTTTGGTTTTTAGATCTGAGAAAGAGAGGGAGAGCCCTTTCCGTTGCCGTCGCCGCTACGGTGGGTTCACGGTGTGGGTTGTTGGTGGATTTCCTGATACTTCGCGGTGGTTTCGTCATTGGCTTCATTCATTGTCGTCGCCGTGGTGGTTGCGATGGTATCATCGTCGTTGGCTTTCGGTGGCAGCGACGCCGATTTTACTGGTGGATGAGACTTGGGAGAGATTACGACAAAGGGACAAAATGGGAAAAAAATGAGGAAAAAAATGAAAAAATGTCAGCCTTTAATTTAAAAAACAATATATCCAATCATGATTTAAAAAAACCCTTTGCATGGTGTCCAAATTATTTCACTTATGCACCCTAGTGATCGTCGTAGTACATTGTGTTAAGTTTTTCATTCTTTTGCATGAACTGTTACATCCAAAAATATTGTTGAATTTTCAAATTGCTCTCAAGTCTTATCCATTAACAAAAATTGTTTCTCTCAAGATATTAACATAAGCAGGAATTAGACGTATATTGGATGAACCTGGGAAAGACAATCCATTACATTTGTAAATAAATTACTTCACCCAAGCGACAAAGATATTATTTTGTAGAATAGCTAGAGACAGCTCGGAGTTTACGAAATAACATGTTCAAGCCCACTGGTCATGTTTGATTGTTACCTAGTACCATAAGTAAGCACATGTTTTGGCACCAACAATACTATGCAAAATGGTTTTGTCCTCTGATAATGGAAACTAATAAAATACTCGGCTATCTTTTAGTTCACTGTTTCTTCTTCATTCACTTCATATTCCTCATCATCTTCATCCTCATCCTCATCACTATGTTTACCGATCTGGGAGACTTTGCTTAGCTCATATCTGCCTTCATCCCCATAGGAGTCAAGCCCAAATTTTGTATTACGCTGCTTAACCAAAAGCCAACGCAATAACCGGTCTTCCTTGTTTAGGTAATGCAACTCTTTGTTGATTTCAGGTGTAGCCATCATGCTCATTTGCATCAGCAGGCCCTACAGCAATTAAAAATGGAAACACATTATATTACAATTGCATAATTTTTATTCAAACTTAAAAAAAGAATTTTTAAATCCTCCTATTTCACAAGGCATGCTCTCAAACTAAGCAAAGTTTGCTGACACTTCACTAGCTGCAAGCAGAAAACCGCACATTCAATAATCAATAAACATTTTTCCGCTTAAATTTTCAATAGTATGTTCCAATTCACTTTTTTTGTGCCACATTGGATTGAAAAGTACTGATAGTCATACATTTACATGTCTCTAATAAATCAACTTCTACAATGCACCACCTCAAACCTAGAGTTATGTGAAACATATCACCAAATCACCAAATCCTTTGACATATCAGTACCACCAAAGCCTTCTTTTTTTAATTCAACCTACATTACATTAATTTGGTAATTTTATATGCACAGTTCTGTCCATGACTAATACAACCCTGATAGCAAAAAACAGTTCAACCAATGAGATCTTAATTTAAACAGAAAAAAAAAAATGAAAGTATTCACCAAAAAAGGTGGTGGTTTGATCATGTATAACTGGTGCACTAGTAGCTCAGATTCTGCAATGAGGTTAAATAGCAAGTGGAGAAAATGTCATAGACATAAATTTATAGTATAACACAAATAAATAAATACCAGATCAGAATTAATCTTACAAGAAAAAAATAACATATTATTGGCAAATGAATTCATTAATCTGAAAGTAGAAGTCAATGAAGGATCGATTGCATTCTTGAAGTGACTTCTCTAGTAAGCTCAAATCAGGCATTATAAAACAGCATATAAAAAACCTATAATGCATAAACTCTTGTTACACCATTACAAATAATCAAGCTTACCTGATAATATCTTCCATCTAGCTTTTTCACACCATAGCCCAACTGAACTGTTCCGAGACTCTTGATATCAGTGACAACCCCATTTCTTCTGCACACATGTTTTCCCACCCTTACAACTAAATCCATGACGGCTTCCTTCCTAATATGGGGCTTAAACAGAAACATACAATCGTAAGGAGGCATCTTATTCCTCCTGCTCAGGGGCAGCCAAGTCAGCTAATTATCTATCTGCATCATATAGGAATAAATGAATTTGCTAATAACATCTTTCAATTATATAATCAAACATAACGAGAACAATTGTCATTATAATTGGGCTTTTATTTTTTTGATAGGCAAATGAATTATATTTATTGATTATCAACCTTTGGCACAAGATGTGACAAAGATTAAAGGATAAGTTACAAAAACGTAAGAAACAGAGACATCCATATCATCCCCCAACCAAGCTACACTTGATCGAGATTTAACGAGTTTAGCTCACGTAGTTCAGGAATTGTTTGGCTCATTTACATCTCTACCCCCAACCAAGATACAACACAAAACAACACATCTGGCTTCCTCTCATGCTATTCAGAAGAGTAATAAAACTTGTGACCATGATAACGCAAATTATTGGAGATGATAAAAATTGCACCAATTCATAGAAACTAAAAACAACTGAATAATATGGTACACGTTCCTCGGCGCTGAGGGCATCCCCGAAGAGCTGGGGATTTTGTGACGTTTCGGATTGGCTGAAAAAGTAACTGGTTGGTACAAAGATATCCATACCATCATCAGAACTCATATTGCCCCTTTGCTGTTTGTGAAAATGTCACAACCACTCAATCCATCACCGCTAAAACTAATTCATTTTGTGAACTAACCCTAACCCTCTCCGATGCTTTGCCCAAAGATAAGGGAAATAAAAGAAGCAATGGAAACGGAAAATCGTACCTTCAACGCCGCCTATGAAATGGAAGCTCCACTTCGATCGACGAAGGCGATGCAGAGAAACTAAGGTAACAGCGAGAGTGTGTTAAACCTCCAAAGTCCAAACGACCTCGTTTTCTTAATTTATTTATTTTTGTTTTTGATAAACTATATGGGCCAAAGCCCAAGCAAACACAAGTCAACAGGTACACTCACTGTTCACTGTGGGCATTTGTATCCTACATCTCCCAACGTGTATTCTGCAATCTGCACCTCCCATTTTATGTATGTGAACCAAAATAATCTTTTCACCAAAAATTCCCATTCTAGAATGGTCATTCCAAAAGATAATTTTTACTTTTTGAAATAGTTATTCCAAAAGGTAATTTTTAAATTCTGGAATAGTTATTCCAAAATAATTTTGAAGCACTTATTTATATTCCAGAATAGGATGATACAAAACTATTCTGGAATAGCTATTCTGGAAGTTGAAAATTAACTTTTGGAATGGGGGTTCCTGATACCTTTCAAAATAGCTATTCTGGAATAGAAAAAAGTGCTCCAAAACTATTCCAGAATAGTTATTCTAGAAGATAAAATCACCTTCTGAAATAGAAGTGTTCCAAAACTATTCCAAAAAAACTATTCCAAAAAAACTATTCTGGAAGATAAAAATTACCTTCTGGAATAGAGTAGTACAAAATATTCCAAAATAGCTATTTTGGAAGGTAATTTTTATCTTCTGGAATAGAAATATATATATATATGTGTTGGTGGAGGCATGGTGGTGTTAGTGGAGGCGCGCGATGGTACAATGGTGTTAGTGGAGATGCAGTGGTGCGATGGTGTTGGGTGAGGCATAGTGGTGGTGATGGAAGTTGTTGTTGGTCAATGCAGGTCGTCAATAGTGGGGAAGGGAGGTCAATGGTGGGGAAGGGAGGTGTTGAGTCATAAGTCATTTTGGGGTATTTTTGTCCACACAAATAAAATTTAAGGTGTATGATACAAGTTGAGATGTGGAGGATTCAAATGTCCTCACTGTGATACTTTTTTTTTTAATACCGCCAAAATACTTTAAAAATTGAATTAGTGTTGATTTTAATAAATTAAGTAGATTGTTTTTTTATTATTCCATGTCACAATGATACTTTTCTTTTACAAAAAAAAATATAATTTTTACTATTTTAAAAATGTTTTAGTATATCTATAACTCATTAGGTCATACAAAGTTTTGTCTTCCTTTTCTTTTATTAAATTACTCTTTTTTTTAATCATGATATTGGTATAAAGCATTTATCATCGAAAATAGTGACTAATTTCTGTTGGAGATCATGACCGTAAAGAAGGTGGATATTTTCCTCTCAACATGTTTTATTTCATACCCAAGGCTAGGATTCAAACTCTAGACCACTTAGTTAAGAGATACAAATTGTTGTCACTTATACTAATAATATTTTTTTCATATAAAAATAAGATAAAACAGAGTTAATAGCATAATCTCACTTTCTATTCAAATTCCTCATTCTCTCCCCCTCTATTACTTTTTCTTTATTAAATGAAATGTAGAGAGTTTCGCTTAGTTTGATTTTGTGAATAGGAGGGGGGACACCCCCCAACAAGCTAATTAAAAACTCATGGAAACACGATAGAGATTACAACTACTAACACAATGATAGAAATAAAATTAGGAACAAAATCAAAAACCTTTAAATTGACCATCCAAGGCCAAACCATGCCTTGCAAGAGCATTCACAAGTTAATTCCTTTCTCTTAAGATATAAGACCAAGTAAAATAACCACCATTTTGTTGGGTTAACAGGAAATCTAGAAAGGGGGGTTGGATAGATTCTTTTAAAATCTTTATCAATTTGTTCTTTAATTCAATTAAAATAACCCTTTTTGATTAATCAATATTTTCTCAAAAGATTGTTTTAAAAAGATTATCGCAATCAATAAAACTATGAAAACAATATAATGTATAAAACAAAGTTTTTATGGCCCTTTAAAATCAATTCCAATACCAAGATGAATCACAAGACTAAGGGTTTGAGAGAAAGAAAATTACACAAGAGTTTATACTAGTTCAATCTATACATGACCTACATCTAGTTGTTCTAAGACCTCTTAGAACTTCCACTATTAGAAAATCAAGTACAAATACTATGCACACACAATTCCCTAAAAACTAATATTTCCCTTGAAATCCACAAGAAAGAGAATCAAAATTGAAACCCTGTCGAATCTCAAAACCTCTTAGTAACCCTGACCAAGAATCACAAAATAGAAAAGATTTTTAGAATAAGTTTGAATACACCTGAATATGTAGATCTTAATATCTTAAAGCTCTTCGCGTAAGATGATCAAATCATGATGAATGAATGAATGATTCTTTGATGAACTTCAATCCTGAAAAGAAATGCAATGAAATTCTCTTAGATAACTCTCTTGAAATATTTTTCTCAAAGATAGAATGTATAAAGAGTCTCTAATGAAAAGAACACTAAGGGTATTTATAAATTTTGTCAGTTAAAACAGATTTAATCGATTATGAAAATTGGTAATCGATTAATACGTCAAAATCCTCTTTGCTCTGCATTTCCAGAAACTAGATAATCGATTATGAGAATGGGCAATCAATTATTTCATTTCAGACTGAATGCTTTTGTGCTTTTTGGGATTATCGGTTATCCTTTAGGGTAAAATCGATTATAGAATCACACAGAGAGCTTCTACATGTTTCCAGAAGCAGGGTAATGGATTATCTAATGAGACAATCAATTATCCTAAGCTCCAGATCCTTCCTTCTTCTGAAACTAGCTATTACAATCGATTACCAAACTGGCCAATTGATTAATTCAATGATTCAACCAAATTTCAAATAAAAGTAAGTTATGATGCTTTTAGTTAGGAAACTTAGAGACTAGATCAATTCATTAACTTCATATTTGATCCTTACTTAGCATGTAAAAAGACTTAAGACTATTTCACATACATGCCTAGTTCTAAAACAATAAATACAAATGCAACATTCATTAAACATGTTTGGCATTTTAAAGTTATCAAACCAAAACTAAAACTAAGGCCTTAAAGCTTTGATTCGACAATTTCCCTTTTTTTTGGTTTTGATAATGCCAAATCCATATGATGTGTATTGATGTTTTCTTCTCATAGTACCTATTCTATAACTTGCTTCACAAACACGTTAGTAACATATTTTTAATTCAAGTTATTAGATACAACAGTACAATATACTAAAACACAACCAATCATCAATCTTTTGGCATCACAAAGCCAGAAAGAATGTGTATCACACGATAAAAAAATAAGATCAAGACACACAAGATAGAATATAGAAAGAAAGATACCAAATATCATTGATTAAAAAGGAAATTACATATGATTAGAAACATATCACATAATATCCAAAATAGAGAAACAAAACAGTGAACATAAAGTCAAGCCTAGACTATATGCTAATTAGCTTTGGGGCTAACTATCCTAGGCTCTAAGGGGATCCTAGAGGGATAACTAAGGTTCAAATATCATCCACATGAGGTGCTCCCATAGCATCCAGCCTCTTAGAGACAATCTCAAAGCACTCCTCCAGCTTAATGTAGTCCTCCTTGTGCACCCTCATGAGCTCGT
This sequence comes from Glycine tomentella, assembly GCA_007407185.1. Classification (NCBI taxonomy): domain Eukaryota; kingdom Viridiplantae; phylum Streptophyta; class Magnoliopsida; order Fabales; family Fabaceae; genus Glycine; species Glycine tomentella. The sequence continues at coordinate 1,713,035 of PYAF01004221.1, forward strand.
CAATTTTGGCTAGTATCATTTGCTTAGGAGCTCATAGGCTTCTCTTCTATGTCTTCGTGTTGTTCTGTTTGATCTTCTTTACCTTTCTCGATCCATCCAACTCCAGCTTCTTTAGATTTTATATACCCCATTTGCTTTGGCACTTTGTTATTCACTTCAAATTATGCTTCCACAAAACCAAAGAGGAAGGTCTTGGCTATCAACTCTGAAATAATCAAGGATTCTAGAGATCAACATTGCACAGGGACATTTAAAAGACCCAATTTTCTCTTGGTCTTTAGTATATTATGAACAATAATGTTGACCCAGTTAATCTTCAACTTCCCTTTTGCATGAGACAGATAAGAAGGTGAAACTTTAATATATATATATATATATATATATATATATTTTATAGATTTTGCTAAATTTGTTAAGATTTTATAATCTCTCATTATATAAACTAGCAAGATCTATATAATATAGAAGGTGAGACTCAAACTCTTTTTACTTTCACAAATAAATTTTAATATTTTTCAAGGTGTGATACACATATACCAGATTGTATAATAATTTATATACAATATTATATTTTATTTTGTGTTTACCACTCTCTCACATTTTATCATTTATTATATTTTAAATTTACATTTCTCTCCATTTTCTATCTCTTAGTTATATATTTTATTCTACAATTTATGTTCCAAGTATCATACTTTTTTTTCCTTCTCGATAGATAGATGTACATTTTACACATAACTCTTGAAGCTAGAATTTTTCTCTCTCTCACAAGTCACAACTATTTTGAATTGTCATCAAAATATGTTTAATCTACCATTTTTATCTCTATTTTTTAACTAAATTTTAATAATTTTTAAAGAATTTATTAACAGTTACAAAATATTATATTGTAATATAAACGATTTACTGTGAATCTAAATTGTAAATTTATATTAAAATATTAATAATTATAAATTTTAATTGTAATATAATTTTATACTTTACTTTAATTAAGAAAAAATCTTTTATTTTTATCCTCAAAGACCAAACACACCATTGGATATATTACTTCCATCTATTACAATTTGTAATTGCTTATCTTATCGTGTAAAACAACTCTTTATGAAACCGGGGCCAACCCTACCTCACTGCGTATTGTATAAATCAAACTAGTATCATAAAATAAACTCTTAAAAAAGTGCCCCCATCCTCCCAAAATCACCGTCTAGGGTTTTTCTTTTTCCCACTGAAATCAAATTAGGTTATCCTTCTATGGTTTTCGATTTCTGAATTTCCACAGAATCACCATGGCCACTCTCAAAGAGCTTCTTCCTCCTGCGAAATCCTCCTCCACCGCCTACTACGACCACACCAACGATCCATGGTTCAAGCAGCGTTTCTCCTCGGAGGAGGAGGAGAAATCCGCCGCCGCCGCCGCCGCCAAGCAGAAGCCCGTTCTTCCCTACCTGAAGCGGGCCGGTTTCGTCCCCCGGAGAGTCGAGGACTTCGGCGACGGCGGCGCGTTCCCGGAGATCCACGTGGCACAATATCCTCTCGATATGGGAAGAGAAAAGTCCGGCTCCAAACCTGGATCCAAAATCCTTCCTGTCACCGTCGACGCTAACGGCAACGTCGCCTACGACGCCATCGTGAAGCAAAACGAGAACGCGCGAAAAATTGTCTACACGCAGCAGAAGGATCTAATTCCTAAGTTTCTCAAGAACGACGAAGAAGACGACGACGTTTCCGACGACGAAACGCAGAAACAGATTGAGGAAACAATGCAGGAGACCAAGGCCGCTTTGGAGAAAATTGTGAACGTTAGGTTAAGCGCTGCGCAACCGAAGAACGTTCCGAAGCAGAACTCCGATGCGAAGTATATAAAATACAAACCCTCGCAGCAATCGGCGGCGTTCAATTCGGGTGCTAAGGAGAGGGTTATTAGGATGGTTGAGATGCCGGTGGATCCTCTTGAGCCTCCGAAGTTCAAGCACAAGCGTGTTCCTAAGGCGTCGGGGTCTCCGCCGGTGCCGGTGATGCACTCGCCGCCGCGGCCTGTGACGGTGAAGGATCAGCAGGATTGGAAGATTCCTCCGTGCATTTCGAATTGGAAAAATCCAAAGGGTTATACTATTCCTCTTGATAAGAGGCTTGCTGCTGATGGGAGAGGCCTTCAGGAGGTTCAGATTAATGACAATTTTGCGAAATTATCGGAGGCGCTGTATGTGGCGGAGCAGAAGGCGAGAGAGGCGGTTGCAATGAGGTCTAAGGTGCAGAAGGAGATGATGTTGAAGGAGAAGGAGAGGAAGGAGCAGGAGTTGAGGGCATTGGCACAGAAGGCGCGGTCGGAGAGAATTGGAGGGGAGAGAATTGGGGTTGTACCGGCTGCACCACCGTCTGTGCCTATGGATGAGGAGGATATGAGAGTCGATTATGAGCATGAGAAGGAGAATCCGAGGGAGAGGGAGAGGGATAGGGAGAGGAGTTTTGTCAAGGAGAGTAGAGATGAGAGGGAGGAGAGGATGCAGCGTGAGAAAATCCGTGAGGAGAGGAGGAAGGAGAGGGAGAGGGAGAGAAGGTTGGAAGCTAAGGATGCTGCTATGGGGAAGAGGAGCAAGATTACGCGCGATAGGGATCGTGATATTAGTGAAAAAGTTGCTCTTGGTATGGCTTCCACCAAGCCGGGGACTGAGGTTATGTATGATGAGAGGTTGTTTAACCAGGATAAGGGAATTGCTTCTGGGTTTGCCACTGATGATCAGTACAATGTGTATGAGCATGGGTTGTTTACTGCACAGCCCACACTTTCCACATTGTATAGGCCGAAGAAGAGTATTGATGATGAGACTTATGGAGGTGCGGATGAACAATTGGAGAAGATTATGAAGACTGATAGGTTTAAGCCCGATAAAGGGTTTTCTGGGGCTTCTGAGAGGGCTGGTCCAAGGGATCGGCCGGTTGAGTTTGAGAATGAGGAGGCTGATCCATTTGGTTTGGATCAGTTCTTGACTGAGGTGAAGAAGGGTAAGAAGGCCATGGAGAAAGTGGGTGGTGGAGGGACTATGAGGGCAAGTGCTGGATCATCGATGCGGGATGGTAACGAGGGAGGTTCGGGTAGGACTCGCATTGGATTTGAAAGAGGGCATTAGGTAGCAAATATTTAATGATGCCTGACATATTTCTTGTGCGAAGTGTTGACTGTTGAATATCCACAGTCATGGCTTAGGTTGCTATGTCTGAAAATGGATGGTTAGGACAATGTGCTTGTGTTAGCATTTCGGTTTTTCTCCAAACCCCTCCCTGCTGCCCTGTTTAGGTGGTGAAATAAACTGTTTTTGTACACTTTTTTTTAATTCTGTTGTTAAAACTGCTTATTGATGTTACAACAATCTCTTTCCAGTGAATCATATATTGAATGAAATGTAATGTTAAAGTAGATCCTTGTCTATTGGAGGCATATTTGCTCTGGTTTTTGGAAGCTTTGGACTCATAAAAGCTTTTCCTTTCCATCTCACATGTTGATATACAAAGACTTGAAACTTTCAATGTGTAGTTTCCATGCTTTGATTAATTGATTAGACAGTAGCTAGCAACTTATCATAACCATGCTTTGAAAATATATACCTATTGTTGTGATCCAGCATCTGTTACGGCTGTTATAGCACATAAATGCATTTGGGATGTGCATGGGGTGCACTCTATACATGGAGAGTTAGAGCACATGATAAGAACCTTGGGAGAACCACACCACAAAAACTAGCTATTGTAGTTGGAGAGTCCAAGGCCTTATAAACCCCACACTAGAATCTCATACTTCCAATGTGGGACTCAAAGTCCCATACCTTACAATTGGATCCTAACATTCCAACACGCTCCACAGCTCTGGCGCCCACGTGGTCTTATTGTGCACTAGCCCTTTGACTAGTCCCGGGTGAACACTGCAATGTCGGCGTCATCACCCACGCCGCTCGTTTGCAACTGGGAGTCATGGTAGAAGGCTCTGATACCAATTGATAAAAACCTTGAGAAAACCACACCACAAAAGTTAACTATTGTAGTTGGAGAACCCTAGGCCTTATAAACCCCACATTAGAATCCCATACTTCCAATGTGGGACTCCAAGTCCCATACCCTGCAATTGGATCCTAACATCACAATAGTTCTTTCTTGGTTTAGAGCAATTTGGTACTTGGTTTAGAGCTGAAATTGCTGTTGTAGACCCTAGAATTTGTTTTCTCTGGCAGCCATTCTTGCCTGTTGTTAGTTCTGCTTATATTGTAGATAACTCAAATATGGTAAAGCACTACACCAGTGGTTTGATCTGTAGCAGTTTGATGAGACCCTTGAGTCCAATAATTTCAAGGACAAGGAAATATTATCAGTTCAGCAGGTGAACTATGAAACTAAGGGGGTTAAAAGTATATTCTACGATGGGAAAAAGGTGGGACACGTGGCGAAGAATTCAGGTGTAGAGACTAGAGAGGATTCTGTTAGAGAGATTGAGGAGTCAAGGGGAGGTAGGCAATTAGTCATTAAGAAATTCAGCTTTAGGCTTGGGCAAGGAAACAGTGGGTTCCTTGAGTATTTCCTGTTGATTTCTTTTATGTTATTGATACTTGGGTATCTCATTTCATCCTATGGTGAGATTAATACACTGTTTTTCATTTCATTCTGAAGATTGGAGATTATTCTTATTACTGTTTGGTGGTTGTTTTTATCAGTCATTCTTTTCTCGTGTGCATTTTTATTGATTTGCATATATCACCCGGATGCGGCAGCCTGCATGAAATAAAAGTCAACTGTTTGGTGCTTTTTAATCTAATTTCTGCACAGATTCAAACTAACTAAATTAGTTGATGATAATTATCTTGGATACTTACCAATCAACATATACATGCGAGTTCATACCAGTCATTAAATATATACTTTTAAACTGTTGAAAATATTTCTTTTAAAATATAGTAGAATTGTTTTTCTTGCATTTTGCATATAAAGGAGTAGAGGTCTAACGCTCTAACCTTTCACTAATAATACTTATTATTATGAGTTGTTAATGGTTGTTAATGTTGTGCTATATGTTGTGGATAGTCAATAAATGGAAACTGGTGTAGTTCATTTTACTTTGTTAAATTCCATCTTTCCCAATTGATGTTGTTTGAAAACTTGAGAAGTGAGGGTCTTTGAAGACTATAGATATGAGAAGATATGATGAATGTATCAGCAATGTATTGTTTCCATTTGCCCCAGTTTACAGCTTCTTGACTTAACCGGTTGTGAGGGTGTTTCTCGAGAATGTATTGCTGAGCCTTTAACTTTAAAGAGATGCTATGAGATAAGGCATTTGAACCTGGCTTATACAAGGATTGAAGTGCTTGAGATAGAAAATTGGAGGGCATTGAAATAATTGAATCTAAAGAATTGTAAGTTGGGGCAAAAATTTTAAAAAAATACAATTTAATTATTTAATTAGCAAAAGGGGGCAGTTGAAAAAATATTTAGCAAAATGGGGTAGTGAAACACGCCCAGCTGGGGCGTGTTTCACCAGATGGCGTCACGTGGCAGGCTGAAACAGTGTCCTAGGATTTTCGCGGTGTTTTCGTAAATTACGGAAGGTCGTAACTTTTGACTGGGACGTCCGATTGACGCGAAACCGGTGGCCACGCGCTCGAAATTGAGAGGAGAAGGCCTGGGCAAGTTCCCAAAGGGTTTATGTTTTAGGGTTTCAGATTTTGGATTTTGGGTATCGAATTTAGGGTTTGGGATCTAGGGTTTAGGGTTTAG
>PYAF01004221.1:1718894-1754719 GCA_007407185.1 Glycine tomentella
CTAAATTCGATACCCAAAATCCAAAATCTGAAACCCTAATCATAACATAAACCCCTAACCTAAACTGAAATCCATCAACCTAAATCTGAAACCCTAAACCATAAACCCTAGATCCTAAACCCTAAATTCGATACCCAAAATCCAAAATCTGAAACCCTAATCACAACGTAAACCCCTAACCTAATCTGAAACCCATCAATCTAAATCTGAAACCCTAAACCCTAAATCCTAGATCCCAAACCCTAAATTCGATATCCAAAATCCAAAATCTGAAACCCTAAAACATAAACCCTTTGGGAACTTGCCCAGGCCTTCTCCTCTCAATTTTGAGCGCGTGGCCACCGGTTTCGCGTCAATCGGATGTCCCAGTCAAAAGTTACGACCTTCCGTAATTTACGAAAACACCGCGAAAACCCTTGGACACTGTTTCAGCCTGCCACGTGGCGCCATCTGGTGAAACACGCCCCATCTGGGCGTGTTTAAACACGCCCCAGCTGGGCGTGTTTCACTACCCCATTTTGCTAAATATTTTTTCAACTGTCCCCTTTTGCTAATTAAATAATTAAATTGTATTTTTTTAAAATTTTTGCCTGTAAGTTGGTGAATGATTTTGTTGCTTGGGTGGAGTTTCTTTTGGTAGTGACATACCTGCCAGTAGTAAGAAATCCTGTTTGGGGTTAAGAGTAGTGCTATTTTAACAACATTCTCACAACAAAGAAAGGAATAAAAATAAAAGCCAAGTGTAAAATAAGATGGGTGATGTGACGAAAAGACATAAGAAAAAAATGTTTTATTAGAATGTATTGTTAAAATAGCATTTTTATGATAAGTTGCAAGCTGTGTGTATCTGTGTTGCGGGTTATTTTTTTCGTTAGTGTTGTTTTTTCGTTTTTGAGGAATGTATATAACGTTATAGTATGAATAAATGCTAGTTTCTCCATTCTAATAATCGTCGTCTTCCTTGATGAACATTGTAACCTTCAGTGATCAAGGTTGAGATAGACTGATGTGTTATGCCTTCCGAATATTCAAAGCATAAATTCATAATGTTATGCGGAGCAAAATTAATAATGGTCACGGTTCTCACAAGTAAGATTAACATGTTATTTTGACTTTCTTTTCTATATTTCTTCACAACTTTTTTAAACATATTACCGATTATTTAAATTTATTTGTTAAAAAGGATTATTTTTAAATAAAATAAGCAATCTTTTTTATGTGTTTGTTTAAACTGTTATTGGTTAAAAATATTTCTTTTCTTTGCATTTTTTAGAAAGCAAATTCAATATGTCTCTTATAATTTTTTTTTTCACAATTATATTTTTAAGTTTAAACAAATGAATCCAGTTTAGCAATAAGTAAAATTCATTTTCAAACTCTTCCCTAGTCTAGTTTTAGTCCGTCGCCGCAAGTTTAAGTATAATTCTAGGGACTTAATTATTGGGATTTATAGAATTTATCTAATAATGAATCTTTTTTAGGTATTCAAATATTGTGTATTTTTAGGTTTTTTTTTTCTCAGCAAATAAGATGATATATATATATATATATATATATATATATATATATATATAACATGACTCTTATTAGAACACTATCTTATATGATAATATGAGAATAATTAATAACAATTATTGGATGAAGATTAAAAATAGTAAATAATTGAGATTAAAATTTTTAAAATTTTAAAATATTATCAAATTTCTAAAAGATTAACCAAACAACAAATTTATAAGAATTTCAATTATCACTTCTTAAAATACCTTAATTAACTCACCACCACCATGATCACCATTGCAACCACCATCACAATCATTGTTGCCATCACCACCACCATTGTCAATTGTCACCATCTTTGCCGTCATGACCTTCGTCATCGTTACTGTCATTATGATGACCATCGTTGCAGACACCATCATGATTATCACCGTCGTTATGATCGTTGTTGTTGCTACCATCACCACCATTGTCGTCAATGGTGGTGGTGGCGACAACTTCAACGATGATAATTATGACGGCAAAGGTAGTGATAACAGTGATGATTTTTGTAGTGGCGTTGCTGACATAAATTAATTTTTTCCGATAAAGGACATAAATAAAAATTTTAAAACATTTGATTTCATTTTTTAAAATTTTATGATTAAATAAAACTTTAATTTGAATTTAAAATATTTTAATCTTGATCTTATATTTTACTATAATGTTTGAGATAGATCATTCTCATTCTTGTTGGTTTTTATTTTAAAATTATAAAATATCTGTAACCAACCTGATAGTGGTCAACAATAATTCAAGAAACTAACCACTACCCACATCCCCTATTTTTTTTTTGCAACGTTAACGTCCCTTCTTTTAACACATCGTAATTGACCCTTTGATGGCAAGAGGTCTATAAATAAGTGTGTCTACAGCCTTCTTGGGTCCCTGAACTCATTCTATATACATCAGTATATACACCATCTAGTGCTTTAGAATCAGAGTTTAGAAGACTCAAGAGAGATCTTCAGTGCAATTCAAATACTCAAAACCGTGAGTAATGGCGGAAGGTATTTATGATCTTATTTTTTCCGCACTTAATCTAATTGCTTATATTGTTTATGTATAAGTATAATTAGATTATTTAGTTTTTCTTACATTTGGTATCAGAGCCCGTTTATTGTCTCTGTCTTGCTTTTGTTTGACACTCATATATGTGAAATATTATTTTATTAAAATATGAGTATTTCATTTGAACGTTTTAATTATTAAGAAGCTTTGGAATCATATGAAAATTGAGTTTCTAAGCTTTATGTAAATTAAAAATGGATTTCGGTGTTGAAAAAGGCTAAAAAACCATTGGGATTTTAATTTGGGTCCATGGGTCAAAGTGACCCAGCTCAAGGTTGATGATGATGAACAATAATAAATAAATAAAAAGGAAGCTTTTAGTGGTGGCTGAGGTTTGAACCCATGAGCTTCCCTTAAATGATACCCACATCAACCACTAGGCTACATGAAGCTATATAAAATACTTTGTTGTTTTATTTCTATGTTATATGTTTATGCGTTCCTGTAGAATTTTGAAATTTGTAGAATTTTGATTTGTTTTATGCATGAATATATTATGGAAAAGTTTATTCTATGCATATATATTAAATCAAATGTATAATATATGTGTCGATTATGCAATTGTATATGAGAATTTTATTCATCATTATATTATATCTTGATCTTGAAGTGTATAATATGATTTATTCTCATATAATTAACTTTTATGTCTAAGTGATCTTTATAATTTTAATTAATTATGGATTAGTCACAATATCTATAATTTAATTAAAATTATATATTAAATTGTTTAAAGATCATATAAAGAATTAGGCATAATATTGTAATTTATTGTTACTATTCCTATTTTTATTTTATTTATTATTTTTATTTTGATTTGTGTAACAGTTGTGATACGTGTACGAGTAGCATTATGCCAATGCTATTGTTTATGCTATCATGACTTGGCAATTCAAGAATTCAAAATAAAATGAAATTAAATAAAATAAAATGCATTAGATGGGAATTGAACCTTAACCAACTAAATGACTATAAAGCATTTTGCCAATTGAACTAATGACAATTTTGTGAAATATGTTCACATGACCTATTGTTATTCTGTCATTACATGTATTAATTTATGTTTTCCTATACATGTAATATTAAGTTGATTAATCTAAATAATTGATTATTTAATTTTATTGTTTATGGTTAATTACAGTAAAGTTAATTTTGGAAATTAGATAATATTTAGTGATCTTTATAATTTAATTAATTAAAGTCTAGCCACAGTAACTTTAATTATTTAAATTATATATTAAGACTCTCTAGATCACATAAGGTAAATGATATTATTTGTAATTAGTCATATATAATATAATAGATATCATCCCACATGAATTTCTATTATAGTTTTGTATGATTAATTAGGATAAAATATTAAGATGATATTTTTTGATTTGCCCACAAGGATCAAGAAATATAACTTGATAGTTTTATCATAATGTTTATGTGAATTTAATTGAATTAAAATTTTAGCCCACAGACAAATTTTATGTCACTAAATTCATAATTTTATAAGCATGATTTACATTGGTAAAGCATGAAACATTATTTTTGTCTCAAATTTTAATGATAAGCATATATGTTGAATTATTTTGCAACTATACAACTTATTAATACAATTGATATCCCAGAATTAAGAGGGGATTATTTTTTTATCTGAAAGGAAAAGATTTTACTGACGTTAGGGTATATGAACATTGATTATGCTATCTTGAAACTAAGCCACCAACAATTATAGAGAACAATATATACTATGGTATATAGGCTGGTATTAAGGGCTCAGTTGAACAGTATGACAATGTGAGAGTGTTCCTGAAGTACATTGATGAACAATTTGAAACTTCAGGAAAGACATTGACAAATACCTTAATAATGAAATCTTCTTCCATGAAGCTCAATACTTTGAGGGATGTGCGTGAGCACATCATGCATATGAGGGACATTGCAGCTCAACTAAAAACTTTAGAGGTGGACATGTCTGACTCCTTTCTAGTGCATTTTATTCTGAATACTCTCCTTAAAATATCCGACAACACACATAAAGTCAAATGGTCTATTAATGAACTCATGACCATGTGTGTTCAGGAAGAGGGGAGGTTGCAATTGGAACAAGGAGAGAGTTATCTTATGATGATTGAAAGAAATGATAATAAGAAAGGTCATAAGAACAAGGGAAGTGGTAAAATACCACCTCAAGCTGAAATTAAGAAAGAATCCAGGTATTTCTTCTATAAAGGAAGGGGCACATGAAGAAAGGTTGTCCTAAGTTCAAGATATGGTTTGGAAAAGAAATATATGCCTACCTCTTTAGTTTGTTATGAATCTAATATGATTAATCATAACACATGGTGGATTGATTTGCAATATGTCCTTTTCTATATTAATTTGCAAAATGATACCACTTATGATGTTGTGCATGTTAATGTTGGCACAAAACGATGTGTTATGAATGAGGATTTATCTATGTTGTGGCACCTAACATTAGGACACATCTCTATCAAGAGAATTAAGAGATTGGTAAATAAGGGGTACTTAGTGCTTTGAATTTTGCTGATTTTGATACTTATATAGATTGCATTAAGGGTAAGCAAACTAACAAGTCTAAGAAGGTGCAAAGAGGAGCTCAAATCTATTAGAAATCATATATACATATATTTGTTGTCCAGATATGGACGCAAGTAGTCCGAAATACTTTATCACCTTTATAGACGATTATTCACGATATATGTATCTCTACTTACTTCGTTGTAAAGATGAAGCTTTAGATGCCTTTAAAGTTTTTAAGGCCGAAATGGAGAAACAATGAGGAAAGAAAAATTAAGATCATGAAATCCAATAGAGGTGATGAATACTATGATAGATACACAGAAAATGGACAAGCACCTGGTCTATTTACGAAGTTTCTTCAAGAACATGGGATTGTTGCCTAGTACACTATGCCTGGTTCTCCGGATCAGAATGGTGTGGCAAAAAAGGAAGAAACCGAACCTTAATGGACATGGTGCAAAGTATGCTTAGTAGTTCCAAGCTTCCTAAGTCATTGTGGACTGAAGCACTGAAGACGACAATGTACATATTGAACCGAGTTCCAACTAAGGCTGTCTTAAAGACACCATCTGAGTTATTTAAGAGTAGGAAACTGAGTTTGCAACATGTAAACGTTTGGGATGCCCGTCTGAAGTGAAAATATATAACACACAAGAAAAGAAGCTTGACCCAAGGACCATTAGTGGATACTTCATTGGATATGTTGAAAGGTCTAAGGGATACAGTTCTTACTATCCATTTCATAGTACAAGGATTGTGGAATCAAGAAATGTTGAATTTTTTGAGAATGACTTGATTAGTGGGAGCAATCAATCCAGAGATTTTGTTTCTGAGAAAGATCATTCAGTTACTCAATCATCCAATTCAAATCTTAGATTGGTTGTTATTAACAATACCCTTCCAGCTCAACCAGGTGTTGTGTAACCTATCATTCAAGATCCACAACCTGCTGATAGTCTACTAGATCAAGTTGTTCATGAGGAACAAGAAGAAATTGTTGATCAACCAATTGAACAACAAGTTCCTCAAGAAGATAATGAAACAACATTAAGGAGATCTACCAGAATAAAGAAATCAGCGATATCGAGTGATTTTGTTGTGTATCTACAGGAATCTGACTATACTATTGGAGCTGAAAATGATCCTGAAACATTTTCACAAGTCATGAGTTTTAAAGAATCAAACTTGTGGTATGATGCTATGAAAGATGAGATGAATTCTATGACATCGAATGGAGTCTGGGATCTTGTTCAGTTTCTTGATGGTGCAAAAGCCATTGGATGTAAATGAGTCTTTCTAAGAAATACTCATTTAGGCAACATTGAGAGATATAAAGCAAGACTCGTAGTCAAGAGATTTAATCAAAAGGAAGGAATCGACTACAAGAAAACATTCTCTCCTTATCTAAGTAAGATTATCTTCGCATCATTCTGACACTGGTTGCACATTTTGACTTAGAGTTGCAACAAATGCATGTGAAAATGGTTTTTCTCAATGGAGACATAGAGAAAGAGGTTTATATGAAACAACCTAAAGGATTCTCTTCTCTAAGGGTGAGCAATTGGTATGCAAGCTTAAGAAATCTGTATATGAAACAAGCCTCCCGTCAGTGGTACTTAAAAATTTCATGACGTTATTTCTTCATTTGGTTTCGTAGAAAATGTTATGGATCATTGTATATACTAGAAGGTCAGTGGGAGCAAAATTTGTTTCCTTATTTTATATGTAGATGATATTTTTACTTGCAACCAATGACAAGGATTTTGCTATATGAGGTGAAATAATTTCTCTCTAAGAACTTTAATATAAAGGATATGGGTGATGCCTCTTACGTTATTGACATCAAGAGACATAGTAAAAGGTGTTCATTGTTTGTCTCAAAAGAGCTATATTAACAAAGTTTTGGAAAGATTTGGAATGAGTGATTATTCACCAAGTGTAGCTCCCATGGTGAAGGGTGACAGGTTTAATTTAAGCCGGTGCCCAAAAAATGATCTTGAGCGGGAACAAATGAAGAACATTTTGTATGCTTCGGCTGTTGGAAGCCTTATGTATGCTCGGGTCTACACAATACCTGATATTACTTTTGTGGTTGGAGTGTTAAGGAGACATTAAAGTAACCCAAGTTTAGACCACTGGAAAGTTGCAAACAAAGTGATGAGATGCGTTTAGGAAACTAAGGACATGCTTATGTATAGACGGACTGACAACTTGGAAGTGATTGGATACTCAGATTCAAACTACGCTGGCTGCGTTGAAGTTAATAATTTCGGGATATATTTTATGCTAGCCAGTGGAGCTGTGTCTTGGAGAAGTGTCAGGCAGACCTTAATTGACTGCTACTTCCACTATAGAGGTTGAGTACATTTCTTGTTTTGAGGCTACCTTACATGGTATGGATAAGGAGTTTCATTTCTGGACTTAGAGTTATGAATTTCATTTCTAGGCTATTGAAGATATACTATGATAATTCAGCTATTGTTTTTATGGCTAAGAATAACAAAAGTTGTAGTCGAAGCAAAGACATCGACATTAAGTATCTAGCTATAAGAGAATGTGCTAAAGATAATACAGTGGTTATTGAACATATTAGCATTGAATTAATGATTGTTGATCCTTTAACTAAGGGCATGCCACCATTCAAATTTAAGGATCATGTGGAAAGGATGAGAATTGGTTTCCATATGTGATTTTTATTGTAAGAATGATATTACGAAACTCTATTGTGATATTTTTCGTTCAGTTTATGCATGCGCATCTACAGTTATTTATTCTGAGAAACATCAATTAAGTTTGGACCTAGAATAAACATTGGGTTTATTCATTAAGTCGTATGGGCTTGAGTATAATGCAATGTAATAGATGGAAGATACTACTCGCTCATTATTAAGAGGACTTATCGCCATGATTCATGCATTTTATTTCTTGTTATGTAAATTAAGGGACATGTCGACCAAGTGGGAGAATGTTGGTTTTTTTTTTTTTAAATTATAAAATATCTGTAACCAACCTGATAGTGGTCAACAATAATTCAGGAAACTAACCACTACCCACATCCCCTATTTTTTTGCAACGTTAACGTCCCTTCTTTTAACACATCGTAATTGATCCTTTGATGGCAAGGGGTCTATAAATAAGTGTGTCTACAGCCTTCTTGGGGTCCCTGAACTCATTCTATATACATCAGCATATACACCATCTAATGCTTTAGAATCAGAGTTTAGAAGACTCAAGAGAGATCTTCAGTGTAATCCAAATACTCAAAATCGTGAGTAATGGCGGGAGGTATTTATGATCTTATTGTTTCCACACTTAATCTAATTGCTTATGTTGTTTATGTATAAATATAATTAGATTATTTAATTTTTCCTACAATTCTTACATATGATCATTATCATATAATATATGTCTACCGCAAAATGGTGTAATTTTTCCATAAATTACCAAAATGAGTAGATTTTGAACGGAAATAAGTAAATCGTGCTTCCAAATACGATTTCAGAAGAAATTGTGCTTTCAAGGATTATTTCACTTTTCCAGTTTTTTATTTTTATAAAAAAATATAAAACCGTAGCGGTAAAACCACCACAAATTTCCTGTTTCTTATGTAGTGAAACAATTTGTGGTGGCTAAAGGAGGAATTCGTGACAGTTTCTTAATTGTTATAATTTTTTTTATAAAAAAACTAAAACCAAAAAAGTAAAATCGATTTGAAACTACTATTTCTTCATGTTAAAATCATTTTTGAAAGCACAATTTATCCATTTCCTGTAATCTTTTAAAATCTACCAATTTTAGTAATTTATGAAATAAATTTCACCAAGTACAAAGCCGAATGCTAGCCATATACGGAGTAATGATATAGACTAACCAAATTGTGTATTTTTAGGTGAACTCTTATAAATGCAATGTTATTTTTTGTCTTACTTTTTATATTACTTTTTATAAATATTCTAATTAAGCATTACATTTATTAAAAGTGAACAAATTCAATGAGTTTTGCATCGAAATATTGGTGTTCTCGAAAGAAAAATCAAATAAAAGAAAGGTCGTGGCATTACTTTAAACTTTAAAGTCAATGCAATGGACATCATCAATATTATTTGACAGACAACCTCAATAACTATTGTTTATCTTTGTATCCATTGTATCGGTGATGATAAGATAAGGTCACTCATGATGAGTCAGATGATGAGAATCAAGTCATGTTTCATTAAAAAAAAAAATCCTTTGTACCAAAAAATGGCAAATTATAATATTTTGACAGAATATTACATTATTTTCTTTGGACAAATTATAATAATTTGATAAATAAAAAATAACATTAACTTGTTTGATCCTACCGAACTAATTCATTATTGTAAAAGTATATTTATGTGTATGAAAAAAATATGTAATACAGATATCAAGTTGTCAATTCTATAAATAGATATTCGCGCATCCCATATTGAAAATTAATTTCTTATTCTCAACTAGTTGTATTTAAGTTTTAAAAAATCATTAAGTCCTTGTAGTCCATAATATATATATATATATATATATATATATATATATATATATATATTTTAACGATATAAACATACGCCACTTTTTTAATTGTTGTATTCATCTAATATTTTTTTAGTTAGCCTAAAATATTTTTTTTTTCAGAGTCAGTCTCTTTTAATGAAAAAAGTAAGGCACTAAATTATAATTATGTTTGAATTAATAAAATTAAATGATATTAGTTGTAATAAAAGTCCTGATATTTTTAGTTTTCTTTGGTGGATATTCTTTGGTACAAGAAAAATATTCACATTTATTCATCAGACATGATTGCATCCCTTTTTTTTATAGTGTGCATTCAATTTTTGTTTTGTTTCTATGCTTTTGTTGAAAAAGACATCACCATTTGACAACACTTTGGAGAACGCATGTTCTAGAGTAGAAAGCCGCCTTGCCATCCTTTTTCATGTCTCGTTGATGTAATTTTACTTCATTATCTAATTATAAATTATTATAAATATATTATACTTTCATGAATTAAAATACCTGTTTTTTATTCATAAAAATTAAAAATAATATTTAAAAATTTATAATAACCTATGTATTCTATTTAATTAATAAAATTAGACTTTGCTAGATTTAAAATTATAGTTTACTCAATAAATATTCTAAATCCGTGTTTCGATTGCACCCCAACTCAATAAAAGTACGCCAATTGGCAGTTGGATGCATAAGCTACAATTAGGATCTTTAAGTTTGACGTTGAAAATCATGTCCACATTTAAGTCTGTTTAGCTTGTAGTTATGAGATTAGTGATCTTTTGAAGTTTCTCAAAAAGTGTGAACAATGATAAAACATGTTGAAAACTCCGGTGTTGATTTATGGGAAAAGTTATTGTTATTAAAAGCAGTCAAAACATATTATCGAGGTTTCAGAAATGGCTACCTACGAAAGATTTTAATTAATGAGGATGTTGAGTGACGTGTCACCGTGTGATGTGTTATAGTGTGTGAGCAGCTTAAAAGTTAATAATCAGGGACGTTATAGATTACACAATAGAATGAAATCGTTCATTATGTAACAAAAAAATGTTACGCCACAAAATAATGATTTTGTTGGGCTGTAAATTATGCAGCAAACATTTTTTTTAAAATAACCAGTTATTTTGTATTGATTTTGTAGGTCTTGGAATAATTTTCCATTTGATGAGGTTACAATGCCACCTGAGTGAGAAAATATGGATGATAGAAACCAAACTTTATTTTACCAACCAACCTTTTATATGGAGTCGAGCCTAATGATACTGGTTTGGGAAATTATAATGATGAAAATGTGGGTAGTGATGGCACTGATATGCTGTCGCAACATAGCTATCCTAACTTTTCTAGTTTTTTCATGATTGATGAGGTATATTTTATTACTTTTATATGTTTGTGTTTTGTGAATTCTTGTATTTTATTACTGAATAATTTTTCGATTCTTTTAATTTTTCAAGAGCATGGTGATTTGTTGAATTAGACTCGCGTATGGGAAAGGAGCACAAATTTGTGATTTTGATTCAAAATTACGAAGTAAGTAAAAAAAATGTTATATTGTGTTGCAAAAAAGAGGAAAAGAAGTACAAAGACAAGTTAGTGCGCAAGAGCACTGGAACCATAAAATGTGGGTGTTCTTTTAAATTAAAAGAGAGGTTTGTGAGAATCATAGGTTTGAAACTTTATGTAGAATGTGGTTTTCATAACCATAAAGTGATGGCAACATTGTTTGGCCATTCATATGCTAGTCGTTTAAGCAGTAAAGAAAAAATTATAGTTAATCAATTGACCAAAAACATGGTGAAGCCTGATCAAATTTTGTTGACAATCAAAGATCAAGATTAGACAAATGTCAACACCATCAAAATCATATACAATGAACGTCAGAAATATCATTGCATCCAAAGGGGTCTAAGAACAAAAATACAACATCTCATGAAGTTGATAGAATGCAATGGATATGTTTATTGGTTTAGATGATTGGACAGTGAAGATGCCACTAGAGATATATTGTGGGTACATCCAGATTCCATCAAACTTCTGAATTCATTTTCAATAGTGTTGATTTGTGATACAACTTACAAGAAAAAAAATATCATTTTCCACTATTAGAAATTATTGGTATCACTTCAACGAACATGACTTTTGTGGTTGCCTTTGCTTATTTAAGTTCTCAGATAACATATAATTTTGAATGAGCTTAGGTAAGGTGAAAATATTGTTTTTGAAAGATGATATGTTGCCTCAAGTTATTGTCAATGATAGGAATCTTGATTTCATGAATTCATTAGAAACTATGTTTCTTTCTTCAACCAACATGTTATGCCTATTCCACATTACAAAGAATGTCAACGCAAAATGCAAAGTCCATGTAGATAAGGTTGAAGAGTGGCAAAATATCATGGATGCTTGGAATTGTTGCTGCAATATTCAGATGAAGAATCGTATAATGAACGTTTGGAAAACTTTACAAATCGGTGTGTACATTATAAAGTATTTGTTGACTATGTCCAAAATACTGTCCAAAATACATCATTGACGCCTTTTAAGGATAAGTTTATACAAGCATGTATTGATCGGCTCATGCATCTCAGAAACACAAAACCAAGTAGGTACATAAATTCGTTGAATTGCGTAATTACTTTGATATTAGTTATTTTTTAATATTGCAGAATTTTTTACATTTCATTTTGTTGCATAATAGGGTTGAAGGCATATATGCGAGATTGAAGAGGTTGCTTCGTGATAGTATGAGAGATTTGTGTAGTTGTTGGGGTGCAATGAGTAACATGCTTGTCTTGCAACATATGACGATTAAGGCTTTGTTTTAGAAAAGTGTAACATTCAATTTTCACCTTATAAGAATTGATTTATTTT
The DNA here is from genome assembly GCA_007407185.1 of Glycine tomentella. Lineage (NCBI taxonomy): Eukaryota > Viridiplantae > Streptophyta > Magnoliopsida > Fabales > Fabaceae > Glycine > Glycine tomentella. Next base: position 1,731,432 of record PYAF01004221.1, read on the forward strand.
AGGAAATTAAATATTTCCTAAAATAAATATTGTTTGATTTAAAGAGAATTATTATCACAAGAAATTGTGATTAATTCTTTGAGTAATGTATTTGTGTGAATTGATGTTGTATGAATTCTTTTATAAGTATATTTTATTTGATCAGAAGTCTTTGTAATTAGCTTTTAAATATGTAACATTATATGTTTATTATGTTGGGCCTAGAATACAAATATATTAGTTTTGGATTTATATAATAAAAACAAAATAAGGTGTCATAGGGGTGTGAATAATAGAAAAGGGGTGCTGGACATAAAACTGACCGCTTTCTAAAAGAAAGAAAAAAATAGAATTCCAGAAGTTTTATTTTTTGTGCGAATAATTAGTTTATTAAAAGGTTGAATAGAATTATTATAAGAATTTGAAGTCATAAAATAAAAAGGTAGAATTAATAATAGATTTAAAGATTTAGTAATCATAGGACTTGTGGGTTCTCTCATTTAGTATCTATCATTAATCCTATTTATTCTCTTATTACCCAAGTAGACTATAAGTAGAGAATTTTAGAGACAGTAGAGAAAAAGTTAGAGTGGAATGAAGTTTGAAGTTCTTCCTTGATGGTGGTAGAAGAGTGACACAAGTTTGATTGAGGAAAAATGTTATTTTATGGGAGTGTAGAGATGGACCTTAAGGCTCTCTCATTCCATGCCATTATTATTAATATGGTTTGAAGTGTTGATTTTGAATGAACATCATGATGAACTTGTATGAATGTCTATAAACAAGATGAACATAAAAGAAATTGAAAAGACCTAATCCATCTTCATGTAGGGTGTAACTTTGACTACTAATGTTAGTATTTACTCATTCTAATTATTACTAGCGGAAACACAGGTGTTATCATGTTTGTGTGTTCGCATTTCTATTGTGTTATATTATATATAAATTAAAGAGAGAAAACACGTGTATTCTTGTATATTTATTTTATTGTTGGAAAATATTTCTTATATTTCTTTAAGAAAAAAACATTTCAAGTTTTTCAGAATAAAAAAAATTAAAGAAAGTAGTGGGATAGTTTGAGATTTTAAAAACAAAAAGAAATGACAATATTTAAGTAATACTCATTAATTTAAGAAAAAACTAAGAAAATAGTGGAACAATATGAAATCTTAAATTTAAAAAGATATTGTTATTTATAAATAACAATATTTAATTTACTATGTTCATTCTTAAAAGGTTTTAAAAAAAATCTTTTATCCAATACAATCATTAACAAATATGAATCTCATAGTAGTTGTTTTAAAATTTTGGTTTATAATTAATTGTTACCTTATTAAAATAAAAATAAAAATTGGACAATATAAAAAAAAAATCCAATAGAAAATTGGAGTAATTTGAATTTTAAAATTAAAAAAATAGACAATTTAAAAAAATAGTGATTTCTTTAAAAAAGAAAATATCATTCTCATAAGTCAAAAAAATTATTTTAAAAAATTGTTAATTGTTAAGTTTTAAAATTTAAAATATTGGAGGGTTTAAAAACTAAAGAGATAGTGAGGTAGTTTAAAGTTTTAAAATTTAAAAAATTGGTATGTTTTTTTAAAAGAGTGGCTTAGTTATAAAAAAAATATAAGAGAATAGTTTGCGGTGGTTTTATTTGATAGCCTGTAGTGGAGGGGTTTGGAATTTTATTATTAGAAAAATTGAGAGCTTTTTATTTTATGTAAAAAATGAAATTGGGAACTGTTTAATAAATGTTTCAAAATATTAGATGAATAGGAATAAAACAATAAAACAAAAGTTATAAAAACAACTATTAAAGTGAAGGAAATATTAAAATACTGAAATGAAGTGAAAACTAAGATAATTTTCTTTGATAATCTTCTCTTGATTCTATTGTTATAACATGTGTTCACCCTTTCTAAATTTAAATGTGTATTAGTGTATATATTAATATTATTATAAAGAAGTATAATTATTTATATACACAATTAATCATTAAAAGATCTTTATGTTATATCATTTATATTATGTTATAGTATTTTTATTGCGCTAAATATGATATATTGTCACAATTTTATTGTGCTAAAATTAGTATATCGTATTCTAATGTACATATTAATTTTAGTTTAGTATTTTATTTTTGAATACACGTTAATGTATACTTTTTTTTTACTTCTTGCTACTTTATAATAATTGTATCTTATTATATATATATATATATATATTATTTTTCATTTAATAATTTGATTTTAGTGTGATCATTTTTCTTTTTTCTTCCATTTAGGCATGACAATTGAACCAAAGGGGTATAATAGATGTATGAGTATTAAAAACCCAATAATATAATGTTCAATTCCTGTATATAAAAAGAAACATGACAATTGAAGGCTCCGTGTCATTAGAAAATGTTGGTGACAGTTTATTAATTAGTTGTATGATTCATTAGAAAAGATCCATCACAATATAATTAGTTGTGTTAGGTTCAGAATAAAGAAAAGTAAATGGAAGCGGAAGTTTTAAAATTTCAAATAAAAATAAGATAGATCCATTCATCTATTATACATTTGAATGTGCTTATTTTAAAAATAAAATTATATACATCTAAAATGGACACTGAATGTTAATTGTATTTCTGTTTTCTCTGTAACTTACTTGTCTACTAAATAATTCATTGTCTTTGTCCCATGTTAGATTTTTGTCTTCTATTTCTTGTATTTTGTCTTCATGTTTTTCTTTGTTGTTATTTTCTTGATTATTGAGTATTTAAATTTTTCATAGTATTTATATCAGTTACCTAAATGATAAATAGAAAGAAAGTTGACAATATATTGGAGAATTTTGTAGTGGGGAAAGAATAAAATGGAGAGAGAATAACATAAAAAATAAATAAATATCTTTAAAATCAAATTAATCCAAAATTTGATAAATTCCTTTGAATGTGATTGTTGATAAAAAAAAAATTTAAGAAATTTTTTGAAGTTATGGAATTTTGATAAACCTGAAATGCAGTTCCTTCCATCAGTTGAAGGATAAATATTAAAAGTAAAACGAGATATTCATTCGTAATATTATTGGCCGGAGAACATGAGAAGAATAATAGATGATACTTTTCTAATTAATTAATGGACAAAAATGTCAAATAAAATATGTACAGTAAAAGGAAATATCCCTTTTATATATTATTTTTATTATAGCATTTATTTGAAGAAAGTAAATATTTTTTATATACTTAATTCATGAAGAAAAATACATTTTGGAATTCTATAGTTTTATCTAAATTAAAATTATAAAAGTTATGATAATCATTATTATAAACTTTTAAGAGAAACTTTTATTATAAATAAGTGTCTGAATTATATAAGTTAATAAAGTTAATATTATCCTTATTTGTAAAGAAAATGTTGTTATTATAAAGTAACATTTATATACTACAATTCATTGTATAAGAAAAATTATTTTACCAGAGTGTAAGGATTACATAAAAATAAGGTATTATTATCATTATTATGTTATTATATATGTGTCACGTGTATTTATATATGCTCATAAGTATAAAAAGTGATTTTATAAATGATTATTTCTATTTCACAAATAAATTAAATATAACAGAGTTATCAAATTATTTAAAATTATATAAATATGAATGATTCTTATAATTTTATTTGATAATAAAATTATTATTATTATTATTATTATTATTATTATTATGTTGATCTTATAATTATTTTAGAAAAGAATATTAAGGAAATAATATGATAAAATAAGAATCTTAATATAATTATAGGATGGATGGAGCATGTGATGTAATGATTACATCGGTATCATTATATATGGAATTTATGTCTTGGAAAGTGATGGTGTATCCTTATTATTATTATTATTATTGTTGTTGTTGTTGTTGTTGTTTCTTGTACCATATCCTTATATATTTTTGTTAAAGGGTGAGAACGACCCTTTTGTGTTGATATGGATAGTTAATCCACATGTATGAACCTTAAAGCCTAAAAGTTGGATTAGCCAAGTTAGGTGGAAGGTTTTGCATGTGGTGTAGGAAGCTATGATTTAATACACTGAAAGTTGATATGAGTAGCCTGAACAAGAGGTTTAAAGGGTGGAAGACATCGAGTGTGTGATGTCTCAACGGATAGGTCGCCCCCTATGTTTTAGGATTGATAGTGCCAACTCGTACATCCCAATAAACACAAAGACAACTTATGATGGAGCGAAAGGTATATCTCTTTCGGGGATTTCATCCGATTGTTTGCGTGTAATAAGATTATATGTTTGACAGACAATTGGTATTGGTATCATGGTACCAAGTGTATTATGTGTTGACTGCACATGTATGTGACTGTGACAATGGTAGATATATACTTACTCCCTATCGCTTCCCAAGGATGATTTGTAATGATGGTTGATCAACCAGGTATATGGATTCGTACGATGATGCTAATAAGAGAATGATGCGATTATGATGATGACAAAATGAGACTTGGATTATTCTAGAGTTTCCAATACTAATCTTTTATTTGTACAATTTTATGTTGTTTGTTTGTGTGTTGGAGTGAGAAAATATCTCTACTCTTTCCACGAGGTGACATCGAAAGAATGCGAAATCATCCCATCTCCCTTTTATTTTTACACATAGATGGAACCTGCAACGTGGAATCAAGAAGTATCATTTTGCCTGACTTGACAATGGTATTTCCATGAAGGCGAGGGTAGATATCACTATCGTGGAGGTTTCATCGTTTGCAACTTACCATCGTTAGGTGCACCGCTAGTTACAACTGAGTTAACTTTTCCACTTGGAGTATTCGACATATGTGAGGCCGAGCAATACATGGAGGCTCTTGTCATTCTTGAGAAGTATGTGTCTGATCATATCACCTTTTATTCCTAGGGGTGATGAGTGCCATCCTATCAAGCTTGATTTCGAGGGAGGAGATTGTATGTTAGTGTCACTGCTCTATTAGCCTTTTTTTTAAAGGGAGTTGATTAGTGGTCTTTCAGTGATATGATGTGCCTTTAGTTGTATTTGGTTTCAATTGTATTTATTTACTATGTTGACACATTTTTTGATTAATGAAAAAGTTATGTTTCCTTCCACTGTGGTGTTTATGTTTTAATTTCCACCTTTTTCCAGTGATGTCGTTAACTTGCAAAAACTTAACACGAATTTTCAGGAATAAATTAATTCAGAGTTTATTTTAAATTAAACAAAGGCCAAGTATAAGTCAAGGTAACAAGAGGTGTTGCAAAAAGCATAAATATGGTTAAACACATGTTTAATACCCCGATAAATAATAAGTTACATGGTTTTGTATCAAGAGAAACATACGACATCATTTTCCATGAGTTGAAACGGGTTAACACCTTAGGTACTGGTAGTTCTGATTGTGGTTGCATACTTAGAGTTACTTACAGTCTACCATGTGCTTGTGAACTTGTTGAATTTATCAGTACATATGGCTCAATCCCTTGATGTCCATTCATGTACATTGAAAAATATTATCCATTCGTAGTTCAAACGATACATGTGACTTTTGGGGGGACTTAGCTTTGACACATGAGATTGATGCATTGTTTAAGATATTTTCACAACTACACGTGTGCGGTAAAATCACTTTAAAGACTGAAGTCCATGAACTTGCATTTTCATATACCACTTCGATGTGTCCCCCTTCAACAAAGATAAAAACAAGGGGTGCTCCAAAGTTTGTGAAATCTACCAAATGTGAACTTTCAATGTGGGAGCACATCAATGAAATGAACATGATGGTTGATAGTTCGGGAACTCCAAGTGTGGCTTGCAAAGTTGGTTGTGACAACAAGAAGAAAAAAAATGGACCATTATATGGATGAATTTCTCGATGAGCTGCAACACTACATTCTAAAGATTGTTGGTCACACCAGATAGAAATCGTGGTTATAGGGAAATTTCATATTTGATTTGAGAACTTCAAACATGACACACTCTCTATGTTCAATTATTTGGCTTAGAAGAAAGACTGTTGGCATTAATAACCTCTTTATATGTTGAAGGTAACCCAGTACCCGTTGTAAAGTGGATGACCATTCCCGACCTAGGTTATGTCATTGCTAGTCGGCATAATGTTGTATTGGTCCACTTATCTGGGTTGCAAAGTTGAACTTATCTGGGTTGCAAGAACCTTCTTTCCACTTAGGAATTCTGCACCAGTTATGTTTCGTTTCATTGCAATTGAATTTGCTAATGGAAATCACATTGTGCAGGTATATATTATCCACTAAAGATACCATTTACTTTTGTAGGCTAATATTAATTTATTCACTAACTCTGTCTTTTGTATGATAATATAGTTTTTTTTTAAAAGATAATTGACCCTTGCCTCTTGTTGTATCACAATGGAAAGGATATTGCACTCCCGAAGTTTGTTTATGGCAAAGGCTTTACATTCAACGCATGCAAATTTTCAACTCAATACACTTTCATTCAGTTAGAGGATCTCAATATGTAGTAGACATTTCTATGGATTGAAATAATTTTAAATGTTTAAAGTGTATCCAATTAATTTTATGGATGTGTATTTCAATAGATAATATGTAATAGACATTTATATGAAATTTGATTTAATAAATAAGTTATTTCTAATTATCAAACCTATTTGTCAAACAATTAAAAAAACAAAAGAAATATACAATAGATGTATAATTATGTTGTTCAACCTGGAACATAATCATATTTTCATTATACATTCTATATTTAACCTCACTTGCACAACGGAATCGTTGTGCACTTTTTCTACAAACTTAGATGCACAATTGAATTATGATTCCGCTGCACTAATAGGGATGAAAAAGAATGTACAATAGGATCGTGGTTTCAATGCACAATTTTTTTGCACCATAATTCCATTGCATTGAGGGGAAATGTGTGTTTTGGAATTTTTGAATGTTGGTAAGGACCAATAACAAATGTGTTGGGATCAATAACAACTCTTCTTGTTTTAATAATAAAATTCATTTGGCTTGTTAAAATATATAAAAAAAAAAAAAACTTTATGTTGTTTAACTGTTTATCATATGAAACAATTCGTGTAAAATACTAACATAGAACGTGTTTTTTTCACAAAAACAATTCGTATTTTTCATATCCTGTTATACGTCAGGACAATTTTCCCCCGACACAACAGAAAGTGGCCAGTCTAAAGCACACTTCCTCTGCTACATGTTCTCGATTTATATTATATTATCTTTATTACTTTTTTGGCTATAATTAACCACTTCTTTAACGCTTATTACGTCCTCTTATTATCCACTTGTATCTAACAACGCAAAAGCATTGAAAGTATTATTACTTTAGTAATGCAATGAAGTGGAAATGGTGCACTCATTTCACATGGTTTCACTTTCCAAATAGAAAACGACACAACAACCATTAGATTATTTTTCTTTCCTTGACTCTCTTTATTTTTATTGTATTGAAGTCATCATATCATGTCAATAAATAAGAGAGGTGGTGTTGTTGTTGATGCATAGGCATTGTTTTTTTTTATTAGCACTTCACAGTTTACCAATCATATCACATAGTTAGAGACAGTGTTTATTACAGTGGTGAGTTTGAATGGAGAGCACACTTAAGGCCCTGAGAGATGGTGAGTCAGTGCTTGATCTGAGTCCAAGATCCACCGTGAGTGGCGGTGTCGAAGATGTCTACGGTGAAGATCATGCCACTGAGGACCAACTTGTCACCCCATGGAATTTCTCAGTCGCCAGGTCAATCTCTCTACCAGTTAGTTTCATGTTTCATAATTTGCATGCTTTCTCAGTTTTTTTGAGCTTCACAACTTCAATATGTTAAGGGGTCTAGGTGAGTTGGTTGAACATGGTGCGTTATTGTAAACCCCTCACACTGTCTTCGATCACACAAATAAAAAATAAGACTAGACAAGACTGAGATTGTTTAACAGAAGTGGTTAATTAGCAGAAGTTGAACTTGTTGACTTTAATAAAATTCTGATCCTCTACTCAAAACTTTCCATATGTAACATATTGGAAGTTACATGAGCGAGCTTCTACAAAAAGTTAAGTACATAAGTTGATTTTAGCTTATAAAATTTTACTTTTTTACTTAATTTCTTCTTTTAAAGTTTTTATGGAGAAATTTATTCAGAGTAGATAATATAACATATAGTAATGCTAATGATTAGTTAATATTTGATCATTGTTGAGTTAGCTGAAATTGTGGTCTGAGTTTGTATAAGATTTTGTGCTGCAGTGGGTACTCTTTGCTTAGAGATCCACAATACAACAAGGGGCTTGCTTTCACTGAGAAAGAAAGGGATGCACACTATTTGCGTGGACTACTACCTCCTACAATTACCTCCCAGCAACTTCAGGTTTGAACTATGATTTTTATCTATTATCTTTTAGTTGGCTATTTTCTTTCATTTTTTATTTTTTATTTTACTTTTTCCCCCTTTTTGCCCCTTCCCTCTAGTTTTGATCACTTCTTTATACTACTGTTTACAGGAGAAGCAATTGATAAACAATATCCGACAGTATCAGGTTCCCTTGCAAAAGTATCAGGCTATGATGGAACTTCAGGCATGCCTTTTTAACTCATCATATATAGTTCTATTTTTACATAACATGAGATTGTTTCTGGTTAGGTTTGTCTTTTTCATGATGTTGTTGATGTTGTCTACTTTAGTCTGTGATGGATGGAAGTGAAGTGACATATAATTGCAAATATTTTATACTAATAATGCCTCTTCTTTCAACCATGATCTCTTTTCTTCTTTTATTATGGTTCCTTGAACTCAAAAATAGAACCTAAAGATTCTGATGCCATTGAATTCTTTCAAGGAGGAACATGGAAGAATATTATTCCTCTAGTTCTGAAAAGTGAAACATGTTGTGCTGGTAACACAGGAGACGAATGAAAGGCTGTTTTACAAACTTCTAATTGATCATGTTGAGGAACTGCTTCCCATTGTGTATACTCCAGTTGTGGGTGAGGCTTGCCAGAAATATGGGAGCATCTTCAAGCGTCCTCAGGGTCTTTTCATAAGTTTGAAAGAGAAGTATAAATTTCTTTATTCATGTGTCTTGTATGCAGTTTTAGACTACATTTTATTGCAGGGTCATTAAGCTGTGTGCCTTTTCTTAGGGGGAAGGTTCTTGAAGTATTGAAAAACTGGCCTGAGAGGAGTATTCAAGTTATTGTTGTAACAGATGGCGAACGAATTTTGGGACTTGGGGATCTTGGATGTCAGGTATTCACTTGAATATTTCTCATAGGGAATCAAATTCACTGATATGATCATATGAAAAAGAAAAACTATCATTCAAGTTATCAAGAGATGGATATCTATGATGAAAGTGGATAATTTACTCTTCACATAATGATGTTGAATGTGTTTTAGGGAATGGGAATTCCTGTTGGTAAATTGGCCTTGTACACAGCACTAGGAGGAGTTCGACCATCAGCAGTAAGCACTTTACATATTTTCTTATATTCTCATTGTTATATCATATGTCTCCTTTCTCTTTTTGGAACATTGAGATTGATTAATAGTGTAATTAAGTTCACTCTTGTGAGTCGTGTGGTGATGTTTTCTTTCTTGTTCTGTGGCTAGTGTTTGCCTATTACGATCGATGTAGGGACAAACAATGAAAAATTATTGAATGATGAGTTTTACATTGGGCTCAGACAAAAGAGGGCAACAGGACAGGTTTGTATAACTAACATAATATCATACTATGATTTATGGCTTGCTCAAAGTTTTTTATCTTAATATACTGTCATAATCTGCATCATTTTAACTTGCATTAATCTTGATTCAATTTGGTTTCTGCTTTCTTCTTAGGAATATTCTGAACTCTTGCAAGAGTTCATGACTGCTGTCAAGCAAAACTATGGAGAAAAAGTTCTTATTCAGGTCGCAAATTTCTTGTGTAATTCTTAAGATTTCTGAGCTCATCCAATCCTAGTATCTCTAACTCTTTAAATTGATTTTGTGCAGTTTGAAGATTTTGCAAACCACAATGCTTTTGAATTGCTTGCAAAATATGGCACAACTCATCTTGTTTTCAACGATGATATTCAGGTACTAAATTGCATAAAGGCTGACACAGTCACATTACTCACATACATTTTGAAGATTGTTATGTTCTAAATTTCTGATTATTAATGCATTATTGTGTCAGGGGACTGCATCTGTGGTTCTTGCTGGGGTCGTGGCAGCCTTGAAGCTCATTGGCGGTAATCTGGCTGACCACACATTCTTGTTCCTTGGGGCTGGAGAGGTATTTGCCCCTTTTCTGACTTAATATTTATGCATCTTTCCATGCTGCTGAAGCAAAGGGAAACAACCAATGGAATAGAATGAGTAGTACATAGTTTGAAAAATTTTAAATACCCATTTTCTTTATTTTATATTGCTTCTTGTTTTGAGGTTTATGCATTCACGGTCTCACACATCACCTGTTGTCTGTAATTGGCAAGATTGTCTAATTTATTTTCTGTCATGTTGTTTAGGCTGGAACTGGAATAGCAGAACTAATAGCTCTTGAGATGTCAAAGCAGGTGAATAAGTTATTTATTGTTTATACTTTATATAGTGGTCATGTTGATTTCTTGAGTTAGTTTTTAAATTAAATTGTTAATTTTCTTATATTTATTTCTCGTGCAGACAAAGACACCTATTGAGGAGACTCGCAAGAAGATATGGCTTGTAGACTCAAAGGTAGTAGAAAAAAATCATGATGGGTCTCATGAAAATTAGTACATATTACATTTTAGTTTAATTTATGTTATCTTTCTATTTTAATTGTTTAGATTTCTCCAAAAGTATTTTTTTTTTTCTCTTGCAGGGTTTGATTGTTGGTTCAAGAAAGGCTTCACTTCAACACTTCAAGCAGCCTTGGGCTCATGAGCATGAGCCTGTTGGCAGTCTCCTAGAAGCTGTTAAGGTGTCAAACTATTTCTGTTTGTGACTTGCTGTAGGTTGTCTTTTGATGTGTCTCTATCCTTAATTAGGTTACATCTTCAGGTAATCAAGCCTACAGTTTTGATTGGATCATCAGGAGTGGGAAAAACATTTACAAAGGAAGTAATTGAGGCTGTGACTTCTATCAACGAAGTAAACTCGTATATCTTCTTGCACATGAATGTATTTGTGTGATTCTTTAGATAGAAAAATCTTGATAAAACTGTCATGCCTGGCTTGTAGAAACCTCTTGTTCTGGCTCTCTCCAATCCAACTTCACAGTCTGAGTGTACAGCTGAAGAGGCATACGAATGGAGTGAGGTAAAATAAGAGATAACAACATCTGTCTCTTGAACTGGTTGAGAGATTTCATTGATTTGATGTAAAAATGATGCATTATTCCCCAACTTATCTTTGCTCGTCTTCAAAAACATAGGGTCGTGCGATTTTCGCTAGTGGAAGTCCATTTGATCCTGTAAAATACAAGGGCAAAGTGTACTATTCTGGCCAGGTTTTGCAATCCTCTCCACCTTCATGAACACCTCTATTATTTAGTTAGTTATACAAAAATAGCATCATATATCTTGAGTCTTGCTTCAATCCGTGTCCATTCAGGCCAACAATGCATACATCTTCCCTGGCTTTGGTCTTGGGTTGGTAATCTCAGGAGCAATCAGAGTGCATGATGATATGCTTTTAGCAGCTTGTAAGTGGATAACAAATTACTACATTTAACAAACATGATGTTTTGTTCTTTCACTTCTTTGTATCCTCTTTGTTTCACTTTTAAGTTTCTTCCATTGTTGGATATAGTGGTTCCACTGCACATTTTCTTTGATTTATTTATTGTGATTGGAGATTCTAAGATCTCAATAATAAATGCTTTTGGATCTTGTAAAGTTCACAAAGGAATCTTCAACATTATTCTCATGTAATTTACAGCGGAAGCCTTGGCTAAACTGGTGACCGAGGAGAACTACGAAAAGGGCTTGATTTATCCACCATTCTCTAACATCAGAAAAATTTCAGCTAACATAGCTGCTAGTGTAGCTGCCAAGGCATATGAGCTAGGTCTGTGCTCATTGTCACAACAACTCTTCGTTTTCGTTCGAATGTACCTAACTGTCTCATGAATCAGCCATGTTTTGAAACTGACAATTGTTTTAACTTTCTTTGTAGGCTTGGCTACGCGTCTTCCTCGTCCTCAGAATCTTGTGAAGTATGCTGAGAGCTGCATGTATACCCCTGTCTACCGAAACTATAGGTGAATTATGGGGCAAGTCACTTAACTTTGGCTGTAATAAACATATGTTTTGGTGGCATATGTGAGTTGTTTTATGTAACTTAATGCATAAGTGAGTGGTTTTATGCTTTTTATTATGATATCACCAAAACTGCATGTGAATCATGCTTTTTGTTGTGGGGAAAATCACTGGTAGCTTTGGCTGTAATAAACATATAATGCTTTTTATTATGTAATCATAGTTCAATTCATCTCATGTCATGCCGATGGCTGGCTCAATAAACCTTGCCATAGGAACAGTATGGCTAGTTGTACCATGCATTGGTTTTTAACAACTAATCCATGTAATTAATATAAGAATGGCCAGCATATTGCATTTAGTCCATCCTTCATAGGAAATTAAAAAAGTTACGTATGTCATTGTTTGGAGGCTCTATGCTATGCACAAGTAAGGGGGAGGATTATTGTACGTAGTCATACCTTTACATATGCAAAGAGGTCGTTTCTGGATTCGAACCCATTACCAACAAGTCACCAAGACACAACATTACTAATTCATAGAAAATTACGAAGCAATAAACAAAAGCTGAGACAGACTTTAACATGGCTATATTGTGTTAGGGTAAGCATCAATGTACATGTTTGATTTGCAGTTGAAAATATAGTGACATGCATTTTAATACAAATCCAACGAATAAAAGCAAAATGAATACAAAAGTAAAGGTCTTCATCGGTTGACAAAACTGTTTTTGTCTCAAACATAATTTTGCAACATATTCTCAAACATGTTCAATATCACATGTATGCATGCGTTAACATGGAAGTATTCTTTGCGTAAGTTAGACATGAAACTAAACATGCATTAACTTCTAAAATTAATTTCTTTCATTGTAACACGTTTTGAATATAAAATTTATAACTAATATTAATTTAAACAAACATCTTAATTAAGATTAATGATTTAAAATTAACTTTATCTATTTTTAAAACAAATGGCCCATTGAAGATCTATTCTTAAAATTAATGTGTGGTTGGAATGCCATTTGTAATGTATATTTTCAAATCAATTCAGATAAAGACGCCAAAGTAAAGAGACTAGCTTCACCGTTGGTGTACATGGAAGCTAAAGAGAATAGGTTTACCAAATTTAGTACTACCACCACCACATAAAAAATAAAACTTAAAAGATGGAAACAAGAGTATCTTGCAAGTAGTTAATACTGTCATGAGATTGAATTTAATGGTTATGCAGTGTTAGTGTAAAATACGTTTACATTGTTATTCAATTATATATCATCATATGTTTGACTTTTAAGATAATTATTATAAAAATCAACAAACTTATATTACATGATGAATGGTGATTGAATGATTCAATGTAAGTGCATAGTCTTTTTTGTCTTAATAAAATGTCTAATATTATAAGCAATTAACATTAGTCACAATTATGCTTTTAATCATTTATAAAGTAAAATCAATAACATTTATAAACATAATAAACCATATGTTTGGGTGGACATTTGATGGACAAACCCAGTGAGAATAACATTTATGAAAATAATAAACCATATGTTTGGGTGGGCATTTGATGGACAAACCCACTGACATGTTAATTTGTGCTCTACAAAGAATACTATAAAACATTTGGAGAAATACAAACTTCTTATGAAAGTACATAAAACATAAACTTCTATTTGCAAGTCATATTGGCTAGAATCAAGGGATGAAAGCAAAATACTAATTTTCATTTTTCATCCTCCTATCATTCCCATTTCCCAACTTTAGTGCTGAATAAAAAAATACGTCTGCTAATTTCATACATGCTTTTCTTTTAGGTTTAACATTAAATACCAAACCACACAGCTAAATCTCCCCTTCCCCAAAACAAAACTAATTTTCCATTCAAACAAATTCTACATAACATCGCTAATGCAGCATGATGCTGTTAACTCTAACACATAATGCAGTCCAAAATTCCCCAGCTGTTCAGCTCCAAAAAACTAACTTCTTAAGCATGTTGTTTATTGTAAACATCCAAATCAGCTTAGGTGAGTGTCCTTGTGAAAAATCTTCAGGCTGTTCAGTTCCAAAGGTTGACTACTCAAGCTTGTTGTTTCTTATAAACATTCAAGTCAGCATGAGTGTCATTGTAGCGCTGAGTCAGGTAGTCATGGCATAAGATGGGAGGAAATCTGGAACAAGAGAATATGCAAGGATGTTAAGAACCACTATAAACAGCACAACTTCATTTTTCAGTTTCCATATACAGAATTTTAATACTGCAGCTGTCTCGTATTAATCTGTCCGTGTGATGAACAACTAAGAAAACTTAATTCACATTCCATTGTCTGTTTTAAGCCTTGTTTGAATAAATTTCTCCATAAAAAATCAACTTAAGTTATCCCATCTAACTTTTCCACAAGCTGATGTGCATAAGTTGATTTTATAGCCGTGTTTTACTGTGTAATGTTGTGTGTCAATGTATATCACAACTCATGCTATTTATAATATAGAAAAGGGAATCAGTATTGACTACAAGATCAATCAATTACTGATAAATAGGAAATAGAATATTCTAATAATAAATACAATATCAGGAATAATATCAAAACATAATCTCACACAGATTATGGAAGAAGCACATTTCATTTTTTTTTTTCTTATTTTCTTCTCCTATAAGTGCTTGTAGAAAATTTTATCTAGATAGAGCCTTATTTACTTTATAACACAAAATGGAAGGATGGAATTTGAATGTTATATGAACTTTATAACATACAATATACTGTCAAATTTTAGATGACAAGTTTAACTCACTTGGGTGGATTACTATCTGATTTGCAGGTAGGCAAGCACTCCACTAGACAATCATGACTGGGCTCTAAGAAGTATGCAATCTGTAAAAGGAAACAGCGCAGGGATGAGCAAAATGCACGATTTTGCCAATCTTTGCAAGTTAAAGCTGTGACATACAAAGATGCATAATCAAGGAATGGACCAAAAATTGTAGATTAAATTTTGGAAAATAATAACATAGTGAAGATTCCCATGGATCACTATCAATGAATAAAAAAAAAGGGAAGATTAGCTGTGCTAACAAAATCACCAACCGTGACATAAGTCAATCCTGGTAGCTGTAACTAATAATTGTCCTTGGCATTGTGAATTACAGTGCTAGCAGATAATAATAGAGAATTACAAGATTACAAGCTAAAGCTTGAAATATTATTTATATTTGACCAGATATATGTATTAAGTACATACAACTTCAATTTTAAAATTCTAAACTCAGAACAAACAACAGGATCTTTAGGGAGGCAAAATATATTATGTACTACTGTATTTAACAATGAAAACCCTGTTTTGCTATCAAATTAAAAATTGTAATGAGAAAAAAATTGAACCAGAAAAAAGAGCTGGGGCTTACAGAGTATCTTCCTTGACCGTTTCCTAGAACTCTGTGCAGTGTGGACCTGAAGATAAAAGCAAAGTAAATTGTTGATTATATGACAAATAAAATTTAATGAAAAAGAATGCACAGTTCAGATACCCCAAAGGCCAAATCACATATTTTATTTAACTTAGCTTTTGTTCATTACATATACTGTAAGTCTTAGCGCTTTGTTTCTGGAAACAAATGATAGAATACCACATAACATTTGAAGTTTCATGAGAGCACATAAAATTACTTATCACTTATGTACACATGCAATTCTCTGCTTCTATTAAAGCTTACAAATTACACTGTCGCAGCTAAAGGCGATGTAGGATCAGGATACCACACAAGTTCTCTAAATTTTTTAGTTCTTATAAAAATACAAGTGATAAACCATATGCACATGCAATTCCCATTTATTAATTAAAAGCTAAATCTAGTATCAAGGAAAATGTCATGGCATCATTTACATGTGTGGTTTTTGACAATGATGAGGAAATATTATGTTACAGATTTATAGGTAAACTACATTATATGATACCATTAATTATCTAGCTAATTTATTACTTCTCAACATATTTCCCAAGTGAATAGTAGCTGTAGCTTGCCCACCATACAAATCAATCTTTTGTCTTTTAAACTTCTCCAAGGTCAGAAGCAACTCCAAGGTCAGAAGCATGCCTGCCTTCATTCAAAATCAGAAATATTTAAAAGTGGGAAAGATTTCTTACTTAAAAACACAGTTGCTCCAGCGCTCCAGCATGTCACCAAGATTCACTATGAATGCTCTGCAGCATAACAACATAAACAATCAGTCAAATAATGTAATAATTCAGGAGAAGGGCATGAAAAAGGTAATGAAGTTAAGACCTAGTAGCATAGATACTTCCTCTCTTTGCAGCCAATTATGCCTAATACTTGATATAACACAACTTAAAAAGAATTAAAAAAAATTTAGAAATACATTAGTTGTGGCATGTAAGTTTTTTTTTTTTTTTTTTTTTGATCGGCCAATGTTAGTTGTTAAATGTTAGTTTTTTGTTAGTGGAGGGATTCGAACCCACGACCTCTCCCTCCTTCCCTTCCTTCCCTTCTTTTCCTTTTACCACACAACTAACCTTATATCTCCCTGGCATGTAAGTTAATTTTACAAAGAATGGATGGTTTTGTGGCGTTCCATGTGATACTATCAAATGAAAAGTATGACCTTCTTACATGATCCCATCATATAGATTTGTATGAATGACAATTGGAAAGACTCTATGAAATTAGAATAAACAAATCCAGGAAAAAAAGAAAAAGAAAAAAAAAAAACTTGAATTTGAAGGAACAAGGGCATGTCTGAAATTTTTTAGAAATCAGCCCATGAATTAAAAGGTAGGGAACTAGGGATGAAGAAGAAAGAATTCTCAGTTTCTCACTACAGCATTGCATGCAAATAGAAATGAAAGCTACAGTGACATAGGGACTAACCCCTTCAATGGTGCTACATCCTCCCATTTCTGAGGTCTAGCATCCCTATCTTTGCATATCTGCAATAGAACACATTAATGTTCTTGATTATTTGCACAAAAATATTTGTAATATTGAAATATACATGTGTGTGTTTGTGTTCCTTTCTTACTTGAAGACCCGATACATCATCTGTTGCTAACAGTGTAATTAAACCATAGTCAGTATGAGCTCCAGCTCCATATAATCCTTTTAAGGGATCCAAAACTTGACCTTCATGAAACAAAAATGAATACAATTGTATAAATTCTTTTTCTTTGTAATTGTACCAGATATAGTTACCAGCTATGTTACTACGAAACTTGACTTTACATTATTACTACAAAACTTCCTTTAAAGAGAACCTGAGATGTGGTATGTTGAATTCAGTACATGATATGCAAGGTTATTGAGAAAATTCTGTATCTATACCAGGTATAAAGGCTATAGATTCAATACCTTCATAGTGCAGCAAACGCAGAGTTGCAATGGGCTCTCCAAGCATTTCTGGCTGATCAAAAAAATTAGCATCCAAATCAAGTGCAAGGGCTATTATCTTTGCAACTGCTTTCCCTACTTCTCTGGATTCCCAAACAAAACAGACAGAAACAAAAGAAAAACAAAAATGTGAATCCCTTTTCCTCTAGAATACAGAATTTAATTCCAAATGAACAACCAAGGCTGTTAAACAGGATCTAATATTTTCTACATAGGAAGGGAACAATAACATTGACAAGAAAAGAATCAAAACAAGACCTCAATCCAGTCCCACCAAGGCAAGGAAGAACAAGGCAACTAGATGAAACACAATGGAATTTTTTTGTTGAAATGAAAAGCAAATATATGCTCCATATAAGGGTTTTAAAAAACATTTCGTGGTTGCAACATCAAGGTTTTTGGAGCTTTTGCGACTGCAATTATGGTTGCATCAGCTGCATTTGTATGCAATTTCCCATCATATCAAGGAACTGTCACAAAGCCGCTTACCGCAACCGCAATTTAAAACCTTGCTCCATATTAAACACTATGGTTCCCACAAAGTACAGTAGGTCAGAAACAAACAAACAATTAGCTAATGCCACATGCAGCACAAATGATCAAAACTCAATATTTGAGATTGCATCTTATAACAGAAAGAAACAAACAAAACAAAAAATCATCACCGAAACATACAATGTCTCTCTATGGAACTTTTCCATGGTCTCCCTCCACCCTGGCAGAACACCTACACGGTAAAAAAATAATAAGGAAAAGATTAAGAGAAGAAAAGAAAAATAAAATTGGAAGACTTATTTGGTAGAAATTACACATTTTTTTGTCTAAGAAGTTGACTCATTTACCTGGTGCGGGCCAGTTATTCGGTCCATAAAAAGGTTTATTCGATTCTGGGTCATCTTCACCTTTTTCAACTCCAATATAATACCCCTCTTTGTAGTCTCCTACTTAACCCATCAGAGAAAAAAAGGGTAGCAAGTCTCAGAAAGACAGAATTTTTATATGTACAACTTTAGATACATTTTCTGATTATAATTAGAGTTTTATCTAACAAAGGTTTAATGAATGTTTACTTCAATTCTGATAAGCTAACAACACCAAAAGCACATAAGGAACTGTGTATCTAAGTATTTTTACCGGTTCAGAATCACAAAAGAATACGAATGAGAAAGCATGGTGGAATCTATGTAAACATGCAACAAAGGCATAAGGGTATATAGTACATACCATGTACTTGGTTTTCAGGATCAAGCAACTCATCAAGAACAGGGGTGTATCCCCTGTGTTTTTCATTCCTGAGAATCTTCATCTTCTCCTTGTGAGGAAGAGAGAAGAATTTCTTGCTCTGTGCAAAAACCTCTTCCATGAATTCCTGGCTTATTCCATGATTGACAACGTAGAAAAAACCGGAATCCAAACATGCCTAAAAACAAAAACAAAAAACATTAATATGACATGAAGAAAAGATCATGGTTCAAAAAAAAAAAGTGAATTGAGGAAGCAAAAACCTGTTTGAGTAAATTGACGGATTGGTTGATGTCGGGGTTGGAGAGGTCGATGCAGTTGAGGGCAGAGAACTGTGTGCTCTGTTTTCCCATGTTTTCAAGAGCACCGAAGAAGAGCCTCAGGTAAGGTTCGTGAACCACTTTAATTTGCACTTTGCAATGGCAAACAATAAAATAAAACGTGAATGGTTTTTGCTTATATAAGCCATATTTAACACACCACATCGTGGGTCCACAATCGTTGCCACCATTCATCGTAGCGGCCATATATTTCTTTTTTCCTTATAAATTTTCTTTTATATTTTATATTTCGCTTATTTAGGAATGGAAATTTCTTAGTTGGAAGTTAATATAGATTTCTTTGCTGCCTTTTATTTTCTTCTTCATTGGGCCTCTATCCTTCTTATTGGATTATAATCTGATTTTATTGTTCTAGCAAATTCTTATTTAATCTAATCACTTTTGGAATATTCTGAATACTCTAGTGTTAATGTGGAGGTAATCATATATTGAGATTTTCAAGAATATGGTACAACTTCTTAATATGTTCGGCTGTCTCTGATCCCAAAATATCGGAGAAGATAGATAGATAATAAATAATATAAAAAGTCATTATTATAAATTAGGACGACATGTTATACTTATATTTCACTTAATTCTTTTAACTATGTCGTCTTGACATATGAGAAAATCTTTTTTAGAACAAGATCATTCATATTTTATCTATAATTGGATTTTTGTTTTTTTTTAGATAAAGTTTGATGACAACTTCTTTTACCCTATGTTTGAAATGAGGAAAACAAAATGAAGAGGAAAGAAAAAAAAATAATTTTTGTTTCTATAAGTTAAGTTTTCTTTCTAAAAGAGGGGGAAAAAATATCATTTTCCATATTTCTTTTCTATATGCTTCTCTTAATTCAAATAAAAAATATTGTTATCTGTATATTTTTTTTTCGTCGTATCAAATATACAATTGGATTGGATAGTTTTGATAGATTGAAATTATGGGAAATCATTTATTCAAATATGATATGCTTCCGCCTAATACTTAGCCAATCATTGAGGTTGAATTGATAGTTATGTAAAGTGTAAACCACCGTTTTTAATGTTTTCAATAACTTGCAAATTCAGGTTTTAAAATGTGGATTTTCTCTACGAAAAGCGTAAATAAATTTCAGAAAATTGTTTAAACTAAATATTTTCATTGCAATTGTAATATAAGACTTAAATATATTTTTCGTATTTATAATTTAACGTTTTTATTTTTATTTTTATTCATGCAAAATTCACTTTTTTTTTACTTTGATACTTGCAAAATATATTTACTTTATTTTTTGTTCTTAAAGTATTTTAAATAACATTTTAAACTGTAAAAAATATTTTGAACAGTACAAAATATTATATAAAATGCTTTAAAAACATAAAATAAAATAAATATATTTTACTAGGACTAAAATGAAAAATAAATTATAGGAATGAGAATAAAAAATACACTAAATTACAAAATAAAAAATATATTTAAACTTTAATATTATGATAGGTAAAATGTTATTACCTCTGTTTCTTATTATAAGAATGAAGTTATAGTGTATTAAGATGTTTTAAAATACACTAACTTTTTTTTTCATGAAACACTATAACTTGTTTTAGAAATAAAGGTAGAATTAAGTTAAGAAGACTTATTATCAATTTATAATTATTAAAAATATAAATTTAAAAGAATTCGAGATATCATGTTTGGTTGAGACTTTATTTGATTTTGTGGAAAGGTGATATTTTATCATTTTTTTTTAAAAAAGTAATCTAGTAATCATTTTTTTCCAGATTATTTAATGAAACTATTTAAATCTCACATCGATCATAACACGAACTCCACTCTACACATACAGACATACTTTTGCTATGAATGTGATATGATAATAAAAAAATATTGATGTGATTTCTTACTTTTGCTAGAAATTAAACACTATCATTC
The DNA here is from genome assembly GCA_007407185.1 of Glycine tomentella. Classification (NCBI taxonomy): domain Eukaryota; kingdom Viridiplantae; phylum Streptophyta; class Magnoliopsida; order Fabales; family Fabaceae; genus Glycine; species Glycine tomentella. Next base: position 1,752,532 of record PYAF01004221.1, read on the forward strand.
AAACATTCAAAGATCACTATCATGTCGCAAATTTGATGTTGCGAACAACGTAACACGTGATAACATTCCTCAACACGAGAAGAACAAGAAGCATCTATATGAAGAAAATCTATATTCTTCTTAAACGTGGATATTTTTTTTGACGAAAATTCGAACACTTTCACGTTAGTAGGAAAGAAATATGCAAAATCAATATGATATTGGTAATTGTGAAAAATGTATTTATTCTTCTAAAACAGTCTATTATTATGATAAGAATAATTTTCACACTAAATCATTCTATTAACAAAATAATATTTAAATATGAGACATAAAATTTATTCTTAATTGTAAGATTTTTTAATCAAAAAAAATTTATAGTTTTTAACTTATTAGATAATTATAATTATCTAATATTTAATATATATATATATATATAATGATAATGATTTCAATAACAAGTAATTATAAATGTGAAATTTTTTTTACATGACAGGGTAGGAAAGCCTAATAAAATAGTCCAACCTAATTATGTTACGGGGAAAATGAAATTTTTCATAACGACTAATAACTAATTTTCAATGTTAACTTATAAACCAAGTGAGAATGGATAACATTAATTGGATTGAGCGTTTTTTTTTTTATAATGAATGGTTTGTTATTTTTTTGTTGAGTTCATTGTGGCGCGTTATGTTTAAAAATTAACATTTCATTATGGCATGTTAGTTTTTTATAATTAATTATTTGTAATTAATCATATTATTCACAACAATAATATTATTGTTGTACTAACTATTACTAAATTACTTGCTGAAATATTAATCATTAAATATATTAACATTATCATAAATATTACTAAATGTAAAATAGAACAATATCATTTAAGCCTATAATATAATTATATCACTTTACAACCTTCAGTTAATATTGGGAAGCACAAAACCCACGTCGCAGTCATATTACAGTATGTTGTGATGTGCATTTGATAGAGACCTCGATTCCCGTGTCACATATTTTTTTAATATACACCAAAAGGTCACGGGGTCAAACTAATTTTCAGACTGTCACGCGGCCTATTTTGTTGGGCAGTTCAGCGAAATAGGTTGGTTGAGGTGGCACCTTCCTGATGGCCACCTATTTCGCTATACCCTGCAGCGAAATAGGCTGCTGCCCAACGGTCAGTCTACATGGCGTGTTCTATTTCGCTGGGCCCAGTAGCGAAATAGGTACGCAGTAACTAAAAAAGCGGGGCCGTTACTGCCACGTGTCACTGGTGGGCGTATTTCGCTGGGATGGATAGCGAAATAGGCCACATGGTCCAGCGTAAATACCCCACCCCCCGTGCTGGTCCCCTCTCTTTCTCCCTTTCAAAATTTGAAAATCTTCTTCTTTGGCTTTTTGTGTTTTGATCTTTGGTTTTGGTGTGTGATCCTTCTTGAGTGGAATACAATATTACAAGTAAGTTGTATTTATTTGGTTTTTTATATAATTTATTTTATTAATATTTTAGTTATTATATAATGTATAGATTTTTAGTTTAAAACATTAGGTTAGAGGATAAGATTTGAAACAATAGGTTAGATGATATGTTGTTGAAACTTTAGGATAGAAGACAAGTAGTTTGAAATTAAGTTTGATAATTTATAGGATATGATTTATTTTGTTCTGTAGATGTTTTAAGTAATTCATATTTTTTATTGATTGTTGATAAACATTAGTTGTTTGATTATTTGATAATTTTATATGATAAAAAATATAATTGTGAATATATATATTTAGATATAGTTAATTTCATTTAATGACATTGAATTAGGAGTAATTTGTAATTATTGTAATTAAATGTATATAATTATTGTAATTTGCAATTAAATGTATATAGTTATTATAATTTAAAATATTAAAACAAAAAATTATATAAACATTGTAGTAAAACATATTTATGTAAGTAAAATAATTAATAAAATAAATTTATATAATTAGGAAAATGAAACATACAAATATTTTTACAAATTACTATTGGATTTAGTTTATTTGTTTTAGTGATATGGAATTTGAAGTAATTTTTTGATTTTGTAATTAAATATATGTAATTATTGTAATTTGAATATTTGAAATATATGCAAAAAAAATATTATGTAAACATTGTAGTTTAACGTATTTATGTAAGTAAAATAATTAGTAAAATAAATTTATTTAATTAGGAAAATGA
>PYAF01004221.1:1765040-1775362 GCA_007407185.1 Glycine tomentella
GACCAAACCAATCTTTAAAAAATTTAGAGAAATCAAAAACATATATTTTACCTTATTTTTATTCACATAACCTAAATACTAGTTGCATCACACTGGCACAAGACTGGTGCTTAATAAAACTTGGAGCTTATGTTTATTAATCACTCCATAATTGGAGTAATGGATCATCTTGGCCAATTTTTATTAACAAAATATTAATATGAGTCTCTTTCAAAATAATTTATTATTATAAGTCTTTTTTTATCATTAAGTGATCAAATTTACATGTTTGACTAATAAACTTAAAAGAAAAACATAATAAGTGTTGTCTTTCCTTAAATCTATATCCGTCAAACTATTGATTTTGACCAATCAATGATAAAAAGAAATACCCATATTAATAAATTATTTTGAAAAAAAAACTTATATTGATATTTATAAAAATGATAAATCACTCTCATAAGTGTCAAGTACTTCCTCGTTGAATCATATAGCCAATAGCATTTTTTAGTTGGAAGCAATCATGCATCAATCAGTATCATATCCTGCTACTCCGTGGTATCTGCAATAGTTGCCTTTTTCCTTCCCGCCATGCATGTGTAACTTTCAATGGTTTGAGAACATCCAAGCCTTCTTCCGTTAGTTCCACATTTAAAATTTCATTTAGGATTCAGAGGAGTATATTCTTCGTATCTTTGTCTTGCTCTATATCCTCTCCATCCGACTTTGGAGGCTTGACCATCTTTGCTCCTATAGTATTTTTCTGAAAATATATTTATTTAGTTTATTATTATGTATGATATCCATATTAATTGGTAAGGTTATTATTATAGTATTTTTGTTTCTCGTTAAGTTTCTTTCACACAGATCATATAATATATATATATATATATATATGTCATATCTTAATTTTGTCTGGATAAAAAAAATATAAAAAAGAAGAAAAGGGAAAAATAAATAAAAAAATAAAAACAAAAAACAAAAATAAAATAGGAAAAGAAAATGGTGAAACTGATACAAAGAAAAAAAAGGAGACATAAATTTCAAGAGAACATAAAGAGTAAAAAAAATTGTGTCATTTGGTACTATAACCATTGAAAGAGAAGAGTTTTCAGGTATCATCTCATTCCTTTATTTTTCACATTTCTTCTCCCCTTTTTAGTTGTTATTTTTCTAAAATAAAATAAACTGTTATTTGCACCTTTTGTTTTTATACATGCACCCTCTAGCATGGTGCATTGAACCCATTTTTGTAATCTAGAACGAAATAAAAAAATATAAACTATTATTAGCACCTCCTATTTTACACACACACCCTCTACCATGTTGGACCTAGCCCATTTTTGTTAAAAATAAAAAAATACTATTCACACCCTTTATTCTGCTCATGCACCTTTTCTCTTAATAAAAATTATACACTACTCGAGATCGTTTCGAGGTCCAATGCCTTAAGCGATTCTCTCCACTTTTCCTTAAAATTAAACTTCGTTTCAAGGTCCAACGCCTTAGCGACTCTTTATTTTTACGCAATTAAAACAAATATTTCAAAAATAAAAAAAATAAAAAGAGATAAAATCAACCCAACACACACAAGCTATTTTCTAGAAAAGAACTACGTAAGTATGATTTCCTCATTGCACTTGGGGATATGTAGGAGCGAGGACAAAACCCTTGTTGACCTTAAAAACCAAAATATATATATATATATATATATATATATATATATATATAAAATCCTCTCTTTTCTAAAAATAAAAATTTGATTTTCTTTTCTGAATAAACAAAAATATAACAAGCATAAGTCATGTTCTTAAGGAAAGACAAATAATTAAAAAATCACTTTATTTTTAGCACACTCGATTAAAGGTTGTCATCTTCATGACGGATGTGTGGGGTGCTAACACCTTCCCCGTGCATAAATGACTCCCGAACTCTTTTTCTCTAAAATCGTAGACCATGCCTTATCTTTTGATTTTTCTGATGTTTTCCTTAAATAAACGTTGGTGGCGACTCTCTCATGTTTTCTTTTTTAGGAAGACTCTTCATTATTTTTATCTTCTTTATTCATCATCGTCTCGTCGTGGTCAGACAAGTTGCGACAATATCCCATATTTATCCAAAATTATTTACTACCTCATTCATATATATTATAATTAGTATAATATAAACTTTTCAAAATATACTAAAATATAGACCATTTGATTACATTCTTATTGTTGTTCAATTTTAATAAAATTTGACACATACTATCTGGTTAATATATAGATATAATTCAACGGCTTAATCTACAAAAATACATTCTCTTTATCATAATGCATTCCAAACTCATATGCTTCATATCAAGCTTTAAGTGCATAGTCTTCTCTTTAATTGCCATTTTCTTGAAATCTAGTTTGGGATAAGTGACCCTTTTAGAAAGTCAACCTCTCGCTTTTTTACAGGTTTGAGCCTCTGAGTACCACTATCTGTTGGCAATTTTCATAGGACTCAACGTCCTCAGCTTTTTACATTTCATAGAACTCAACGTGCTCGGCTTTTTACATTTCATAGGACTCAACGTCCTCAGCCTTTTACATTTCATAGGACTCAACGTCTTCAGCCTTTTACATTTCATAGGGCTCAACGTACTCAGCCATTTTACATTTCATAGGACTCAGCGTCCTCAGCTTTTACATTTTCATAGGACTCAGTGTCCTCAGTCTTTACATTTCATAGGACTCTGCATCCTCAGCTTTTACATTTCATAGGACTCTGCATCCTCGGTTTTTACATATCATAGGACTTAGTGTCCTTAACTTTTACATTTCATAGGACCCAACGTCCTCAGCTTTTACATTTCATGGGACTCAGCGTCCTCAGCTTTTACATTTCATAGGACTCAACGTACTCAACTTTTACATTTCATAGGACCCAGCGTCCTCAACTTTTACATTTCATAGGACTCACTGTCCTCAGCTTTTAATTTCACAGGACTTAACGTCCTCTGTTTTTATGTTTCATAGGACTCAAAGTCCTCTACATTTTGTTTCACGAGATTCGTTTTTATGCCTTGTCACGTTGAACTCAAAGTTCTTTATTTTGTTGATACAAAGATTTTGTTTTTCTGAAGTTTCTTCATTCTCATGGTGTGATCTTTCGAACGATCACCCGAACTAAATTAGTGTCTTTGTCTTTACTTATTTTTTGTTTTAAATAAACAATAAGTAAAGAGGGGTAGCTGTCATACTCTAATTTTGTCCGGGTATAAAAAACAAGAAAAAATATATAAAAAAAGAAAAAAAGGGAAAAGATAAATAAAAAATAAAAAAATAAAAAATAAAAAATAAAAACGAAAAACAAAAAGAAAATAGGAAAAGAAAATGGTGCAACTGAGACAAAGGAAAAAAAAGAAGACACAAATCCCAAGAGAATAGAAGGAGTAAAAAAAAGTTGTCATTTGGTACTACAACCAGTGAAAGAGAAGGATTTTCAGATATTCCCTCATTCTTTTATTTTTCCCATTTCTTCTCCCCTTTCTCGCTGTTATTTTTCTCAGTCTGGAGCTGATAGCGTGAGACTGGCGCTGATAGCGTGAGATGGCAGCAGAATGCCATTTTTCACTGGAATCTGGCGCCAGTAGCGCCAGAGTGGCGCCATCAGCGCTAGATGCACTGGAATGTGGCACCAGTAGCGCCAAAAGTGCTCCAGGAAGCCAATTTTCTCTGGAATGTGGCGCCGGTAGCGCCAGAGTAGTGCCATCAGCACGGGACCTCTGACAGGGCCACTATAAAAGGTCATTCACGCGATTTTTGGGCCAAAATTCTTCATTTCTTCTTCCTCTGAGCCATTTCCGCCATTAGAGCTTAGGGAAGCTTCCTATCTTCACCAAAGTTCATCAAAACACTTCCCTTTCAACATGAAACTTGTAGGGAATCACCCTATGAGCTAGAATCCTTCATCGTTTTTCCCTAAAAACCTTCAAACGGAGAGATCCCTTTCTCTAGGGAACTTCACAAAACTCAAGCTCGGCGGAGAAAAAAGGCGATTCTTGGACACCCAAGCTTGGAAAGGTCGTCCACTAGCCTTCCTTGTCGTTTTTGAGGTAAGAAACTCGAGTTTTACCGTTTGATTTGTGATTTTGTTCTTGAGGTGAATAGTGACCCTTTTGAGTTAGAGTTGGAATTAGGCTTAGGTCCTTTAGAAAAGTATGCTTAGAAAGTTGTTGTGATGAAGGATTAGCTTTGAAATATTGATTTCATGGACTTTGGTTTTGGCTCTAAGAAATGCATGTGTAGGAAGAATGTTGGTTAATTGATGATTGTAGAACATGCATGAGCCTTGATACTTGTTGTTCTTTATGTGCTTGAGAGGCTATATAAACGGTGAATTTGTGTTGAAGTAATCGTTTTAGCCATGTTGTTAATCGTTGAGTGTTGGCCTGTATAGAGCTTTGAGCTCCTTGTACTGACTTATACCGAGTCTTGGGAAGACCCTAGTACCTTGGTTAGGTCGAGATAGACCGCTGAGGGTCTGTCAGTGGTCTATTGAATCGGTTAGTTCAGATAACCTTAAGATAGAGGACTAAGAGGTTTAGATGGGAGACGAATGATGTTTCCTTTCATTTTAACGGTTGAGAACCGTTGTTATTTTGTTTATGCCTTGTATGGTTGGGTTGAATATTGGTTGTGCCTGTGTGCCTTTGTATAGGACGTGACACCGAGGGTGTCAGTGGCGTAGACCACGGTTTTGGGGTTGAACTGCAGAGCACGACTTTGCCAGGTAAGTTCTTCGCTCTTGGGGAAGTGTTTCCCACTGCCTGTATTCCACCATACTCCGAGAGAGTGATGGTTGCATTCATGATGCATGTGCATTGAATTGGTTGTTACTTTCCTCATGATGATATGTATGCATGATTCTATGCCTTGTGTGGATGATTACCTGTTGAATAGATCTTCTGGCCAGTTAGATAGATATGGACCTCCCTAGGAGTAGAGCACAACTCCTAGTTTGGTTTGCTCACGTAAAGGGTGATGATGATCCCTTAAGACCAAGAGATAGGTGGTCTCGTCGTGATTGAAGCCTATTCTCAGAGATGCCATATACGTGCATCCATGTGTAAAGGGGTAGCTTTCGATGGGATGACACGAGTGTGAGTTCCGGTCTCACACTGGGGACTGAGAGTCCCAGATGCTGATGATGATGCATCTTGTGGCGGGCGTAGTACCGCGGATATCCATTAGAGCTAGATGATGACTATGTATTGTTGTGAGGGCCGGGAGGCCTAATGATTGTGATGCCTTTGATGTAATGTATCATGGAAGTGAGCCAGGGGGGACGAGAAGCATCCAAGAGCTCTGAGCTTACTGAGACGTGTAACTCACCCCGTGTAGGGATTATGTTTTTGCAGGTGATTCATCTGGCAAAGATGATAGGTCTCAGGGTGGGAGGCCCCAGTAGAGATAGATCCTGTGTAGCTGCTTGGCAGTGTGATGAGAGCTTCGTGGCTCCTTGTTTTGGTTTTGATGTATTTTGTACCCCTATGAGGGAAGATGTGTGTATACACATATTGTGATTTCTGTTTTGTATCTGGACTCTCTATATGTTTCGTATGCCCTCATGTGAGGAAGTGATCTTTGAGATCAGGGTACTTGGTGCTTATTCTTTTGTATAGACACAGTGAGTGTCTTGATGATGTATATACCTGTGGTTTTCTCCTGATATATCTGTAGAGATATTGTTTATGCATCTGCCGTTATTTATGTTGTTTTGGGATCTTGAGGCTGGCTATAGTAAGTTGGTTTTGTTTGTTTAACTATTGCGTATCATACATAATGAATCAATAAATAAGGTTTTGTAATCGTTTCCGCGTGTTTTATTAAAGTTAATTACTGCGCTAATCTGATTAAGTAATTGGTAATACACCATATGCAGACGGGGTGTTACATTTATGGTGTCAGAACAGTTTCTTGATAGAAGCATTATGTATGGTAGTTATGTGTTGCTCAAGTCCAAAGCTGTCCCTGTTTTTACAAGTTGAGCAAAATCCTGACCTAATCTTAGTCAAAAAGTTGATTTTTTCTATCGAATGGATACTCATACATTTTAATTTACTTGTTATATGCCTAAATCACTGGTGGTGTAAAATGAGTAACAAACATTAATAATTAATATTTACTAGTAATTTATAAGAGTAGAATGACTCATAAGTTTATCTATCAAATAAATAAATTAGTATAAATGATTTAAACCTAATTAATGCCATTATCATATTATCTTAACACGAATTCATTTAAAAATATCACTGTGAGTTGGATAAATGTAGAATAAAGCAACAAAACAACGTCACATTTAAGAATTGGTAAAATATTATGTCCAATAAAATAATATTTAACTAAATAATTTATAAAAAAATCTAATAAATTAAATATCAATATAATTTTTAACTCAATCCAACTCGTCCTTGATCCCTTGTGTTGGCAGGTTATGTGGGTTTGATTATACTAGTTGAAGGGTTTACAGATAACTCAACTCAATCCAACTTATTTTGATGAGTTAAATAAGTAGGTTGGTTTATCGATTTATTAATTGTTAATCTATTAATTAAGGGATTTGTGCTTATAATATTTATAAAAGAGTTTAATGTTATGTATTATCTCATTGTATAAAAAATATTCCTAGAAAAGGATTTCCACACATTTTTATTTCTAATGTTTATAAATTGGAGATTTTATAATCACAAATTATATTATGATGTACATATGGATGGTGTTAGATTTAATGGAAGATATTAGTCCTCCACAACTTGAAAAATCAAGGTTCAATCTTCATTAAAAGAAATGTTCATATTTAATATTTTAATGTACCTAAAAGATATACATGTGGAAATTTTTTAAAAAGAATTACAATGATGTCATGTAAATTACATTGTTACACTTGTTTAATGACCGTGAAAAATATAGTTATTAACTATCTGTAATAACGAGTGATATAAACTCTTAACAATTTATTTTTCACTAATAACTAACTACTTTCTGACTCTAGTGGAACGACATTGATAATGATTATACGTAGTGATCACAATTATTCAACCAATCGATTCTCAAGTTTAGTTTGATTTTAAATTTTGTTTTCAAATTTAATTAGGACTCTGGTGTTCATAAATATATTTTTCTGAATCATGTTAAATGCCGCGCCACAATGCAAGATACATCTGATTTGATTTAGGAAATATTCAATAATTTTAGGGACAACTATTGACATAAAGAAATTGAATTTTTTTTTCTTCCCTCCCATTATTCAAAGTAATTGATTTATCACTAATTTAGAATTCAAAACAAATTACTAAATTACTAATAATAAGTAACTTATGCATTATACGGGGTCTCGTACGTTGATTGCTTTGCCTAAATAATAGTTGGCATAGGTTGTTATTTTTGCATGAGTTGGAGGGTACTTCTTGTACTCCCCTTAATATATATACTTCGACGGATCTCCATAATAATTGAGGGTGGGCATATATATCCCCTTATTTCAATAAAATCATTAATATTTATCCTAAAATATTATATTTTACATCCCATAATTTTATATTTTACACCCTCTAATTTTATGTATTTGAACCTCCTTATCAGTTCACATGTAAAAATAAGTAAATACATCATTTTATTTTAATAAAATGCAAAAAAATATCATATTTTGAACCCCTTAATTTTATGTATTTGAACCTCCTTATCAATTCGCATCTAAGAGTAAATAAATGTACCCTCTTATTTTAATAAAATACAAATATTTATATTAAAACTTCATATTTTGTTCATCTTATCTTCGTGTTTGAATCCAACTATCTCATATAATAATGATAATTATCAATTTTTATTTTTTAAATACATTGTCCTCACTGATCCCAGAGTTCTAGATCCGCCGTTATATATATATATATATATATATATATATATATATATATATATATATATATATATATATGATTCTGCATTTACACAGTCGAGAAGAAATTTATGGTAATTAAGCCAAGGGAAGACATAAATAGCTAGGTTACTCAAACGACCAAGGGAAGTGTGTTAAGGTTCCTATTTTTCTTCGATCTCCATCCCCAAGTTATATATTTTCTCGACTTCAAATTAAGCATCATAAAAAAATATTCTCGTGTTTTCAGCATTGGTGATCTCAAGATTTTGAACGGAGTCAATAAGATTATACAACTTTTTCAAAAAGGCAACTTAAAAGTTCGTCTACCTATCAAATGAGAGTGTAGTTAATTAATTGACAATAATTATCTCGCACTTTCTATAGGGACTGCATCTCTCTCCTGTTTTTGAATTGGTGGTTAAGCATAAACCGTTGTATTTGGACCACAAGCATAATTTATGCTATTGGTCTTCACTGTCCTTGTGCTTTTTCTTGAAAGTTAAAATTAGTTGGTCTCATTATTAAAAGAAGATTAAAATAAATTTCCGATCTCTAATAAGTATCAAATTTTGTGTTTATTGTCTGAAAGATTTTTCTTTTTCTTACTAAAATAATAATTTTGTTTTTATTATTTGACACTTTTTTTTAGTCTCTGATAAATTAATCAATAAATTTTATGTTTGTTCTTTGATATTTTTTTATTTGTTATTAATCTTTTTTAAAGAGATTAATAACAACTAATTTTTTTAATAAAAACTTTATTACATAATTATAATTTTTTTTAGTCTTTTTCATTCATGGATTTATTAGGAATACAAACATATTTTGTCCTAAAAAGAATAAGCTATAGAAAACAAAAATTGTATCACATAATTAATTTTTCTTCCAGCTCAAGACCTTTAATACAATATAATGCAAAAAACAAAAAATCCTTGAGATCACCTAAATTTTCTCTTTATATAATTTGTTACAGTTGATGGAGTACTCCGAAGCTCCCAAATGAAGGTTTTATAACAGTGCATGCATGCAGGTTCGTGTGGAATGCAAGGCAAATGAGGTAATTGCCTTATGTCTATTATCTAGGAAATTATTAGTGTATCCTAGTTATTAATTTTTTTGAACAAACCTTAAATATTAATGATATATTTAAAATTTGATTGTGTGTGGAAACGGAAAAAAATCATCATTAATTTTAATTGGGTTGATAGAGATTTTTTCCGCAAATTGTAACATTTAATGATAACATTAATTATAATTTCAATATTTTGTCTGATTTTTTTGCTGGAACAATATTTTATCCATTGTTAGCATTGGAGTAAAAAATGCAATAGTTATTTATCTTTTTATATATACATTATAACAAAAAAAAATATTTTCACATCATTCTCTTCTCCTGATTTTTTCTCTTATTCTCCTCATCTTTCTATATTTTTTCAAGACTTGAGTTGAACGGTTGTAATGAAAAATCAACGTGTAATTTTTTCCATTTTTAGGTTCTATTATTTTATTATTTCCTTATATTTATTTTATAATATTTCTGTTTATAAATTTTACTATGCTCTTTTGATTTTATTTTATTCTTATACTTTATAAAATGACAAATAAAAAATTTGAATATGGTTTTGAAAAATTAAAGAAAAAGAGAAAAGTTGATAAATTAATTCAATCTCAATATGGTGCATTTGATAAATTTATTAGAAAATTACCCATAGTTGATGATGAAAATGCTGTTAGTTTTAATTCCAAGGAAGAGCATGTAGAAGAAAAAGATTTAAGTGATATACTTTATTGGAAGAAAATATTGATAATAATACACTACAAAAAACTGATATTTTTGTGGCGGCTAAAAAAAAGTTTTCTGGCGGCTAAAAACCGCCACAAAATTAATTTCTGACGATCAGGATTGACTGTCAGAAGTAACGATGTCAGAAAATTTTGTGGCGATTTTTTGTTGAACGCTGGTAAAGTCGTCAAAAACATTGTGGCGGCTAAAAGCCGCCACAAAATGTGTTACTTTTTTATTTTTTTCACTTTTCTGTTTCTGGCGGTTGAAAACCGCCACAAAGTGAGTTTTTACTTTCTTTTTTTGCCAAAAACAGTTTTTTTTGCCAAAAATAATATTTTTTGATTAAAAAAACTCATATTAATATTTTTCTAATTTTAATTATTTCTGTTAGTTCTATGATTATTTTCATTTCTATTTGATTAAGTATAAAAATTATTATTAATATTTTTTAATAAAAAAACTCATTAATATTTTTTTCTAATGTGATTTCACCTCACATTTCTCATTTTTCTTTCTATACAAGATATATATGTTCAATTACCATTTCAAAATATATTTCACTCTGTATTTAACCATTTCAAAAGGAGCTTGCAAATATTAACCGTGCAACAACAAGGTAATATAAACAATAAGAGAATTTGAGAAACACCCA
>PYAF01004221.1:1787414-1800504 GCA_007407185.1 Glycine tomentella
CTCATCAAGAAGTAGTATCTTTGGGTTGCGAATTATGGCCCTTGCAATTGCTATTCTCTGCTTTTGTCCTCCTGATAGCTGCACTCCCCTTTCTCCACATTCAGTTTCATATCCATCTTTCAATGATCTACATTACCAAAAATCAAAATTGCACTTCTTTAAATTCTCACTCAATTTGTAATTCCACATTAATTATAATGTCAGGCAGCCTTGTTTAAATCATATCACCCATGTGGAGCGTGAGTAAATAGCTTAATTAAACACTTAATATATGAGAGTTTATTCATGAACTTGTCCCAAAAAAAAAACTAGTTAAAATGACTTAAAAGGGGTTTATAAAAATGTTTCAAGTTATCTTTATAAACCCATATGAGGTTTTTCAAACGCCCTCTTATTAGAGATTGAACTTGTGATCTCTACTTGTCTTCTAAGAAACAAAAATTCTGTGGGTTTTGGTTTACACTGAGGAGTAAGGATCTCCCCCAACCGACAATCAAAGACTAATTCATTTAGATGTAGAGATCGAAGTGAATATCATTATCTCTCTCAACAAAGTCTTTTCTATACATTGTTGTTGACAACATGCTTAGAGGATCCCGTTATCTACCAACTATGCCAAACTTTATTGGTTATAAAAACTTCTTGATATAAATGTCATGCATTAGAATAATGCCTAGTTGCTAAGTCATTTTAAGTTTATTAATATTAGATTTCAGCTTAAAACCAATTGGCTCTAAGTTAAGTTGTCCAACAGATATAAGTTGCATCTCGACAATTGAGGCAGTATATGTGAGATCTTCTAACAATTAATTTTTCCACAAATGAATGTGACACTTGATGGTTAGAACGAGTGAGCACATAGTATATATCTAATGAGAAAACTTACGATATGAACTCATGAGCATTGGCAGCTCTGGCAGCCTCAACTACTTCATTCTCTGTTGCATCTTGTTTCCCAAACAAAATGTTGTCACGTATGCTGCCAGAATATATCACAGGTTCTTGGCTAACAAGTGCTGTGTGCTGCCTGTGCCAGTGAATGTCTAATTCCCTTATATCTACATCGTCCACTTTAACTGAACCTCTCTTAACATCATAGAATCTTTGAATTAAGGCAATCACTGTTGATTTTCCACACCCACTTTTTCCAACAAGTCCAACACTTTTTCCTGGCTTCACCTCCAAGCAAAACTTGCGCAAAATTGGTGTCCCTGGTCTGCTTGGATATGCAAAATCAACATTCTTCAACTCTATTTTTCCACTCATCTTTTCCAACTTGATGCCGTTACTGTTATCTCCAGCCTAACCAAAGAAAAATGTTGATTCATTGGTAAAAGTTGTATCATACATATATATATATATATATCAATGATATGGAAGCATAGTTGTATTTATGAATTATGACTATACAAATGTGCGGATAAGATGACTCAAAAATAAAAATATAGCAACATTAGTTTGCCTCATTATATATGAGTAAATCATTATTAGAAATGAGTTTAGTTTTGATGCACCGTCCTGGTAAAAATCTTTATAATGTCAACCAATTACAAATCATTTTAAGAATGTCTTTTAAAGAAATTATTACAAAAATAAAAATTCTTAGCATATAAAAAAAATCCATAGTTGAATGTCAATCTATGTAGAAGTAAAAAAGAAATCTTTGCATTTACATTGCCAGTACATTCTAATTAAATTTAACTAAAACTATAACAGTTTTCTTCTTTGCTTATCCACCAAATAATAGTACTGCTCACAAAACTTTTGCATTCATAAATGTTCACAACTATATTCTTGGTTCTTTGTGGATTTAATAGACAGGTTTAATGGGGGGACATGGAGTGCCAAAGAGAACAAAATGGTAGAGAATTTGAACCTTAATAAATTTTATGTTGCATGTCAACATGTAGAGATACATCAAAGATATATATAAGGTTGGTTGGATGGTTAAGAAAGAAAAGAAGGGGAAAGGTCGCCGTTCGATCTCCCTTGCTAACAAAAATTAACTAACAATTAACATTTATCAATAAAAAAAAATAAAAGAACATGTATAGATGCATATTACATACCTTGGGAATTAGCGATTTCCGGTCAAGAATTTCAAACACAGATGCCACTGCTGTTGAGCTCTTGGCAAGGTCAGAAGTCATGCTTCCAGCATCAGCTATGACCTTGCCAGTGCTCACCAACACAAAAAATGTTTTGAACACATCCCCAGCTGATATTTCTCTTTTTTCCACCAAAGTACCACCAAACCAGAAATCCAAAGCCCATGACATGAACGTTAGGCACTGAGCAGAACCCATTCCTATGCCAGCTAGCCAAGACTTCTTCCTCGCCTCCTTCCTTGGCGCCTCTTGCGCCTCATCGAATAGCCGTAGCACTTTCGTGATGCTCCCAAATGAAGTCACAATTCTGTGGTTATAAACTGCCTCCACTGCAATTTGTGTACTTTGATTCTGTGCCTTGACAAATTTTGTTGAGAGTGTGGAGAGCAACACTTTTCTTGTATAAAAACAAAGGATTGTGAGTGGCTGCACTGCTATCATAACAAGAGCTAGCTTCCAAGCCACGGCAAGGCCTATGATCATTGCAATTGTGACAGCAGAAGTTGTTTGAACTAGTAAAGAGAGTCTGTCTGCTACAAGGGACTTAACCATGGAAGCCTCATTGCTTAACCTTGAGCATAATGCTCCACTTGAGTTTTGTTCCTCATCAAACCAAGCAGTTTCAAAGGTCAAGATATTCTCCAGCATGCCAAGTCTTATCCTTTTTGTTAACTTGGCTCCCATATAAGCAAAATTGTAGTGTTGCAAGAGATTGAGGATGATTGAAGCAAGGGAAAGTGAACAGAAAATCAAAGAATAAGACCTGATTCTGTGCCTCATTTCTTGATGGCTTTCAGCAAAAAAAGCAGAAATCATACCACCAATGGTTAAAGCATATAAGGGTTGAACTGAGCCAAAGGCTATGGCTGAGAGGGTTCCAATTAGACCTTGTTTCCATTCAGGAGCATTCAGAGAAAGAAGCCTTTTGAAAGAAGGTGGAGGGTGAGAAACTTGAGATGGAGTTGCTTGAGCATCAAGCAATGGTGACTTTGGGAATATGGCAGGGCTTGACCTGGCTGTGCTTGGTCTTCCTGCACTGCTTCTTGCTGCAGAAAGAGCACCTAGTTCTGGATTTTGATCTTGGTCATCCATGCTCAATTGTGTTTGTAACTTTGCAAGTTTTGCATAGTGGCCATTTGGTCTGGTGATGAGTTCATTGTGTGTGCCTGTTTCAATGATGCAACCACCACTGACAACTGCTATGAGGTCTGCATTTCGAATAGTTGATAGCTTGTGTGCAACAACCTGATCAAGTTCAGTAGGTGTTATAGAAGGGAGGTGCAAATAAACTTTGTTCAATGTACATTCATTCATTGTGATAATTACTAATAGATTAATACTATATCAGCATTGGAAACATGTGTTATGCCAAAGGACCAAAGTTATAAATATCGGTGGTCGCATTGTGGTTTCGTCGCATTTGTTGATATCGCGACAAATCGTGGACAAATGCGGTGGTTCATGCGGTCAAAATTGCGGTCGCAAAAGTTAAAGAACCTTGATATTACGGTCTAAATCACGGTCACGGACCGTTTTTTAAAACCTTAGTTATGCCTCTTAATAAATTTGACGAGTGAAGTGAGTATTTTAATGTATAGAATAGCATACTTTGGTTAATTTCTTAGTGTGCAATGTATCAAATGGATGATTGCACTTACCAATGTAGTTCTCCCCATGGAGGCCTGATCGAGGGCATTCTGAACAAGTAATTCTGATTCAGAGTCAAGAGCACTAGTTGCTTCATCAAGTAGGAGAATAACAGGATTCTTTATGATGGCTCTTGCAATGGCTATTCGCTGCTTTTGTCCTCCTGAAAGAAGTGCCCCCCTTTCTCCAATCTAGTTTACAAATCATAAGGTTAATAGCTGCATATTTTCTGTGATATAAAACATTGAATCAAATTTTTATCCTTCATAAAAGGTGGTGCTAAAATTATAACTTATATATACTAGTTTTTTCCTGCTTCTAATCATAACATTTAATCTCATCCAAACACAAACCTAGTCTTGGCATATAATCAGGTGATCATGTTTAGATAAACTTCTCAATAAATACTTAAAAGATAAGAAAAATAAATATGGTAAAATAAAATAATTTAAATGCTTTCCATAAATTAAAGTAATTTTATGCATTTCAACTTTTAAACATTTTCTTTTAACTTCTCCAAAACCTGGAATGTATATGTTAATTTTAATTTATCAAATTTTTTTTTGGTATAAATACTTATCGAGAAATTTATCTAAACATAAAGTTTCAAACATTATTGGAAATTTGAGTGCGAGAATATGTTAAAGCTAACCAGTTGCAAAGGCTCTATTATTTTAAAGTTTACAAACAAAAACGAAATTTTCATGACTATATTTAACTATGTTGAGAATTAAGACTATGATTCTGTTTGGTAAATTTCACAAACACTCGTGAGAGAGAAAATAAAAATAAATTCCTCCCAAAAGTTAAAATCAACTTATGCACTTATGTTTATGTAAGTTCTTTTCATTTAATTTTTCTAAAAATTAGGATGTTTAAGTTGATATTAGTTTATAGAGAAAATCAGTAATATATTTTACCTTTTTATTTTTTTATTTCAGGTGTTTAGAAAAAATTAATCCAAACAAGATCATAAGTCCTATTTGGTTAAACTAATTTACCTTGGTTTCATAACCTTCAGGAAGTTCCCTTATGAAGTTGTGAGCATTGGCTGCTGAGGCTGCAGCAACTATTTCATCCATGGTAGCATCAGGCTTCCCAAACATAATATTCTCCTTTATGGATGTCCCAAACATTGCATGTTCTTGACTCACAAGGCCCATTTTCCCTCTTATCCATTTCAACTGTAGGCTTTTTATGTCTACACCATCAACCCTCACAACACCTTCATCAGCATCATAAAACCTTTGCACTAATGCTATTGCTGTGGACTTACCACTTCCGCTTGCACCAACCAGAGCAACCGTTTTCCCTGCTTCCACTTGGAGATTGAAATCACTAAGCACAACCATATCTGGACGAGAAGGGTATGTGAATTTGACATGCTCAAAGTCTAGCCTGCCACTAATGCTCTCTAACACTACTCCTTTTGTGTCTTCACCATCAATTAATGGTGTTCGATCAATCATGTTAAATATTCGTGAAGCAGCAACAGATGCTTCCGTGAAGTACTTCAAATCAGGAAGTACCACTCCAAGAGATCTACATATATTTATTTACATGCATTCCAATAATTAGCAAAGAAGAAAAAAAAACATACCACATTGAAAAATATATTTATGAAGAACTACGAAATTAAGATTTTCTTTTGGTGCATATAATTGAAATTTTTTGAGGTAAAACCAATAAATTGAATTTTACCCGCTTCTGATTTTTCCTAAATTTAAAAGTGAAAAATGAAAATAGCAGTAACCTATTTCCAATATCTCTAGTCATATAATATTTAATAAGATATGATTTGTTTTTTTATATATATATATATATATATAAGAAGACCGTGTTACATATATATAACTACTCTTGATTGAAAGAAACTCAAGCACCCTTACTACCAAACTTTAATATGGAATATAAATAGTAAAAAGCATAATGTGTAATGAAAGTCAAATGTTGATGAAAATGTAAGAATGTTACTATAGTTAAACTAAAAGCGATTCAAACTTTAAAAAAACTTGATTTACCAGAACTTTACCAAAAAATAGAAAGGCTAATTTCTAAAAAAAGTTGTATACATGCTCCTTAATTGAATTCCTTTATTTATAGAGTTTAAAAGCTTATATATTTTCATTGTTTTTTACAAAGTTAGTACAACTTTAATACTACCCAATATTTAGCTATTCATATATGTCATACTTCTATACAACCTTGTCATTTAAAGCTATTAATTGATGAAATATGACAGAGATTAATTGAAGCAATGTCGAGATTAATTAAATGATTTTTTTCCTTACCTATTACTAGTTTACAAGATTTAATTTTTTTCAATGTTGTCAACATGAAAATCAGGTTCAAGCAGAAATAATTATAGTAACAGATAAAGTTCATCGCACAAATAATGCAACATCAACTTTTAGTAATATCTTTGAAATCGAGTTATATAAACAGTTTGGTGGGTAGAAGAGAGTTCACAACGTGGGAAGATAATTAAACTCTTTCAATAGTTAATAGTTAACACTGTTACTAAAACTGGAGGACCTTTCCTTTTGTACGTACTGGTCTTGCTTTTCATCTAATGCTTTAAGATGTCACTTTTTTGAAAGAAAGAGCATTTGAATTCCATTCATGGAAAGAAGTCCACTGCCTTTTAATTTACTGAAGATTGTCACTACTATGTCCTCAATTTAATTAAATATCATGGTGATGTAGTAAAATATTTGCGCATTAGTGAAAGATAAAGACACCATGACTTTTCTGAAGCGATTTGATTCCAATCTTATCCTAAAGTTAAAGTTAGTTATATGGAATTAAACTAATTATTTTTAATTCCCTTCCCCTAAAGAGAACGATGACAATGGCCGGCTATGACAAGTTGTCTACTAAATGCAAGATTTAGAATGTAGTCTTAACTTTATATTAATTGAGCTTTCTGGTGTCCCAATTTTTTTAATTGGTTATCAAGATCCATTGATATGCTACTATACTATATATTGCATCAGCCACAAAATTATACTAAGTTAAATTTCATGCCTGATTCAAAGATATATAAGATTGGAGATGAATAAACCTTGATGATTTTTGTTACTGGTTGTGGATTCATGTATTAATATTATATATACCTTTTATGCTGATCTTGGTGGATCCATGTATCAGATCTTTTATGCTGATCTTGGTGGATTCTTGTATTAAATCTTCTATACTGATCTTTGGCATGTCTTATGCTAAGGTTAATCACTTAATTAAGCTCTTTTATTTAAGTAATACATTTTATTTGCTTTACAAAAAAAAAACAAAAGTTGAATTTAGTATATGAAATTATAAGTATATATGTATCATCTTAATATTTGACTTTATAATTTTTTATAGTTTAATTTCTAATTCTATAAAACATACAATTCACTTTAATTTCGATCATCAATAAAATATAATCGACATTCACTTTAATTTTTATGAAGTCAACACTCAACTAACATACATAAAATTTAATGGATTAACAAAGTTAATTAATTAGGAGTTTTTACCATTTAAGGACAATCTCTTTTTAAAATTATGAAATGGAGACACTTTTTAAATTAATTCTCATTTAGGGTAAGATATAAAAGTAATTATGACTTTGTCAATTAAAGTCGTATAAAGATTTACGACTTATGCTTATAAAGTCATAATTATTTGTCATAATTATTTTTACAACTTATTTCTAAATGAGAATTAATCAAAGATGTTTCTATTTGATAATTTTAAAAAAATTATCCCCAAAATGATTAAAAAAAAACAGTGAATTAGGATTGGAAATTAAAGTTGAATGAGATGAAGGAAAAGTAATTACTTACAGTCCACACATTATGAAGGAAATGCCTGATGCATAGATCCTTCCACCACTTTCACCTTTGTACATAACCAAACGGCTTCCATACCAAGCAAGAAAAGCCCATATTGCAAAAGATAGACCTGTGCTTCCCACTGCAATGCCCTTTGCTATGCCTTGCTTGATTCCAAGCCTTGAAGTTTTACACAATATGTCTGAATATCTCCCCATGATTCTCTTCTCCGCAGTGAATGAATAAACAGTTTTTATGGAACTAAGTGCCTGTTCTACTATGCTGTTTGCTTTGCCATATTCTTTCAGTGTGGACTTTGACAAATAGATTAGGTATTTCCCATATATCATGCCAGGGATTATGAGCAAAAGCAGCGTTGGAAATGCTACTAATGCCAACCTCCAAGAGAAGTACGTGGCAAATGCAACCCCAGAGATGAATGATGATGAGTGCATCAAAAATAGGGGCACCTGATGAGAAGCCAAAACCAAAGTAGAAATTAAAGGATACGAGAAGATAATGATTACTGTTGTATGAGAAAAAAGGATTATGCATTTGATAGTGTAAGAAATGTTATACCATCATTCAATCACAACATATCATATATAATAAACTTATTAATTTTTAGAATAATTCAAACAATAATTTTTGATTGAATGATAAATACATAAACATTAAACTCTTAATATATATTAGTATAGACTCTGTCTGGACAAATTTCTTCATAAATATTTATAGAAAAGAAAATTCTACAATAAACTAAAATTAACAAATACATAAATTAACATGATCATTCGGAGATTAATATGTGACATGGAGTGCATAAAAAGAAAATTACAAAAATGAAAGAGAAGTTTAAAAGAAAAGTGAAGTAATAAAGAAACTGACCTTTTCACTTAGAACTTCTTGGATGAGAGAAGTGTCCTTTGATATGCTATTAATGATTTCAGAAGTGGTTGCTTCTTGCAAATCGAAAAACCCTACTTCTTGTCTTAGGACAGCTTCCAAGTACTTGTAACGAATTCTTAGCACCTGCCTCTCACTTGTTTTGCTCCAGCAATACCCTTCTGCAATTTATAAGCATCAATTGTTGATCAATAAGCTAGTATCCGAAGTACGTGTTGCTTTTTTAGAAGTTCCTATTTTTCTATATATGGTTTGGCTTCTTTTTCAGGATCAAATCTTTGAGAAAATTCTAGCCAAAACTGACAAGTTATATATTTGATTGATGTAGATGACTAATATATTTTGTGGGTTAATGTATTTCCAATTTTCTGTGTATGAAACTCTACTTTTTAGGGTTTCATAAATATATACAATAATGATCAAACATGTCTGCCAAATTAAACATGTGAAAATTGAGGGTGCCTCCAACCTAGGTTTACTGCTGAGTAATGCCTACTACAGTTAGATAGATGCTATAGCTAAATATTGTTGCTTGTTGTTAGTATATTAAAACGTTTCACACCTTTGTCCTCAAAAAGTAAAGCAAAAGAGGGTTTGAATTTGGATTACCCATGAAGGCCACCACCATTGCTGCTAATCCCAAGTAGACAAAATATAAGCTGCACTGTAAATAATAAAAAGAAAAAGAGAAATTATTAGAAGTTGGTTAGAGTGTAAAAAGTAGACCAATTAAGAATTTAATGAGTGAGTCAACATTAATTAACTTACCTTTTCAACCTCAGTCATGTAAGTCTTGGTACTTTGTAGGTTATTACTATAACCTAAGCTGTTCATAATACGGCTAGCAAACAGCAACAAAACATTTGTGGACATGCCATCTCCTATTGCTCCCACAGCACCCATTAGCATGAGCACAACATCAATCCAATCAGAATATCTCAAAATAGTTGCTATGGAAGTCCTCCCTTTTCTTCCCATGTCTACCTTTTGTGTCTCACTCTCATCCATTTTTGGAGAACCCATAATTTTGCTATAGATATATATACCTTCAGGACCTTCCTAGGTTGTCAAATATGAGGAAACAAAGAAGAGAGCGAGAGGTGAAAGTGTGAAACTGTGTGTGTTGTGGGGGCACATCACAATGAGATAATTTTGATCATTTCAAAAGCGTGCTTTATATAAGTGGGAAGAGTGAAGTGTGAACACTATGCATCTATGTCAAGACTCGGAAAGAGAGATGAGTGGCATATTAATTCCATTGGAAGCACACAATATTAATGAATATATATATATATATATATATATATATATATATATATATATATATATATCACGTTCATAGGCTTTTTGCGTGTGATTGTGATTTGTGGGGTTGTTAAAGATGATTTTGTGCTTCTCGTTTCATCTTTTTATTTGTTCTTCAATTCTTTATTCTTTAAAATCCATTGAGGTCTTAATTAGATAGTCCCAATTTTGTCAAGTTTTGGGGAAAGATGATATGACACAGGTCCAATTTGCCATCATACCACTCGCTTCCTTTTCTTTCTATTTGTTATTGTTTAATTAGTACTCTAATTTGAGGTCACTTTGGGCATTGTCGGTTTATTGCCATTTGCCAGCTTTTTATTTCATAAATAAATGGCCACTTCAAGTTGTAATTAATGTCCCTTCCCGTGAAGGGAGCTTAATATTTTAATAGAATATTACTGGGGTACGTACGTGTGTGTGTGTGTGTATATATATATATATATATATATATATATATATATATATATATATATATATTGTGGGTAAAAAAATATTTGAATCCATTTTCTCTCTTGTCTATCAAATGTCATATTAATTTTTTAGTTC
This sequence comes from Glycine tomentella, assembly GCA_007407185.1. Lineage (NCBI taxonomy): Eukaryota > Viridiplantae > Streptophyta > Magnoliopsida > Fabales > Fabaceae > Glycine > Glycine tomentella. The sequence continues at coordinate 1,797,745 of PYAF01004221.1, forward strand.
ATCATGATTATTTAATACTACTCTTTTGCATGTATATAATTGAGAATGCTTTACAAGAAATAATTATCCTTGAGATGGATATAATAACTATCAGAAAGCAAAATTTTATCTCCAAGTGTATATATATATATATAGATAAGATGATGAGAAAGAAAAAGGAAAGATAAAAAAAATGTAAGATAAAAATCAAAATTACAATGTGAACAAATCATAAGTATTTATATATTAGTCATAATATAATTTCTTTCTTTCTCTATTCTTTTATTAAATCGAGGGTGCTAGAAATTATATATCTTTTATTTAAGAAAGGACAAAAAAAATAACATTGTTGTATTTAAAAAAATTATTGAAGGATATATAATAAGTAGAGTTACACCTTATCTCTAACGGGAAAGAAAAAGAAGGAAAAAAAATCCCATTTTAATTAAAATTAAAATTAATTATTAATTAATTGTCGCAAACAGTACATAAGATCTAAAGCACTGCTTCTGTCCCCTTAATATAGTCAACTCATAGTTAAGATATTTTAATTGTAAATTTGTCTTTGAATATTATCTATATATTTAATGTGTGTGTGTATATATACTTAATATGGGCATGTTCAGTAAAAATAGTTTTATTTTTCATACTCTAGTAAAAAATAATTGACAACCTATTAAAAATATATATTTTAGTTTAAAATGGAATGTGAATTTAACTTGATAATAAATTAATAGTGCGTGCTAAAATTAATTGTTAAAATAGAGTGAACTCATCTAATAAAATATAGGATTAATTGGAACTTTAAATTTGAAGGTGAATTAGATTTAGTTTTTTTAATTATTATGATTATAGTTCGATCAAGGTTTAGCTTGCATAAGACTGAAAAAAACTATCAAATTAACTAATTTAACATCTTTCTTTTTATATTAAATTAGAGTAAATTATTAACAAGTGTTGGTTTGAGTAAAATTTGGTGTAAGAGACTCAATTTCCTTAAACATATGATGTTGGATTTGATCATGAGATTCAATATTGTGTGAAAACTAGAGTCATCAATTTGAGCCTAGCTCGACTGATTCCCCAGAACGTATTGTAACTTGTCCAGTCATATTAGCATGCCATGACTCGTGCTTCTTTACCTATATGTTGACAACGGTTTCCATTAATAGCATTTACATTCTTAAACATATACTGTAATTTATTTATAATTTATCCTTAACAAACAAGTTGAGAAACATTACATGATAGATGTACAATGGAAACTATAAACTTATAACATCTTACAAAATTAATATCCATGTTACTTAATTGAAATATAATAATGTAAATCTTTATATTTATTATAATTTTCATATTAAACATATTTAAGTTGTTTGAGAACAACAGTTAATATATTTAAAAATATCAATTTCTCTAAATATGTTTTTTCTTAAATTGACTGAGGAAAAAAACAGAATACCTATATTGAGAAAAAAAATCTTGAAATAATTAATTTTTGTTAATATAATTATTATTTAAAAATATATATATATATATATATATTAATGGTATGATGTGCAGTTTATATAGATCTATTTCTTAAAAATAGGGAATAATATTTGTACCAATAATTCAATTTTTATTAAATAAAAACCATATCGAAGACAAACAAAACTCATGAGAATTCAATAAAGTCCAACAAAACTGTAATGAGAATTTTTGTGTTGTGTTATTATTTATGTCTCATTTTATTTTTTAACAAAAGAAAAAGTAGAATCAACAAAATAACTACATGTGCTACAATGAAGAAAGGTTCTCATATAAGACAACTTTGTCAGAGTACATCTCACAGATTACGAAATCTAGAAAAGCAGCCCCATGAAAGATGAAATAAAATATGGCTATCAACATTGTTAATTGAATATATGTATGATATTTAAGAATAGAAGCTCTCGCAATTGCATTTGGGTTTCTCAGAAGTAGGGAGGAAGCTATCTTCACACAGCATATTCCACTTTTCCTGCATAAGTGAGCTGCCAGGCCTAATTAACTTGCCTTCTAACAGATCAAATTCCATATAATTCCAACATATTTGTATAGCTGTATGTTTTGGACCTCTCTTTTCCTTACACTAATAGACATCAAAAGAAATTATAAAATGTGTTGGTATACGATTGATATCTTGATCCTTAAATATTATTTTTTGAAGTATAATATCTACCTTTTGCTTTTATCCTTAGCAATGATGGATTTTAAATACAGTTATAACGTTGATTTTGTGATAAAAAAAATATAAAAAAAATATCATAAGTTCAATTTCTCTAAACAAATAAAAAATTAATAATTAATCAATAATATTTATCAATAAAAAAAACATGCATTTTAAAATGGACTAGAAAACTGTAGTCCTACATTATCTGGACTTGTATGTCTATAATTAGAATTCTAACAATAATTTGAAAGTAATATATTATTTTTAGAGATGTGATGTAATTAGAATTTTTTACCTAAATAATACAAAAAAAATATAAATATTTATCCAAATATTATAACTCAAAAAATATTTATCACAACAATATAAAATATTGTTTACGTTAAGAAATCGACTTATGGACAATCGATGTCTTAACCTCAGCAGTACTATTTTTTTGTTTTAGTTTAGACATTAGCTCTTGAAGAAACTTTTTCTTTTTACCTAATTTAGAAGTTGGTTTTTAGAAAATCGATTTCTAAACTAGATTTTTTAAAATAAAAAAAAATCAATTCATAATGAGAATTGAGTTTTTTTTTTGTTTGTTT
>PYAF01004221.1:1800604-1824219 GCA_007407185.1 Glycine tomentella
TTAGGAATCGATTTTTGACGAATCAATTTGTAACATTAACAATATTTATATTATTGGGGTATATATTTTTTGGATTATATTATCTGGATAAATATTTATATTTTTTGTATTATTGGGATGAAAAAATTGATTTAATCAGCATGAAATTTTAATTGGCATATATATATATATATATATATATTAGGAATCGATTTTTGACGAATCAATTTGTAACATTAACAATATTTATATTATTGGGGTATATATTTTTTGGATTATATTATCTGGATAAATATTTATATTTTTTGTATTATTGGGATGAAAAAATTGATTTAATCAGCATGAAATTTTAATTGGCATATATATATATATATATATATATATATATATATATATCTCTTCGGAAAATGGCACATGTTCAACATTAGCTGTCTTGAACATATATGTTTGTAATATTCTCGCTTTTAACACTTCGATATTCCCCATTTTCAGCCAGAGCCTAGACACGTTTTTTCTTTGATAAATTCTATATTAAAATTCTTTCATAAAATATTCATTATTTTGACTCTTTTCCATATTTTGATAGCTCATGTCTCTTCCGTTGCTTTACGAATATAACTTTTGTGATGAAGTATTTTTTTCTTCTTCTTTAATGCGTAGTACCAAATCATTCACTTGTTGATCAAAGAGCCAAACCACATTATTCCTTATTCTTGTCTAAGCATATATATTAAGATCAATTTTCTTTCTGACAACAATCTAATCCACTGTAATATTTGTATAAATTATTGATTGATATTATGTTATGACTCTTGCACCATCAGAAATTCGACAGTAAAGCACTGTACAAATCTTCAAAGTGATATCTCCTTCGTCTTAAAATAAATATTATTTTAATTTATTTTATATATATTAAATAAAGTTAATAAATATACGAGAATAGTAAGTTTATAAAACTAAATTTATTATTAATATTATATTGAATAGTTAACGTGATATTTATTAGAAGTATTAATAGAAAAAAATAAATATTATATTATATTAAAAAGCTAACATAATATTTATTGAAGATTTTTTTTAGGACGGATGAAGTATTAAATGTAAGGAGGTGATTTAGTTTGTTGTTGGTACTTGGTACTCTTGCTGTATGTGTAATATAATATGTCTGCTTGTACTTATTTTTATTTTGGTATTCTTTTTTTTTTTTTTTTAAAAAGGAACTTATTTTGGTATCCTTGACCCACCTTCATTCTGTTAAGTGATTTGGTCTCTTTCATTAAAATAAATTATTTTTCCTATAAAAAATATAAAAAATATAATTTGATATAATATCATGACAATTTTTTAAATAAATACCGCTATATACTTAAATTTGAAGAATGTGTGTGTTAATTATTATTTTTATACAATAATTACAATGGAACAAATTAAAGGAAATACTAATTGATAATAATTTCAAGGCTATATTGTTCATATTTTTATACAATCAATGCATGTACTTCACCTCATTGTTAATATCATTTCTTCTTTCTGTGAGAGACTTTACCTATTATTTGAGACTTAGGGACTTCCTAATTAACTGCAATCAGAATCATATTACCAATTGGAATTTACTTCTTTCTCCCTTGGAATCAATTTAAGTAGTTTACTTGAATGACATGTTTGCATGTTTGCATTGAGGAAACATATTTGATATCTCACAATGCGTTCTTTTTTCCTTCTAATTTTAACCTCTCTTTTTCTCCTTTGAAAAATTTACTATAAATTTTCCCTTGAGAAAAATAAACAAATAATGAATACGTTGTGTCTTTGGAGAGATACGTTCAGTACCTATGAGGAAACCAAATTATTTTAAGGATAATCCCTCACGAAGCAACCTTTATGAGATAAGGTTAACGATGTTCCCTTTTTGATTAATCATCATCATTATGACTAATCACAATTTTAAATCCTGATCTTTTCTTTTAATTATAAGGGCTGAATTTTCTAAGTAAGTGGCATTTCCTTTCCACGGTATTATGTACTTTTTGGGTGAAGCATGGTTTCAGCATACTTTATCGATCAGCCTCTCACAAATTATTACAAATTAAAAACTAACTAAAGCTTTATTATAGAGTGGTAAAGGAAACGTGGGAGAAGAAGAAAGTCGAAGCAGATGTGAGATTAATTTAAACTTCTATTTGGCTTGAGGATTAATGAAAAGGGATTAATGACTTATTTAATCAGGATTATTGAACAGGGAGTGAAAATAAAGTAAACGGGGAAAAGTTGAATTTTTTTGTATGTTTAAGTATAAATAGTTGTAAAAATAGTATTTTATTTATTATTTATAAACATTTATACAGAAGATATGTTATATTATAATATTATTTTATTAATGTCTCCATTATTATAAAAACATATTAAATAAAGTAATAATCATTTTAATATCTTAAAAATATAAAATCTAATATATATTTTTATTTTTAGGATTTGAATAAAGTAATAAAAGATTTACAATAGTCATACTTATTTAAATATCTGAATTCGACTCTTTTGATTTTTTTATCTAACATAAGTATGAAGTGAAACTTAAAAAAAAAATTAAGAATATAAAATGACTGTTATGATGTTGGTTTCAACCAAAACATAAAAAGGCACTGTTATCATTTTTGATTAACCAAAATATTTGTGAAATTTCTGGAACATTACTCTACAAATAACAATGCACTAGCAGTGATAGTCTGCAATGAATGACGTGACAAAGTAAAAGTTGTTAACATGTCGAGCATTCACTAAAAGTATATTAAATAATAACAGTAAATAATTAGATTTAATTTAATTTGTTTGCAAAAATTTCATGTAAGGAAAACGAAATTTTTAATATATAACTCTATATTTACAATGTGCCTGTTCTAAAAAAAAAATTACGTATCCGATTCTTTTAGGACTGGTTTGGTCTGGTTGTGGATAACTGAGAAGAGGAAGAAAAGGTGCATATCACGATAATTTGGTTAAACTAATGTGCGTAAAAAAAATTAAAAAAAAAAAATGAGTGTGGCTCTCACGTTTTTTGTCCTCTCTCAAATGAAAAGATTAGAGAAGAAATTTATATTATGCAATTGGTTTTACCATCTTGTCCAGGGGCGGGCGGACGTGTAATGAACAAGTGTGTGGTGACTGTAAAAAAAAATGAAAAAGGTGGTGCACATAGCAAAATTATTAAAAAAATTTAACTTGGCCGCATGGGTGTGTAAAATGCGATAAGATCCAATTGATTTTTATTTTGTTCAAGGAAATTTGATCTAAAAGTTATATTTAACTAAATTTGAGTAATTAATATTATATAATCTGTTTTTATCTCTTGACTTTGTTTTTAAATTTAAACAATCAAATCAATAATAATCTTATCTTTCTTAGGAAATTTTATTTATTATGTTTTATTAATTTTAGTTATTGTATAATTTTTTTCTCTTGACTTTTTTTCTAAACTATAAAATCAATAGAAATTTTATCTTTATTTTAAAAATATTTAAATATTATATTTTTTAATCAAAATTTAGTTATTATATAATCAATTTTTATCTCTTGTCATTTTAAATCATAAAATTAATAGTAATTTTATCTTTTTCTTATAAAGAAATCTTATCCAAATATTATATTTGACTAATTCTATTTATTATATAATCGGTTTTTATTTTTCTTGAGCTTTGTTAATATATAATTGTTAAATAAGATGGAAGATGATTTTTTGTCCGGTTGTTTGCTAATATACATTGAAAAGTAAACATTAAAATTTTTAACATAGATACAATTATAGATAATTTTCTTTGCATTCAAGATGACGTTTCATGTTTTGATAGATTATTAATTTATTATTGTAATTAACATTTTGGAACATCAATTTATGAGAATTTATGATGTGTTAGATGGATTTTATTTTTTTGTTGTCAGTCATCCTGGCATTTGAGTCTAGGTTTGTCCTTGATCTTGTCCTCTAATGGTCATTTAAAAATTCCTATTTAAAAAGGTTAAAATGGTCATTTATTAAATTCTGATATTCTTTCCATTATTTTATTATTTACCAACTAACTTTAGTTAAAAAAAAAACATCATATTTTCATTTATTTCTCTTCAACCAAATCACCTCTATTATTTTCCTATTTCCCTTCTCACTTATTCTCTTATTTTCAATCATCTTCCCTTCTCACAACCAAAAAATCCCTTGGAGTTCTCTCTTTCATTTCTTTCAAATCAAACAATTGTAATTTTTTTTTAACTATTTTCATCTATCCTATTTTTTGCTCCTTTAAACATACCCTTAACTCCTTAATTCTTCTCCTCCTGTAAGCTCCAAAACCCTATCATCTATCAATGATCCGGTATTTTCGCCTTAAATGTAGCCAGATATGTAAAGACTCCGTTTTCTTAGGCTAGGTTAGGTTCGCAATAGCATATCAAAGGTTATGCAAACTTTTTGCTTTGTAGAGTACTATTTGGATTAAAAAAATACCTACAAAGTCTAGAGTTTTCAGATTTGTTTTCCCCTTCACTTTTACTTGACCTTGTAGTTATATAGATTGGTCCACCACCTGACGCACGTAAATTTATTTTGATTTAGTATTTTTTTTTAGGTTTAAAGTCCCCACGTGAAACTTGTGTTGCTATTGAGAATAATTGCATGCCTATAACTAGGGTGAATGCACGCGTGTTGCTCAGTAGGGGTGGATTGGGGGTGTTAAAGATTTAAATAATGGGTTAATGTGAGTTGGAAGAAGTGATTAAGGATTTGGAGTAAAGTAGTTAACTCATTCTTCTTATGAACACGGGTTCGATTTCTTTGATGTTATTAAAATCTCACTTGATGGATAATTATCTTTCATAGGAAATTAACACTCAAGGATCGATTGAGTAGTTGAGACTAGATAAAATTGATTGTGGCTTATATAAGTATATGCAATAATTTTTTAGTAAGTGTCTTCTCATTTTATCACTTTTTAATTATTCAAATAGAGAAAGATTTAAATAATGAACAAATGTGGCTAAATTTGATCTTGGTTTCCAGGCAAGTGCCATGAGCCCATGAGAAAGATTTTCAAGATAATCCAATGTTGTGACTCCAAATAGGGAGATTTTTCCATATTCCAAGTACTAAGATTCTGAGTAGGTCTATTGGTAGTTAAATACACATTATTACTAGTTATGAGCCCATTGATAATGACTCAATATTTTAATGTAAATACCACGTGATTAAATAACTAAACATATGCATGGTTAAAATCATATTCAGCATCCCTTCTTTTTGGTGACTTTAATTGACTATAAAATATATAGATGATGGATTTTGTGATTCTTAACACCCTCTCAACAAAAGAAAAAGTTTTTGTTAATATTCGTTAATAAGTTTCCTTGCAAGAATGGTACTTATATACTATTTAATTTTTAAATTAGGCAACGTAAGAGTAGTGCCACCACATCCCATGATGTATGGTGTAGGCAGAGTTATATATGATGTGGAGTACTTGTTTATAGTTTAAAACTTGGGAGTGGAATTTTGATTAGTTTGTAGGTCCTACCCACTACAATTCCTATGCTATGATTTTGATCACATTTTATATATGTCCCAACTATTTAAAGTGTCATGATAATAATAATTCAAAAACAATGTTTAATTGGAGGATTTTTTGCTCACCCCTAGCCGTACATGGTTTTGCACACACGGACAAAACATGCATCCCCATTATATGGAGACCTGTTCATTGCGTTAGAGAGAAGGTTTAGGGCTCTGATTTTTAATAATAGTGTAGTATATTTTGTCACGAGGCAAATTAACAAAGATTATAGAGCATCAATGTGGACTAATTTTATAATTGAAGGGAGTGGAGCAGGTAAACAGCATGGAAGCTTAAGAGGGTGTCATCACACGATCGCCAGAGACTCGAGGCTATATATTCAATTTGTCCATATTACTTTGTATGGCTATCTAGCTGCTTCTTTAATTTACAATGATCTTTCCATTTAAGGATTTCGGTTCATGATAGCAAGTGTATTGAAAATAAATGTTTTAAATTTTAATCCATCATTGAACGGGTAATTCTAATTTTAGATTTAATGGTTCAGCTGTAATTGAATTATAATCGAATCAATATTAATATTAATATAATAATAATAATTAAATAATATGTAAAATAATATTAAATAAATAAATAAAAATATATTTTTACAGTAAAATATAATAATTTTATAACACAAAATTAAAGTTAAATACTCTTATATTTATATGTAATTCTTATTAAATATGTGTTTTGTTTATTTTAAATGTTTTAGATTGAATTTTATAAATTAAAAAATATTAGTTTTTTTTGTCAACTTTTGTCGTTTTTCATTAGTTTGATTGGTGGTTTAGACTATTTTGACCGAATTCTTGGTGATTCTAAGGTGATTATTTTTTTTTATAATTATTACTGGAAAATACGTTTTTAATATCGATTTTTTTGGACTTTTTAGGTAGTTATCAGGCTTATTGTGCAACGATCAGAATCACACGACAATATTATCTTCAGGACATATAACGACCAGTTTCCAATGTGCACTACATTAAAGAACATTAAGTTATTATGCTACATACATTATTTAAATTCCTGTTTATAGTTTTACTTACCCATTCAAGTACGCTGCAAGGTAGACATGTTTATGTGAATTCTACATCCATTTTTTAAGATAGTCTTCGAATTCTAATTGCGATTGCTCAGATCTCTGTATGGACTGTGGCTCAATGAATCCATACACAGAGGCATTATCCGATTGCAGACATAATTCATTCATATGGCTATTGTTTTGAAAATAAAGTCAATTATGCATGAATATAAAACATAGTTATGTAATGGTAGCCAATGTAAAGTGACTTACAGAACACAAGAACTAAGGAGAAAGATTTTATTATTATTATTATAAGCAAAACTTATTTATTGAATAGAAAAAGGCTAATGAGAAGCACAAGAACTCAAGAAGTGTCAAAGTGTCGCATAGTAGAGCTTACAATCAGATAACATGGAAATAAACACATATGTGGCAGCAGGGGTTTCACAGCAATTTACATGAAGAGTAAGCCCCCATGTACTATCAACTAGAAATAAAATCTTCACAGAGATATTGATTTCAAATTAAACAATATATATGTACATTACAATGTTACTAAACAATAATAAAAACTAAAAAAATTGAATTCACTGACACGTGACTCATCGAACAAGAGTACACAAAACAATTAATCTTCATAAAGATTACTAGACAAAGCCCTCAAACCTAAAATCTTTTACTAAGGTAGCTAAATAGTGAATATGCAGAGCATAATCAGTCGTTCCTACAAGACAAAATCAATCTTCTAGTATGCTAGCACAATGTGTCACAATTTGCATAGAATCATAGGTGTTTGCATACATCCACAATCACAGTCATATCCTTTTTCGTATTCTAGCTCTGATGCTAAATACTAAATGCTAATACACAGTCAACAAAACTGTAAAAGGTGTTCCTAAGTTGAAAATATAAATTGTTAACCTTTAGAGTCACACTGCACCGCGCCTCCGCAAGATTGAGAACACCTTCAAAGTTTCACTGTTGGGTCATTGCGAGATTGACAATGACAGCGAGAGTCACACTGCGTAGCCGCGAGAATGCCGACGATGACGAGTTTCAATGCCGCGAAAGGTTCGAGTGAGGGAGCTCAGGGAGAAAGGGTTCGACAGAGGCAGCTGAGCAAGAAAGAATGACTGACGGAGCTAAGGAAGCAATTTAGGCACTTATTTATAAACATCCAACAACATCGATTTTTGATTAAAAAAAATTGATGTTACTTTATAAAAGTTAACATCGCTTTTTTATTAAAAAAATTGATGTTACTTTGCAAACCCTTTCTTCGTTAACATTAATTTTTTATATTAAAAAAAAGAACCGTTGCTACTTTATAAACCATTTCTTCGTTAACATCGATTTTTGAAAAATCGATGTTGACAAAGTCACATTATTTACAAAAAAGCCACCGCGTGTTTGTTAACATCGGTTTTACAAAAAATTAATGTTAACTTGACAGTGTTAAAACTATATTTTCTAGTAGTGAATAAATGGATTAGTTACTAAATCAATTCTCTCAAATTGCTTGATTTGGTTTGATTTTCAAAATTATGATTGAAAGCATTGGTTAAGCTACTAAAACAAATTTATTTTGATTTGGAGGAATTATTATGTGGTTTGGAACCATCATAATTTTTATAAATCTCTACATAAGAAGTAATTGAATATTATTAATTCTTTTTTGAAAATTAAAAAAGTTAAACACATAGTATATAAAGATCAATCAAAATTATAAATACGTAATAATCCAAAATTACCAAATAATTTCTGTGAGACCCAAACCTATGTAGGATAATGCTTATCTTCAGCTGCAACATTGTTAGTATCAAATAGCCCATATATAGCTGGTTTAGCAGGCGACTTTTTCTATTTTGTTAAATTCTTAGGGTATATGTTTGTTTTCCGTTGCTTTTGTTTTGACAAACATTCCGAAACAAGACCAACGGTTTCAAAATGAACTTAAAAAGAAGGGTTTTAATCTGTTAATAAAATTACTTATGATCTCACCAACATTTTTCCAGACATGCACACAGTATCAATCCAGAAACAGACGGGACCAAGATTTCTGCTGCCTACAAATTAAAAATGCACAAGTTTGTATATGTTATTAATGCATGTCAATATATTATGTCAATAGGCAATAGATATAGTTGGGAACTTGGAATCTTATCATGCCTTTGGTTGGCACTTGGTATCAAAAGCCTCCCACCAATCATTGGAGTCAAGTTCTTGTGTGTGATTTTGTGTTATAATTGGTCTCAGAATTCTGTGTTAAAGCAAGCACCAATTATCCGATCTTGTACTATGAAGACCCTACTTTAACTTCACAAAGGATCTCAAGGCCTTTGGTTTCAAAAAATTCCGGTCCCAATTATATTCATATCTTTGGTTGGTATAACAAACTTAAGTTCGTACTTATAATTAGTCATAATTCCTATAATAAGTTGGTTAAGAATTCCCAAAGTGGCTTTTTTTTTTTTTCTTTTTCAAAATCACAGACAGTGGCTGTTACTGTGTATCCCATTTAGTGACGTATCAAATTGAAGGATTTCCCATCATCAAAATTACGTAAAATATTAGGGTAAAGTAAAAGGTAGGATGATTAGTGATGGAACGATTAACAATGACTTTCAGCGGTATACTATTTTAAGTATATCTTTTATCATTGAGTGAATTTTAGTAGAAATTACGTATTTTGTAAGTTTCATTTTTATTATTGAATAAATTTCTGTTAAGAGTAAACATTAACTAATAACAAAATATGTAATAAAAAAAGTGTGTAATAAAAATGAATATTATAAAAAATATGTTGCTATTACTTCTCTTCATATAATTATGAATATTCACCTCTATCATCGGAGAATTAGCATGACGCTACTGATCAACAATAGATTGATGTAATAATTTGTCCAGTAAACTATCTCATGTCAGTTTAACTGCTGTTAATGACTTTAATTTTGTTTTTTCTTTTCATATAAATCATAGATAATTTTATTTTTTGAATGAATGTTTGTTTACATTTTCCCGTGCCAATTACCTACAATTCTAGTGATTATAGAAAGTCCACCAAAGGGAAAACAAAAGTAAAAGTGGTAAATAGGCAACTAGAATCACTTTATCTATATTTGTAATCATCATTATGAAACTAGTAGGTCCGCATTATTTCCTCATAGTGATAATCATTGGGCCTACTGGAGGAAAAGAAGTCCTTTCAGACTATAAACCCATAACATCAACACAAAATCATATTAAATTGATATATAACAATCATCAAGTTACTTCCTCTGTTCCACATTGACTGATTTTAGCAGTTTAAATATGTAATTTGTCACGTTCTTATTACAACAAAAGAACTAAAAAAGTATTTCACAAATTTCAAGCATAAAAAAAATCAAAAAATTATTAAAAAATTAAATTAAAAAAATATTTAAGTCTACGAAATAATATGCATGTGAATATGGGAAGATAAGAAAGACAGAGAGAAGAGGGTGAAAGCATAATAATGTATCTTAATTACTTACATTAGGAGCTTTTTCATGTGGACACTTTATATAGTGTGTTTCTTCTAAGGTCTGCTTTGGGATGACCAATACATACATTAATACTTACATATAACAACCAAAAATGATATTGCAATGTATATAGGCAAATTTTTATGCCTTCATCATTGTCAAACATAAAGCAGTACATGATAGGAATTTAATATATAACATTTCTATTCTTGGCAGAATTTCTCAGTGCTCCTGCAGCATTTGCTGAAGAGACTGGATTGATGGCCTTCCGTATTTTAGAGACATTCCAAGCAGTGTTAACAGCATGTCCTGCAGTTGCAAACACATGCTCAGTAGTCTCTCCTGCTTCTTCCCCAAACCTATTGCCAAAGAATCCATGTTAGGTAATGTTACATTTATATATTAATGAGAGTACTGCTAACAACATAATTTCTAACACTACTTCCAACACACTTTTCTATTGGTTGAAATTCTTGTGGTCTCGTAATTTAAGAATGACTAATCTACATAAATTTCACGTAATAAGAGAGTATGTGAGAAAAAGTGTTAAAAAAAATATCTTGCTAGCACTTTTTATATTTTGTTCATGTAGTACAAAATTTTATGATCTTTGCAGTCATTCTTATTTATTTCGCTGACAAGGTTTTAAAAAATGTTTCATAATTGCAATTATGACTATAATGTTAAGGCTTTTGGGATTACTATGACCCCAATTGCAACCAGATTTATTTGTATTTTTTTTTGTTTTTTTGCAATACCAACTATCATGACAGAAAGTTTAACTATGACTGCAATTTAAAACACCTTAAATGACGTGGCAGAGTGTTAATATGTTACATCAACCAAAAAATAACATAGCTAAGTTAATTTTACAAGAGGACTTAAATTACCTGATAATGATGTTACAATTAAAATTAAGAAACAAAAAGTGTAGTTGAACCAATCATAAAGGTAAAAACTCTTTTCCAAGCTAAGTAGAGTTCAGTTTAAGTCATAAATTGCCAATGTGGTCATTATAAATTTCCAGTTTATTATTGTTCAAAGCAGCATAATATATAATAATAATAATAATAATACTTTTTACCTGTTAGAAACCATTCTGGTTGCAGCTTGGGAGGTGGCAGAAAAGGTTTGTTTTTCAGCAGCTTCAGCTGCTTCAAAAACTCTATCTGCAGCATTAAATAGAGATCAAGTTGATGCTGCTTGTTTAAAAGAATGAGAATAGGTGGTGGTGCTTATGTAAGTAACCAAGATAACAATAAGATTGGTATATGGGTTCTTTAACACTATATATGTCAATTTATGATTGGATAATATATAGTGTTAACTTTTATAATAATTATCTTATAAATCATACTTATCATGATTTCTGATTGGTTAACAATATAATTTTTTAGAACTAACAGTACATTGAAATTAAACTTGTGTTTTTTAATGTCTGATAATTTCATAATATGAAGACAATATATGCAGCCGTATAGTAGTAATATTTTAGACTTTGGTTGTTACTTACTGACGGCATCAAGGGAAGCCAACAGCACCTCTCCAGGGAGCATATTTAGGAATGCCTGTCCTGGTTGGGATTTCAGCACAGGAGTCATCACTGATCCACTCATTATTCCAACACCATCAAGCAAAGATTTGGTTAACTTTTCTGTCATATTTGTCAGCTTTCTCACACTAGATTTCAAACATGAAAAATAATCTCAATCAGTTTATAGTTGCATGTATATATCCTCTTAAAACTATGGAGATGAAAAATTCATGGACAACACTCTTATCCTTAACATTAATTCATGATTTGTAGAGTATACTCAATCACATCACATGTTCACTTTGTATTATGGTATGTTTGGTTATGTACAGAGTGAATTGTTAAATACCGTTTGAGGTTTTCGTTCGTTGCATTATTCTTTGTGGCATCACTCCTGTGGTTCATACTTTCTGTGACCATGCCACCATTGTTCTTTTCTGCAGCAGTATTTAGGATCGTTTCCCCTCCTTTTTGGACCTGATTTTCAGAACAAGTTAATGATGAAAAGCATAACGACTTATAGTGTTTGAATTAGTTTCATAGTAATATATTTTTTATGATGACGGTAAAGTACTCCCTCCGTTCCATGTTCCATGTTACATGTTGTTAAAGAAGAAAAAAAAAATGTAAAATATATATCGTTTTATAAAATCGATATTACATTAAATATTTTTTTCCAAAATTAGTTTTAATCAATACTTGGTGAGATAAATATATAGAAAGAATAAATGAGTTATTAATTAGAGAAATGAAAAATATATTCAAAAGTTAATTTACATTTTCTTTGAAATTCAATAAATTAATTATATTTTTTAATATCTTAACTAAAACCTTAAACATTATATATTTTGAAACGGGGTTGAACCTAGCTTATGAGTGTTGAGTGAAAATCTTATCCTATTTTTGTTTTCTATAAATATGGACCTTGAGGGAGTATAATCTAGCTATCAAGAAGAGAGTCCAAGCCCATATAAATCTATAAGAGAATCTCATTTCCTATGTGGGTCACATGCTCACAGCTCACAAGTATCAGACTTTGGAATTTGACCCAGGCACAACATTATCAATGTTTTGATCTCACCCAATTTTCCTAGCATCAAGAAATTACAAGATGTCATATAATAGGAACTTTAGAAGTAAATTTCAGAAGGGCAACCTAGTGCATTAGATCCCATCTAGTGGGGTTTGGGGAGAGACTGGCATAATACAACACCAAGGATTGCTCTAACAAGAACTAAAAGTTAATACTTGGATTCATGTTAGATTATTTAAAATAGGATTAAAATATCAACAAAGATGAAATGTTCACATGTTTCATCCTAAGAAGAATTAATTCTTAATCTATTATTGATTTTAAATTGAGATATCAAGATTGGTCCTTGTGAGTTTGGTTTCATGATTAAATGCATCATAATTGATTTTGCTTCCCATTAAAAGTGATTTTAGTAAGAATATATGTTCGGTTATTATCAGGTAAAGTTAATTTTGCCTTTGAATCTCAATTTGACTAAAAGGGATAAAAAAAAAAAAGAGTTAAAAAAAATGACTGTAAGGTTTACATCAAACTTACTTTTAAAGTAAACATATTCAAATAAATCACTTGAATTCAAAATTAAAGTTAAAATATATTTTTTGTTTTTATAAAATTATAAAAGAATGAATTTGATTCCTGTAATTTTTTTTTATATTTTTTGTGTTCTCACCAAATTAAAATATCTATTTTTTGAGTTTAAACTTGATTGATATGTCATTAACTCATTATGTATCTTACATACCATTTCTAGGGTTAAACGTCCCACAAATTGAAAAAAGCCGTCACAAATTTTTAAACCCCCTCTTCGCTCACCTTGTCCGAAACTTTCAATCACCATAGTTATTCGAAACAAGCAATCCGAATCAATAATTGGGGAAAGAAAAAACAACACTGAAAATGATTCGCAAATCTGAGTCACACAACGATTGCTAACGAATGAACAGTAACTTCTCATTATTCCTTTCAAGAAGACAGCAGCACAGAATGAGAGAAAGGTCTTCATCAATTGGCCATAGCCGTGGATGTGAATGCGGACGCGGAGGCGGAAGAGACCGAGTGTGACGGTCATGGTGGCGCTGAGGCAGAGCGAAGAAAAATTGCTACTTCGCTTTTGTTCATCTCTCTCACACGTCTAATTTTCGTTTACTTCTTTTTTCTCATTTTTATTTTATTTTGGTTTTAAAATTTGCTATTGTTGTGTTGGGAGTTTTGGTGGTTTGGAAGATGTTCAAGAACACATTCCAATCTGGATTTCTTTCCATTTTATACAGCTTTGCGTATGTTTTGTTTGTTTTGGTCTTTGTTCTATGTGGGAAATAAACTATGATGAACATGATGAAATTTATCATTGTTATTTCGTTTATGTTTTGTATAGGAGTAAACCTTTGCAAATATGGGACAAAAATGTGAGTGTTTTCTGATTTGTAGTAGCTTCAAGTGGTAATATTTTTTTGGGATTTGAATGCTTCAATGTGAGGGATGCACTTTAGAGGTGTGAAATAGTAATCATGGATTGAAAAATCAAGGTTAGGGATGTGGGGTTTGAAATTTTGGGATAGTTTTTTTTTTTTCCAAGGGGTTTTTAATTTACAGAAATAAGACAATACCCGATAACTGGATCAAGGAGGAAGTGGCACGTAAACAAGAAAGTCACATGTAGGTATAGGATAGGTATAGGAAACAATCTAGTCTAGTTCCAAATAAAAAATAATATATTTCATTTTATAAGAAAAAAAAATAGATAATTTTTATTTAGGAATGAAATTTATTTTTTTTAATTTTACAGGAAAATATATTTTAGTTCAAAATTAATTTCAATTAAATTCATTTAAAAATTTTATTTTATTTAATATCAATTTTACAAATACTTATCCAAACTCACGATAAGACCAATCATTGTATAAAAAATTTATAATTTTTTTTACTAGTAAGTTACACATTCAAATATAAATCATTTCACTCCAAAATTAAATAATTTTTCTTGTTAACTAAAATATCTATTACTCAATAGGCAAAAACTAATCTATATAAATATTAAGATATATTTAACAGGTTAACATCTTTCAACAGATCCAACATATGATCATATAATTAAAAAAACATATGTTTTTCCTTATAAATAAGTTAAAAATCAAACCCATAATCACATATAAAGAAGAAAAAAAAAAAAGACTATATACCAATAGATAGCTAAAATCAATTTTGTAAAAGCAATTATAAGTTTTAAAAAGGAAAAACGGTGAATAAAGTGTTGCTGTTATTCAACAGATAAACTAAACCTGCTTGGTGTAAGCATTGCTGCACATGAAGATACCCTTAACAATCTGGCCAGTCCCTCCTGCAATTGCCCTTGCCAGAAAATGATTGTAATCTTCAACCCTTGGAGCAAACTCCTCCCAATTAAGATCACTCTTCTTATTCCTTTCCAAACCAGAAAAGCAAGAGTGATCCTTGAGAAAAGAATCCAACATCCCCATGTTCCCATAGCACTGTTCTGGAAAGGTGACACCATAGCTAAGAGGCTCACCACCATCTTTCACAGGCAGAGAGAACAGGTAGTGAAGAGCATCCACCTTCACCACCGGCTCGTCTTTCGTTAGAGGCCATTGAACATTGTTTCCAACTTTTATGGTGGTTGCTAGTGCCACGTTCTGCTCCATGATCTTCATGATCGTGAAGTGACCTTGTGCAAGTTCGAGGGCCTGGCCTTCGTCCATCAGATGAACTTTGCATCCTGGAATCTGTAGCACTACTTCTTGTTTTAGGGTTTTGGGTTTTTGGAACTCTGCAACATCTGCATGATCATGATGAGGATGATGATGCATGGAGTTTTCCAGCGGTGGTGGCTCAGCCTTGGAGCTATTGCAACCCATCTCTGTTTCTGTTCTGTTTTTGCCCTGTTCTTTCTTGGGACTGCTTTGGATGTTAATGGGCATAAATTTATCAGTAGAAGGTTTTGGTTTTATGGTTTAAAAATGCCTACAAGTACGCTTCCTAATGAATTAAAAACGAAAACTATTTATTAGAATGGATTGAGATTGTAACATGGTATCTGATGAATGAGACAGTAAATTATTATAAGTGGAAAACTGAATATTTAAGATTTAAATATTATTTATTAAGTTAAAATAAACTCACATAAGTTAACATGCATGTTCGATAATATTATTATAACTACTATGAAAGTTATATTTAAGATGAGTTTTTAAATTTATTGAAGTATAAAATATTTTCTGACAGTGTATGAAATAACGAGAAATGTCATTATTATCTTGATGATACTTGTCAGTGAGACCCTTGTGTTCATAGCTTTATTCTGTTCCCTGTGATTGGTGTCTTAGTGAGTAATGTGGAATCTGGTGTTAAGATAATGTGACTTCAGGTGGAAATGGAATATGAAAGAAGAAAAAAGGGGATAGCTTGTTAGACAATCTGCAATAGCATCACAATTTGCTGTGACACAAAGTACCTTACTATAACATGCATTATTCTTTCCTTTATCAATGTTCTGATATTCTTTTATTCTGTTTTAGCAGTAACTTATTAGTTATGTCTCATTAATATTATGTTGGTATCAGTGGAATTAGGTTTTAATTTTTTAAGTAAAACCTCGGATTCTATTTTCTAACCCTGAATTATGTTGTGGCATTTTTCCTTATTAATGGTGTGCATGCAATCCATGCACATTTTATAAGATCAGAAGTGACCCCTTTTTCTAGGCATGTTTCGTCTTAGTTCCAATTAGTAATTACGCATGGTCTTTTTTATTCTTTCTACCTTCCTTCATTGTTGCGTAATGCATATGATTTTGTTTTCCTGAAGAATACCTTTCTTTTGGATGTCTTTCTGAAGAATACTTTACTTCAAATGTAGGAAAATATATTAACCTTTATTCTGCATTAAAAATACTAAAACAAAAGCTAAGGTTGAATTGTATTAGATAGGGTGGATGTTACTTTTATTCTTAAACTAGGCATCAATTCATTTTGGTATTTATTATTATTTTTGAATAATTAAATGCATATTTCAAACTTATATAATTATTAAAAATAACACTAATTTTTAAAAGTTGTTTAGAAAATCGTAAAAAATAATTATGATTTCAAAATAAGTTAATCTAGACATGTCAGATAAGGCCTTTGGTCTCCAAGAATTTGTATTGTTACCCAAATCCAAATGATGTGAAAGATAATTATTGACTTTTTTTTTAATCTAAAGAGTATGACTTTTACGTATAATATATATTCTTTTAAAATTCCAAAACGAATTGAATAATTTAGTCCGTGAAGTTTAACAGCTTTGTTTAGTGAAGAAATAAGGGAATAAATTCTAAAAATGACAAATTAGTCCATCAATATTTTGATAACAAATTGGTCATATCGAGTCAACTACTCATTTGACAATCTTTTCTCATAACATTTTAGTCCTCACTTGTCACGTCAGCAGAGACGTTAAACTTCTCAGACTAAACTAATAATAGAACAAATATGTTGGGATTTTTATACATTCAGGAACCAAAAAAATGATTTTCCATCTTTCAGGATGAATTTGACAATTTATCCTTAGCAATTTAAGACTAAGATTATTGTCAAATTGAACTGCTTTGCTAAGCAAACTTTGGGCCGTAGGAAAAAGATAACAAGGAAGTTGTTATTGGCCCCACACTACTTTGCTATTGGTCCCAACCACCCCGCGAAAAAGTTTATTTTGCCCCTCTCTCTTCCTCCCTCCTCTTCCCCAAGCTTCTCACCACTCCCTATGCCCCCCACCTTCTTCTCACCCAATCCCCGAAAAAAACAAGAAACATGACCACCCCCTCACCACAATCGTGCAACCATAATCACCATCAACCACCTCCATGTTGTGCCACCATCCTATCTCATCTCTTCCATACTATGCACCACCACTGGTCTCCTCCACCATCACTGTTGCATAGAGCCCCTACGTGTAACATCCCCTACACGTGTGCGACCTCCACCTTTGAGGCTCTGCACACGCAACTCCTCTCCACTATCATGGTGTTGTCGCACACAACATCCAATGCATGCGTGACCTCAAACTTCAAGGCTCTGCGTCTGCAACTTCTCTCTACCATCATTGTGTTGTTGCACACATCCATCATTGCCCACTCCTTTCCTATAACAGAATCTCATTTCTACATGGATATTTAGATGCATACAATCATGTTTCCATTGGATTAAGTGGGGGCTAAAAAATATATACAATGAAAACTTGATTCTATTGTATTTTTTTCACTCCCACTTAATCAATGAAAACACGACTCTATTGACAAATACACAATGAAATTTCATTGTGTTTTTTTTTGGCACCCCCTTTGCACAACTTCTGGTTCTTAATTTTTTTTTTTTGCACCCTCACTAATGCAGCGGAAATACACAATGTGGGGAAGGATATATTTGGAAATTGAAACTGTTGGTGGGGCGAATAGTGATGAGAACGGGGCAATACTAATTCCCAGACAACAATCGTAGCCCAAGCTAGCCAGCGCATACAGGCCGATACGAACCCAAATCCACTTCAGGCCTGTTTATAGCCCAACAGTTCTCTCTCTCTCTCTCTCTCTCTCTCTCTCTGCGCGCTTGTGGAACTGTGTTCCTTTATTTTCTTCACTCGCAGCTAATTCATCATTGGTGAGTGGTGACATAAATAAGCATTTGCCTACGTTGTTCGTGTTGGATGCTTCCAACTTCTCATTGGTAAGTTCAGATTGTAACATGATTCTGTTCTCTCTCTCTCTCTCCAAAAGTGCTTGTAACTATTTTATGAAAACGAAGGGTGCTCAATATGTTTGCATTAACGCATACCCTTTTCTTGTTTTCGCCGTTTCAGATTGTATTAAGTGCCAAAGTTTCCGAATTTGCATTATGGTATTGCTAGTTGGACTTGCATTGCTTCTGGGTCTCTTCCTCGCTGTTCTTCTATTCAACCCACGACACCGCAAATCTGGTTCTGTTAATTTTGATGTGATCTATGTCATGCTATGTTTTTTTGAAATTTGGGTGTGCATAATAATGTACTGTGTGTATTTACGTTAGTTCTTTGCATCATTCTCAGGGCATAAGGGAAAAGCTCAAGCCAGTATAAACGATAATAAGGTATTTATTTATTGTAGCTTAGTGCTTTTTCTAGCATTTGTTCTTCCTTTTTTTTTTTTTTTTTTGCTGTGAATTCTGCTGCTTTTACCATAGGTGATAAATTAGAATAAAATCATTACTAGTGCAATCTATTTCTAGCTTTGTTTGAATACATTGTGGATTTAGGTGAAACTGAAAGAAAATAAGTAATGTAATGTCTTGTTTCAGTTGTTTAAGCAATTGGTGAAGTGTGTTTCTTAGGATTTGGTGTCATATGAGTGTTTTGCTCAATGTTCATACCCCAAAAGAATGAAAACTTGTGTTAATGTTGAAGAATGCTTGTAAAATATTTGTTAAAAGTTAAAATTCTCCTTTTCAACTTATAGAAGGTGGCCAGGCTTGTTGTGGGTCCTATACGGGATTTCACCCAATAATAAGAGTGTTGAAAAGAGTTTGTCAATGAGAATGTTGCTTGAATTCCTCCTAAATGATGTGGCTTTATCTTTTTGTGGAAGACTTATTTCTTAAGTGAGTTGAGCACAATCTTAAAGGAGGCCTTTTATCATAGTGTGATTCTGTGAGTAAAGATCAGAGTTTTACCATATTTGCTTTGGGGAGGCTATCCTTCAGAACCTTGCTTATTGAGTGGAATCACCATCTATCCAGCTTACACATTGGCTAATAATTTAGCATTTAAAAAGACGACTATCATTTTTATCATACTATTGGAGCTATTGTCTTCCACATTGAAGTCTTTGATGGTCAGAAGTTGTTGGAGGATAATATATTTTTCTGCTGGTCCTGGCTCAAAAATTTGGAGATAGGATTTGATATTCCTTTTCATTATTGGTCCAGTCACATGAAGGACTGTTTTGGTTTTCAGGGGAGGGCCTAAGATGTATTTTTTTTCCTTTTGTTACCATAGTCTTAGTCAGAACTCAGTTGGCTTCCTTCATGCTTTTCATGTTCTAAGCCACCTAGGTTCTACTTTTGTTCTTGCTAGGCTGTATGCTCTGCAGTACTTCTTGTACTGTTTTACCTAATATATATATTATCTTTGCTGATAAAAAAAAAAAAAAAAAAAAAAAATAGGAGCTAGGTTAGTAAGATGGAAATAAACTTACCTTGAGCTACATGCCAAATGTTGGTCATGGTGAACTAATTTGATTGGACTGGAAGTAAATGTATCTATAGTTGGAGCTAATAATAGCTAGTGAACAAAATTGGGAGGGTTGATTCAAACATAAAATTGTGTTTAGTCGTGTGATAAATTGTATCTAATTATTATCATTTTTATCTACTGTATTTTGCTTGTAGGCATCAAAATTCTACAGTAAAACAGAAGTTTCATTGCATAACAAGAGAACAGATTGTTGGATAATCATCAAGAACAAGGTATGGGCTTTTTATTGGTGAGCTTTTTATTGGTGTTTCATATTAAGCACCTTACAAATGTGTGCTACTCCTTTGGTTTAAAACCAAATAGTATTTCCATATTAAATATTCTGATTACCATTTTATCTTATCTATGCTACGTTATTTGATTTTGGTACAATAGTGGCAATTAGATTTGAACCTATAACCTCATGCAAAGTATCCAAGCTATCAGTTCATCACTAGCCCAATGCTAGTGGCTTGACTACATCAGTTGCTCATGGTATGATTTGGCAATTTTACCACTGTAAGTGATACATAGTTTACATTTCCTGGGGTTTCATCCCACTGTAGGTATATGATGTTACCTCATATGTGGAAGAACATCCAGGTGGTGATGCCATTCTTGCACATGCGGGAGATGATTCAACTGAAGGGTTTTTGGGGTATGCATTTGTTCTTTTTGCCCCTTGCTGATTGCTTATCGCTACTGAGTACTGAAGATGTTTGTCTGAATTTACCTGTATTATATATTTGTTTTCTTAATATATATTTTTTCTCAAATTTTCCGATAAAATATTTCTTGTTTCCTTCCTGGTATTTACCTGGATTAATCATGTTCCCACTGTTCTCATAGATTACCTACTTAGACTTGGCCAACAATTGTTTGAAGTAGAAATTCCATGATTATTTTTCTCATGAACCACTGATATTACTCTCTCTAGGGTTTGGGGGGAACTAGAAAGAAACAAGAGAAGCACAAGGTTTCCTCCATTACCACAAATGCTTTTGTATAAATGTTAGGTCTATATTTATGTATGTCATGACCCAACTATTTTAAAGCTTAAGCTGCTAGTTAGGTGAAAGGCTGAAAGCACATGATTTGTTTTACATCTTACAATGTGTATTCAATATTTAATACAATATAGCATTTCCTCTTTGCACATGCGGTAAAGTTGTGCCTTGGGAACTTATTGGTAATGGGTTCAAATCCGGAAATAGCCTCTTTGCACATGTAAGGGTAAGGCTGTGTAAAATATCCCTCCCCCTTACCTTCGCATAGTGAGGAGCCTTTAGGCAATGAGGTACGTAGTTTTTTATAGCATTTCCTCTTTAGTTCATCACATTATCTTCATAGACTCTGATGAAGGTATCGTCGGGTCATACATTAGATATTGGTTTTCACCTGATAATAAATTAATAATACCATGCTATATGAATATGACTACAACTATGAACTAAGCATCCTTTGAGCGTCACAGTTCCTCCTTCAGATTAATTATCAAATTCAACAGTAACAGGTTCTCCTCATCCAAAACAAGTACTTCACATGCTCTATCAGCCTAGCTCAAAGGCTTCTGACATTTTGTGGTCAGTTTGCTGCTATCAGTTCTATTCCCTATTAAACAATTTAGGTTGTTTTTCCTATGACATAGATGTGATGTGGTACATAATTTAGTCATGTTAGTTTTTAGAACTAGGCAATAGTGAGAATTGAGAAACTCCTTTTTAACAAAGCTCAATCCCCTGCTTGATTATTGCTCTATGTGTATTTAGTTCTCTGTACTTATTTTAAGTGGTAAAATCCGTAAACCATTCTTCTTTATCTTCTTCTCCTCTACCTCATTTGTCACTTTTTACATTTGTTTTGCAGACCTCAGCATGCAACTCGAGTCTTTGACATGATTGAAGACTTCTGCATTGGAGATTTGGAGCAATAGTTAAGTCAGTTTCTCCAGGATTATAATGTTCAAGAGATGTATGATTTGAGAATTTCAACATTCTATTGCTTGTTATCTCCACAATTTTTCACTCCTTGTCTGATCATTTATCTTCATTAGATAGTAATTCAGGTGTTACTGATCGAATTAATCCCATGCATGATCTTGATATAATTGTGTATGAAATCATTTGTGCTCTCGTGTGGATGTGTGCAGAAATCGTAAAACAATGAGGCTCCCCTCTTCATTTCATGTGCCAACCACCATTATTATCCTAGATTTTTGTCTCTAGCAATTCCCTTTTGGTTTATTTGCTTTATCCATAATTTATTAATATAACTGATAGATGCCCTATTGTATAAAAAAATAATAATAATTTGATATACTAAGATGACAATTCTGGAAATAAATACCAATACATACTTTAATTTTAAGAATGCTTGTGTAACACCCCGTGTGCACCCGGTGTATTAACATTATTATAATATCAGAATAGCATAAAATTCTATGGTAAAGCAAATGAAGCTACGGAAGCATGTAAAGATCGCATTTCTTGAGACATTATGTATGGTACAATAACATCAGCATGAATAAAACTCAAACATATCTACATTTAGCCCTTATTGATCCAGAGAAATAAAACCAAACAAAACAACCAAATCCAGGCAGATATCAACCATATCTTCATAGATATGACAGGAGACAGAAAACTACCTCAATATACATACACCACAAGGAGCCTCAAATCTTTCAGACTCTGGTCAACAAGCTCCTAATGCTCGACTCTGGTGGGCTTCTCACCATAGGATCTATCTTCTCTGTCCTATGCACCCCATACCACATCTACTCTGGATTATGTACATCTCACTAGGTCGGTACATTCATCACCAATACTGAGAGATAGTATGTCGAATAAATAGACTCTCTCTCTCTCAAGCTTAATGAGCTTACAACTCATCTGACAGGTACAAATCTCCAGAACCTTACTAAACTTAAATCAATGTCTGAGGAGAATTATAAACTTAAGGGTTCTCTACTTATTCAGGACTTTAGCATATATTGCCTGAGGAAATCTTCCACTCAAGACTTTCACACACATTGCCTAAGGAATCTCTCAACTCAGGGCTTTCACACACATTGCCTGAGGAATCTCTCAACTCAGGGCTTTTACACACATTGCCTGAGGAATCTCTCAACTCGGGGCTTTTACACATATTGCTTGAGGAATCTCTCAACTCAGGGCTTTTACACATATTACCTGAGGAATCTCTCAACTCAGGACTTGTACACATATTGCCTGAGGAATCTCTCAACTCAGGACTTGCCGCCCAATACCTGAATAGGATCATCTACTTAAAGGCACATCTACTCAGGGTTTACATGGACGTCTATGGATTATCCCAAAGGAGATCATCCACTTAAGGGCACATTCCCAAGGGGTCCATAGTCCACTATTCCCTGGCCAGAGAATGCTCACCTAATTACTTAATCAATACAAAGTATGACACTCTCACGGTGTCCATCTAACATCAATACTAACATGCCATAATGACATTTTCTCAATATCACAGTAACATCAATGTAAAGCATAACACTATAACAGTGTTAGCTGATCATCTATCACAGAACACACTCATAGGATTTATTAATCAGGAGAATACCATTCATCCCCTATCCTAGGGTTTAGTTAACACTAATTATCATATACATGTCTGACATACCTACCAGCAATCCAATATCATTCCTAACACAATC
>PYAF01004221.1:1824319-1882986 GCA_007407185.1 Glycine tomentella
AGCCTGACCATGGCCTCAGAGTCTTTCTAAGACTCTCTATTAGGCAATTCACTGTTCTATAAATTCATAAACCAGCAGTTATCAAACATGGCCAAACCAGACATATTAATGCATATTCACCGTTTATTTGGCCTCATGAACAATTCATATAAAGGTACTTAGGTTCATACCTATCCTAGTACCTTCCATTTACTTCAACTTTTTCCTACTCAGACCAATCTCAGGTTTTTAAACCAAACTTCATCAGAACTTCAATTTCAAGGTCCCATATTCCTCAAGACAACCTCTTAATCATACTTTTCTAAAGAACCTAAGCCTAATTCCAGCCCTATCACAGATAGGTTACTATTCACCCTATTATCCAATTCACAAATTAATCGGTGAAAGCTGAGTTTCTTACCTCAAAACCGCTGAGGAAGGCCAGAGAATCCCTTCTCCCAGCTCTAGCATCCAAGAAACGCCTTCTTTTCCTCTCCACCTCAGCTCTCTCTGATGAATCTCAGGAAAATGGAGTTTCTCTCAAATTTTAGGCTGGAATTTAGCTCATACGGGGTTCTAATCATGTTTGTTGGTGATTAGAAGGTGTTTAGGTGAGGTGGGATGAAGTTATGGAGCTCCACATGCCCATCAATGGCTGCCTGGGCCAGAGGAAGAAGAGGAATAGTGTTTTGGCCTTCAAAAACGCGTGAATGGCCTTTTATACTGGTCCTGACCGACATGCCGCACCAATCGCGCCACTCTGGCGCTGATGGCGCCAAAAACCAGTGCATCTGACACCCTTGGCGCCACTTTGGCGCTCCTGGCCCCAGTTTCCAGCATCTGTGGTGCTCCTGACGCCACTTTGGCGCTCCTGGCGCCAACTTCCAGCACCTGTGGCGCTCCTGGCGTTAGACTCCGTCGCTAAATTCGTCGCTAATTCTGTCGCAACTGGCGCTGATGGCACCAAAAACCAGTGCATCTGACACCCTTGGCGCCACTTTGGCGCTCCTGGCCCCAGTTTCCAGCATCTGTGGCGCTCCTGACGCCACTTTGGCGTTCCTGGCGCCAACTTCCAGCACCTGTGGCGCTCCTGGCGTTAGACTCCGTCGCTAAATTCGTCGCTAATTCTGTCGCTAAATCCGTCATTAAGGCTTTTGCGACAGAATTTTATAAAATTTAAAATTTCCTTTCTTTCCTTATTTTATTTATCAAACCTAGGTTATTATAGCTTGGGTCATGATTTGAATCTGCCCAAATTTTAAAAAGAATTGTTGTTTAGGGAAAAGCTACAATAATATATTGTGTGATGGAGAAATGGAGTTAAAAAATTGAATGTGAAATACATGTACATAAATTACAAAAGTGATTTGTTACAATTACAAAATCAGCTCCAAGGAGCTATAAATCATTTGGGATTGAATGGGTAATTAAAAATACATGTATATGGAACAAGGATTCTGCCTCACAAAATAATCAATCTATCAATAATGAATCACTAAACAATCAATAAGACCTATATCAAAAAAATAATTCAATAAGACCAAATGATCTACCAACAACCTTTGCTTCAAAAGGAGCCATTGTGCCTCAAAAATTGGGCGCAGAGACACAAGACAAAATATACAAACTTTGTATGCTGAATGAATCTATTTACTGGTTACTCAAATTTCTTAGGTTGACGCCATTGGAACAAACGTTTGTTCAAAGAACTGAGGAATGAACCCTTGGTAGGCATCCCTTTCTTTCCATACAAATGTTTTCCTCCCAAGTCAGTGAAAACTGGAGCCACATCCTGCCTTCTTGGTATTCTATCTATCTGAATATCATGCAATGAACCAAACAAAAAAAAATGGTTGAGAAAAAGGAATGCATGGTTCCAACCTTTTCTTTTCAATTGCTACTAAGGAAATGCTGATAATACACTTTTTTCTTAACATTAAGTTGAAATTTATTAGAAACCGTGAAAAATTGTAGATCTCATGTCACATTTAATAAGTTTACTCATTATTTTATAATTTTTAATAAATTTTAACAAATAGTTTATAATATGTTAGAAAGTGTGTTAGTAACACTTTTCTTGTTACTGTAAGAGTGTAGTAGCACTTGGAATGCAAAGGTTTGGAGTAGTATTTCAACTTCTACCATCAACTTCTAAAGTCAAGCTAAGGTTGACATAAAACCTTGACTTACCTTGTTGATTTTTCCATCTTTCAAATGGTATATAATGCCAGACCAATTAATAGACTGAGTAAAATGAGAACGAATTGCAGATATAGGGTATAAAAAGTTATCCACCAGCATTGCAATGAATACCTGTTCAAAAGAAAATAAAAATTAAAAATAAATCAAATCTTACCTTATCAACAAATATTTCACTTCCCTTGACATCATATTAACTCAAATATTCACAAATTATAATTCGAGTTGGTACAAATTCTTGCATCTCTTTATTTCATTGCAATGCCATGTTGAAATGTGTTAAGACATCTAGCATAACATAACTCAACCATCCACGTATAAAGGAGGGTTGGTGAAACACGTTTTTTGGTTTAAGAACTTGGGGAAATACTTACTTTAAACCAATTATAAGAAGTCAGAGAAAGTCGAGGTGCCTCTGGGGACAATATGTTACAAAGTAGAACTTCTATCCTTGTCAAGTTCCACATTGAGAAAAGTGAAATAAGAGTGCATGTGGCTAGGAGCCACACCATTGTTAATCCTGAGAAAAGGCAAACCTTAAAGCTTAGTGAGAGATAGTTCATCCAAAAAATGAGTTTCTTCCCTTTTTCTTTTCCTTTTCGCAAACCTTGTCTTTTCTTCATGAATCATGACATGAATGCAAATATAAATTTCAGTAGGGGAAATGCAACACCAGATAGTAAACTAACATAGTCCATTACCTGATTTCTTTCTTTCTCTTAATTTAGTACCCCACAGGGGAGAGAAGGTACGAAAATGACAGCATAGATAATAAACTTAAATGAAGCACCTATATAATTGAGGTTATAAATTCTATGCAAGTGCATGCTATTCTGCATTAAGGCATAAGAGACCCATCACAAGAGTTTGCTAACACTTCAAATAAATTGAACAGTATCCCTCATTCTGTGTCAGCATCCTGCCAATTTTTTTATGTATGAATCAACACTAACAACCTATCTACAAAGGGAAAGTAGTGTTCTCACCACCAGAAGAGTAGTTTATTCCTTCAAGTGAGTACTCCCTTGCGCGAAATCTTAGTGCTGCGGCAACATGAATCACTGCCATGCAGTATGGTGCAACAAATCCCCATGACAAATAACAGTGAACAGCAAATAATGCACGGTTCATTACTTGATTAACTTTGGTTACATATGACTCCAAAACAAATGTTTGTTTCCTCAAATAATTCCAGTACCTGCACATGTTTGAATATTTAATGGAGAGTATACGGTGAATCTCTAATTTCAGGTGAGCAACAATCATCACAAACCTTCCAAAATTAAGATCACTTGCAAGGGGGTGAGGATAGACAGCAACCGCAGGAGAACTGATGAGCTTTTTGTGAGCCCCTGAATGTAACAGTATCATGACAATGAACAACATAATAAACAGGAATGAATGACCAAGAAAAAACATTGAATATATATTGCGGAAAGACTAAGTCTATGCTAGTTGAATGCTGGTAAAGCTGTAGCATCATTGATTCTCAAAGTGTGAATTTAAAAGATTGATGAGTATCAAAGATATACCAGCTATGGCTGCAAGAGTCATATCATCAGAATATCCACCGGCTCGAAGTGCCGAGACTACACCACAATTATCATGCCTGAAGTCTTCAGAATGCATCTGGAGAAAAACTAAACAGTTAGACTATAAGTATTTCTATGCACTAATGGAAATAAAGGTAGAAGCTACTTGCCATCATGCACCCTCCCCACAAAAAGAATGTTTGTCCACCAGTGGCAAAGCCCATTGAACAAGGCTGTAGAACAAAATAAAAATGGGAATAAGTGAATTGAGTAAGTACAAATCAGAATATTGATATATTATCAAAAACCCTAAATAGAAGTCATCAGATCCAATTCTAAGACCATAGCACATTACAAATTTACAATCATGACAGCTAACTCCAAACAAAGAGATGAGATATCTAACAAATTCAAGACCAAAGTCAAAATTCAATTAGCTAAGCTTCATTTATGGTGATCCAGTTACCAACAAGTTCAACACAGATGGCAAACAGAAGAAAACACAATGTTATATAAACCCAGACATTTGCTATAGATATTAAGAGATATAAATCCAAAGGTAGTTGTGTACCATATGGTATTCATAGATGCAGTAACTCCCTAGACTTCCAGATGGCAAATCAAGAGGGTATCCGGTTTGAATAAATATCTGTTAAGCATGATAACAGTTGGAAGAGTGTAACCAAATGCTTTTAGGCAAGTGGAACTATAAATATTTCAATTAAACACCTAAAGAAAACAACCACAAGAAAACAAATTCTTTTAAGCTATACCTCAGGATTCTTTTCCATTTCACGAACGAGTGCTCCAATTGATCCAGGATGTAGCCTAACATCATCATCTAAAAACAATACATACTTGCTATCTTTATGCATTGTCTCCACTCCAACCTGCCCAGGTGCCAATACTATGTAATACTAGTGTAGTTGGTAAAATGAATCAAGCAAGGACAACCTAATAAATCAACAGGAATGAAATTTCCCAGACATTTTATATCAATAAGTAAATGTTGGTCCTTCGCAGATGTATTAGCCTAGCGAGGGTTATATAGATTATGTTTTTCAACTAGTCAATTAAACAATTAAGATGCATCAGCAAGTGTCATATTATATATAAGGACAAAGTATAAGAATAAAATCATACCAATTGATTGTGAATTTTTTGACTACAAGTTGTTGATAAACCAGCTACTATAATCCTAGCTTTAACAGAATCCTGCATGCATTAAACATACATCTAAGATGCTGAAAATATCAATTTGTCCGAACACAAACTGTTCTGCAAAGGCACCAAAACAATAGAATCAAATCTTAATGAGTTTCACATGTACCTCTAATTCTTCTATTAGTTTTGCTACAGCATTGTATGCAGGATCCTCTGTACTTTCAACTACTAAAAGATATTCTTGAGGGCCACCGTAAAGTGATGTTAACTGCATTTGTAAAAGAGCAGAATCATAATAATCAAATATTTCCTTTTAAAAGGAGAAGCTCAAACCTGGAAAATGATCATCAAGAAGAAAAAAACTTCATTATGTCAAGAAGTTGCAGTGGTATGTGTCATATACCTGAGTCTTCCAGTTATGGAGATTGTGTTCTCCAAATCCTTTTAGGGGCATAATTACTGTTACTTTTGGAAGATCAGCCTGATTGGAGTGCTCAAGTTCATTAATATCTTGACAAAGGAATGCAAAGTTGTTGCCATTCTGCATACTCTTCTTTATTCTATTTATTTCTCGGTTTCTGTAAGGCAAAAACAAAGTGCTATATAAATTTCTTGTTGACAAAATGATAAATGAGTTTCCAAACTTTGTTTGACATCTATGAGTACCTGACAAATGCAGCACAAGCCCACCCAAAAGCAAGTACTAAGCTTATTAGACATCCCTGCATATTGAAACCTCAAATTAAGTTTTGTATGACACAGTAGCATAGTAGATTTTCTCCTAAAGAAACAACAGGAGGAATACAAACTATAAAACCATACTTTGGAAGGATAAGTATGTAAATAATTATATTGCAGTGGTACAATCAAAAGGCAAGGCATCAATGGAAGGTGGTCCAATGAAAAGGAGAAAAGGAAGATAAAAGATAACTTTGAGATAACCATAAAAAATGACTTTGCTTTATAAGTTTCTATTGAAAATTCGGTTTTTGATGGTCCTTTCCATATATCATGCTATAACTGAATACTATACTGCATACTCTTATTTTGTAATGTTTGAGAAACTCAGATGCATGTATTATACACCCTTTGATCAGTGTCAACTGGGACAACAATGCAAACAACCAAGAAGTACTGCATTGCCATATTATTGTTTGGTTGTTGGCTTGCTGCTTATAAAGTGAAACCACCTTACCAATATGTTTGATAACAAAAAAAAAAAATGACAATCTCATGGAAACTAGTCTTTATTCTTTAAGTTTATACCTCAGCCAGAATAACCAAGCCATTTTATTAGACATATTTCCATAAGCTGCAATATTACCCTCCTTTTTCAAACAAGAATTGAACAGTCAATATAATTTTATTTTGGTTTCCCACGTGCATCTTCCTTGTCAATCTATATAATTTTATCTTTTTTTGTTTTCCACATGTATCCTCCCTGTCAATCTAAAATTTCTTTTGGTTTCCCAAAAGTAACCTCATTGAGAGGCAATTTTTGTTTGGAGCATTGAGGAATACTAAATGTGGACACTTCTTCCAACGGAAATTCATGTCAATCTCTATAATGTTTCTTTAATTACAACACACTCCTCTTGTTATGTGGATTCAATGGATGTGAAATAGGAAGCAACCCAGCAAGTTGGTGTCCAAAATATAGGAAATGGAGAATTTAAAAAATTAATATAAAAATCCTTGGAGAAGACAAAGATTTCACAGCTATATTGCACCCAATTAATCAAACAAATTTGAACGCCTCCTGTCAAGCTAAACCTAACATCAGGAATCAGGGTATTGTTTCTCAAGCAATGTCAGTAGAAAACCCAAAAGAAACCTACAAAAACTTAACAATTGCCCCAAACTGAACTTCCTGCTCCAACTAATTGTCAAAACATAATTTCCTGTTGTAACCATATTCAACCATTACACCAATTGGCAAAATAGATAATGAAGAACAACAAGTCCACATTGCATCTCCAAAGTCCAGAGTATTTACTATTATTATAGTTCATGTAGAATTCTTACTATTATGAACGTTATAAGTTTTAATCAATTGTAGCAATTGTGGGAGTTAATGTACCATTACATTTTATTTGTCAATCATTAATTTCTTGTATTTAAAGGTTATTAGTATTATTTTCTTTCAGAGATCACATATATTCTCCACGAGACAATCCTGATCGAGTTGGATCCAATCACTATAAGTATGTTTGCGAATGCGTCCAAAACACCATGAACGGGAGAATTGGGCTTTCCAATGCAAAATTTTTAAAGCAACTTAGGACTTGCTTTGGTGTTGCATCGCCAAAATGAACGTTGATACAAACGCATGCTATGACTAGTTAGTTATCCATCTGAGTTTTAACATAGCTTCATACTCAACAATTGGAATAATCCTGTATGTATCAGTTGTTCCATACCTAGAATTTCTTTACTATTTCCAACACAAAAAAAAAGGAATAAACACACAAGTGATCATATGATATACATGCAATAACTAATACATAAAATAGAGAGAGTTGAGCAAAAGGAAAACAAAGGTACCTGCGCCTGAACGAAAATGGCAAAAGGAGAGCAGAAATCAGTGCTGAGACGGAAAAGGGCGAAATCGAGAGAGTCTAAGGAAGCCATTATATATTGTGAGCCTTTTTTCTCTTCTCCGTTGTCTCAAGTTTTCTTTGTGCCTTAATTTTTAAACTCTCCGATTCTTGCAACACAAACATTTCATGCTATGAGCCTGTTTGATTCTATCTCTACATTACATATCATATGCACCACACGACAAAATTAAACACACACATGACACAACACCACCACTCTTTTGTTTTTTCCCCTCTCTCTCTTCTCTATATCTGTCTTTGATCATGAGTTTGCATTAAAATGCAAGCTTAAAATAGACAAGAGGGGTAGTGACGGTTGGATTGGTGGTTATTAATAGGTACGAGGGACACACCAAAACAAAACAAAACAATTGCTTCGTACGTACGTGCAGATTCGTATCCATTATATATAAGATGCTTCTCAAACTTTCCTTTTTCTCTCGCTTTTTTCAAAACAATTGCCAAAGTACGTACAAATGAAAACTACATGTATTCAACCTTCACTTAGTCATTTCACATGTGCGATACTACAACGTAACAACACATGCCTTCTTCCCGTAAAAAAAATAATGATAAAAAAAACATGCCTTCTTTTTTTGCATGCACCTTTACATATTATTGAACAAATTTCTTGAGATCAGAATTTTGTTAGTGGTGTCTATGTAACATGTATGAGGTCCTGACAGATTAATCTTCGTTTTTGACGGAATTATTTCATATTAATACTATAGTCAGGGGAAAAAAAACTATGTAATATGTAGGTACCAATACTATGCATTACTTTATATTTACTATTTAGGTCATATTGAAATTGTTAGAATTGAAACTTTTCTTGTTATTATAGATATAATGCAGGGACGGATCCAGCAAAAGAAGTTAGGGGAACCAAAAGTCTACAGTATTGAAAAAAAAATTACGAGCCTCCCTTAGCCTTGTAGCCTGCGGTGCAGATAATTTTGAAAGACATTGAAAATATTTTTAATCATGCAGCTTTTGTGGACAAGTTGTGCAACTGTTCACACTACTTTTCTCTTCTATAAATAAAAGCCTTGGCAGATGAACGAAATCATCGAGAGCAAAAACTAAAAACAAAGCTTCTGCCTTCTGGGTAGTTGAGAGAGCACAATGAGAGAAAAAATAGTATTGAGTAAATTCTGACAGTGTGGAAAAAATACACCAAGGTAGGTAACATTTCTATAATTCTTTAGTACCATAAAAATACAGTATTTGAATACGAAAAATACTATATTATATCTCGTGTGTGAAAGAAAATGAAGAGAATATTGAAATATTTTTTAATATATTATAATATTTTTCATAGTTGGTCTTGTGATTTTTTTCTAAGTATTGAAGGATTTCACATTAAATATTGATCATTTTTAAAGTTACCGGTGTTTATTTTATTATTTCCGCTGTTGTTATTTTCAATTTTAATTTACAAACACGTTTCGCTTGTTAACCCCAGTGCCTCTGTTTATGGAAATAAATTCATCATAGCGAACTTTAAAACTCGGTTGGTAGGTGTGGTTGCTAAGACAATGAGATTTAGCAAATTGAGAATCAGAAATGAGTCATAATTTACACATTTGGAACGCAATACAGCTAAAAGAAGCAAAAATTTATAAAGTGTAAGCTCCCCACAAATAATTTTACTTATCATGTCCACAAGACATGCAAATATCCAATAATGCAAATGCTTAAAATATTTAAGAACCATCGTGAAGACCAGTAAAAAACTCTAGCTATAATTATATCGTCAATAAATTTAAACGCCTTCCAAAAAAGCTGCTTCAATTGAAATAAATTGAACAATTTCTCAAACAATAGACTGGATAATACAACAATGTTTCCGAGCATAAAATAATAGTTGTACAAATAGAAAATCGCAACTTATTTAAGGCTGAATTACACATCTTCGGAAGATACAGAAGAAACCCGATCCCTAATCATGGGAAATTTATCAGGTAATTTATACAATGGCCCATCACTTGTAGAAGTAGAACCTTGAAATGCAAGGCCTAGTGTGTATCCTAAAGCTCGAGCTACAGGAACTGCCACTGCATTCCCAACTTGAATGTACCTAAACACAAATATCAAATTCAAATTAAAAGAGACATACCAAAAACACAAGGAGCTAAAAAGTGCAAAGAGCTTAAGACAAAACAGTAAAGTTACCTTTCTTTGACCGGCCCACACAACTTGTAGAAATCTGGAAAACCTTGAAGTCTTGCATTTTCACGAATTGTCAACACTCTATCTTGTTCAGGGTGTAAAATTGCCTAAAAACAATATTTAGCACCCCACGTAAAATGACCATTCTAAAACTAAAGTGCAAATACATGATAAAAACTAATTAAATTTTCGTATATTCTAAAATTCACTTTCGAATTTGATCAAGCTGAAAAATCATCATAAAAAAAGTAATTCTTAATTCACTTTATTAACTTAAGCAACCAATTCATAAAAATATCACTTAAATTACTTTTTTAACTTAGACAAATAATGTTTATAACGACGCCAAAACATATGAATAAAAAAGTGTATCCAAACCTTACAGATATCCACAAAAATATCTGCAAACAAGGAGGATAATTACTCCCATATTGAGGCTAAGTATGGGAACGGATATTTGCCCACAAATTTACACAGATATGAGTCCTATAGTACTCACCCCACCCTGCACATGTATATATAATTTTAATATGTTACTTAACTAAATATTATATATATATATATATATATATATATAATTTTCTATGAAAAAATAATTATGAATTAGAGTTGTTTTATCTTCTATTACTAGTTTTAATTATTGTTTTTGATAATCTAATTTTTAGTCTTCTTGTCATGTTCTAGTTTCTATTGGTATTAGTGGACCAAAACAATATATAGATTTGGGAGATTAACATTTGCAAAAGTATGGAGATCGGAGAAGTTGATTATGATGATGAGGTCAAAGATCCTATCCATTTATTTTAATTCAAAATATATAATTATAACCTAATTAGTTTCAATATATTCTTTTTTTAGAAATCTTAGAGAATGCTGTAATCACATAATATTCAAGTTTAATTAGAATTTTTGTTAAGCAATTAGAACATTAACTTAAGAATTCATATTATGGTAATTAGTATGTGAAATGTTAGAGAATACTTAATTCACATACTATTTGTTATTCACATACTTGTTTTAATACTACCTCGGTCCATATAACAAATAAAAGACAACATTAGTTAAAAAATTATCTCTGAAAAATAACCATCTCTTAAACTATTTAATGTCATGAATAATTTTGGAATAAAATTAAAATTTATGACAAATTAATTAATCTAACCACTTGTATTAGTCTTGGTGAATTAGGTAATTAGTTCCTTATATATAGAGAACCAAAGATAATATTATGTGTGGATGCTTTTAATGTTATGTTTAGATTACTTAATAATTTACTTGAAGTAATTTTTCTAATTAATATATTTTTATTAGTTTATTAACTTTATGTATGAGTTCAGTATAGATATGAGTATATAAATATCCAACATGTACGAGAATGGAAATTAAAGTTGTTATCTATGTGTGTATGGAACTGGGTATAGTTATTTTTTAATGCAGGTATGAAAATAAATATTATAGGACCCTACCCAGACCATACTCATTGTTATCACTACTACCATATCTTACTCATTGTCATCCTTTCCAAAACTACATCACATTTTCAACCAAAAAGAACACATTTATCACTCATAGGCTCTTATGAGTGTTTGAGAAAAGTTATAAATAATATCTTGTGGACAATATATAAGATGTTTTGAGCTTATTTTTAGAGTTTAATGTTGATGCACTAACAGTATAAAATAATTTTACACTATCATTTAATCATAATTCATTGCATAGTTTTAAATAGCGGGTAACGGCCAGTAGCGGCTGACCCTCAGAACGCTATAGCGGGTAGTGGTAAAGCCGCTACTGTTAAGTCCATAAGATACTTATATAATAAGTTATATCACATATATAAATGCTATAAGATAAGAAATCACCCAAAATAGGAGGAAGTGAGGAATGGAAAGTATAATACTACACATTCAAAACAAGGATTCAAGGAACATAAAGGAAGCAACATACTAATTCATTGAAAGTAACTAAATTAATAACATTCTAGGAACACAAATGATCCAAGTAGAGTCAAATAGAAAATTTCCATGGAATGCTTTGTGATGTCATGAAACCACTGGGGGTTGTTGCTGCTGCTTGAAGGCTAAAAGAAGGAGGAGGAGGCAGAAAGAGATCAGAAAATGAAGAAGGAGGAGGCAGAGATCAGAAAATGAAGAAGGAGGAGGCAGAAACAATTAAAACAGAGCAGAAAATGAAGAAGGAACCAAACCTACTGTGTGCACGAACGAGCACGAAGGAACAGCGGGCGGAGAAGGCGATGGGAGAGCAGCAAAGCAGCGGAGAAGAAAAAAAAAACGCAAACTGCAGCGGGAGGAAAGTGAAGCACGTGAATTGCAGAGGTAACCTTCTTTTCAGAGAAAAAATAAAGGGTAAAAGTCCAGACTACCCTCACTTATTGCTGGACTTTTACCCTTTTACCCTTAAGTTTCGTTTAATTTTCAAACCATTGCCCCCGATACCAAAAACTCCTCTGCAACTGCTTCTCTTCACTGTAGCGCCGCTATCGCGCAATACCTTGCTGCCAGCCGCTCCTCTGCCACCGGCCGCTACCGAAAACTGTCGCAGTGCGGCACGGACGTAGCAGCTGGGTGCCGCAACCCGCACCCAGTGCAGTATAGCACGCAAAAGCGCCGCTTTTTAAATCCTAGATTCATTGTTTGAATTACTTTAAAATAATTATGTTAAAAGTCAACAAACTTATCATACATAATAACTAATAATCGAATGACTGTAAAACATTTTATAATGTCAACACATACTACATAACTCTTGATAGAAGTTCATCGTTAGGATCTCTCTTTCTTCCCCTTGTGGAGTCATCGTTGTCCTCCACCGCAAACTCTTTTGCATCGTCACCGTCATTTTCCACAAACCCGACCACATCCCCACAATCATCCTCTACACACCTATCCATGTTGTCATCATAAAGCTTTGCAAGCTCACCCACCACATCACCGAGGTCAATTTCATGTCATTCCTCCTCTACGTGATGGTTGCATTTTCCCTTTTTGCACCGTTTGTGTTCGCACAACCCTCAGAGCTCAAACCCCTTTTCATGTGTGTACACAAAACTGCCATAATCACAATCGCATTCGTTGCGTCAAAATTTCCGTCGTCCTCTAAGAGCATCTCCAATGGGAGATACCAATTGTAAGCAATTTTTTGTGGTTCTCATAGTATCATATCACTCCTAAGGAACTCATCCAATATTTTGCTCCAATGCAAAAAATCACAAAGAACTCAAAAAAATTCTCATATTTATATTTTTCTTAATAAAACTTGACATTTTTCAATTTTCATAATATAAATTAAAATAAATAAAATGAAATATGTAACAATATAAAACAAAATTTTACATAATAATAAATAATTAAACACAATAACATCGAAATAAATAAAAAATCTAGACCTCGAAAAAAATGTTAGTTATTTAACATTACTTTACTTTGCATTTTTATTAGTTAAGGTTAAAAAAATGTGTGCATACTATTTTTTTTGCATTTATTTTCTTTGCCCTATATCACCACACGCGTCCCATTATCCAGAACCTTCCACACACATTCCTCTCTTATGCTATCTCTTCATTTCTCACAAACACAACACAACCCTCTTCTTCCACATGCATGTGCTTTCCCCCTTCCGCTTTGCTTTCCTCCTTCCTTCTTCACTCACCTCATCCACACGCATCCCTAAACTCCAAAATCTTCCTCACGCATCTTCCTCCTTCCTCACGAGAAGACCCTTCATCTCTAATATAGACCAGCAGTGGAAATCCAAGGATAAAAGTCAGAATAAGGGAGAATGGCAAGTCTATCAGAGGAGAATTAAAAAGAAATAGAAGTTGTTATTGTAAATAAGGTAGTTATTTCGGTTAAAGGTTATAAATAGGAGTGCAGGGGGTAAAGAGAGGAGGAGAAAAATAGTATTAGCTTTAGATAGAGACAATGGTCTCTGTAGGAGAAAAGGAATTCTTGTTATTCCTTATTCTTTGAAATCTTTTGTACTCACCTACCAAAAATCAATAAAGGAGTGCGTGTTATTTAGAAATTCACCTTGCGTACTGAGTGTAATTGAAGATACAGATTGTATCAAAGTGGTTCGACCTCTCGTGGTCCACTACGATGGCATCTTCCGAATCCCATGTTGAGGCGTTGGAGAAATCAATGGAGATCATGAACAAGAAATTGGATACCATTGAAGAAATGTGAGTTTATGCAAGATTTGGTGCAAAAACGTGGGTTGGATTCCTCAGATGAAGCTAATTCAGGAGGGGGCAGTGGTGGTTCCAACACAGAACCAATCTTGGGACGTCCTCTTACAAAGAAAATCGAACTTCCAATGTTCAATGGCGAAGACCCACTTGGTTGGATAGCCAAAGCAGAGACTTATTTTGAAATGCAAGAAGTGGCGGAAGATGAACGTGTTCCGATGGCTTTTGTTAGCATGGAAGGACCGGCAATAGCTTGGTTCAGGTTTTTGATGAAGAAAGAACCTCACCAGTCATGGCAACAACTGAAAACAGTCTTGGTAAGACGGTTTGGGGGACGACATGTTGGAAATGCTTACGAGCAGTTAACACAATTAAGACAAGAAGCTTCAGTGGACAAATTCATCCAAGATTTCGAGTCTTTGGTAGCCCAGGTACCAAATGTAGGAGATGAATTGCTTTTGGGTTTCTTTATGGGAGGGTTAAAGGCAGAAATGAGAAATCTTGTGCACATTCATGATCCGCAAGACATCTTTAGAGCAATGGATCTTGCTCGAGATATTGAGCAAACCTTGAGATATTTTTGGAATGAAATGGGATCAAATATGAGCACAAATATTAGAGGAACAGGGGTTGGTTCGACTTTTGCCTACAAGCAGCAATCTGGCTCGGGACAGAGTCAAAAACCACTGTATTCAAGCACTCAAAGTGGCAGTATAAAGCGTGAAAAACCAGTGGTGAGAATCTTTCAACCCCATTCAATGGACGGGAAATTATGGACAACTTTCAAAGGATAACAATAGGGTAAGGAATCTTCCTTACTCTGAATATTTGAAACGTAGAAATGAGGGCAGGTGTTTCCAATGTAATCTTCCATATGGGCCTTTACACCATTGTGCTGAAAAAATATTCGTGTAATGATTTTGGGAGAGCAAGAAGACATTGAAGGAATAGAGGATGAAGTTGTGGTAGCACCTATGCAAGTGCAAGAAATGGAAGAGGAAAAAAGAGATATGGAGAAAGAAGTAAGATGGATGGATTTATCATGGTTTTCAGCAGGACTTTTGACCCAACCTAAAACCATGAAGCTCCAAGGAACTATCAATGGAAATTCTGTCCTGGTGCTTATTGATAGTGGAGCCAACCACAATTTTGTAGGGAGATCTTTAACACAGAAGTTTGGGATTAAGGTTGGGGAGACAAAACCTTTTCGGGTCAGGCTGGGTGATGGACACAAAATGAAGTCCCATATGTGTTGTGATGACCTTATTTTGA
Source organism: Glycine tomentella (assembly GCA_007407185.1). NCBI lineage: Eukaryota > Viridiplantae > Streptophyta > Magnoliopsida > Fabales > Fabaceae > Glycine > Glycine tomentella. The sequence continues at coordinate 1,839,445 of PYAF01004221.1, forward strand.
ATGCATGAGGGCATTCCAAAAACAGCTTTTAAGACTCATCAAGGGCACTATGAATATGTAGTGATGCCTTTTGGATTAACAAATGCCCCAGCTACATTTCAATATGTCATGAATTCTGTTTTGAAACCTTTTTTGGGAAAATTTGTGCTGTTTTTTTTTATGACATTCTCATTTATAGCACAAATTGGGAATCTCATTTAGATCATGTGCATAAAGTATTGACATTGCTGACATTGAATTGCTTTTATGTCCAGAAAAAAAAAAATGTAGCTTTGCAAAATGAAGAATAGAATATTTGGGTCATGTGGTTTCAGCAATGGAGAGTAGAAATGGACCAGAAAAAGGTGGAATCTGTGATAAATTGGCCACTACCCAAATCTGTAAAAGCAGTGAGGGGTTTCTTGGGACTCACAGGATATTATAGGCGATTTATCAAAGATTATGGGAAGATAACAAAGCCTTTAACAGAACTATTAAAAAAGGAGGGCTATAAATGGAATGAAAGAAATCAGAAGGCTTTCAATGAATTAATCACTGTTGTCACCACTGCTCCAGTATTGGCATTACCTGATTTTTCAAAGCAATTTTTCATTGAATGTGATGCGTCAGGAACAGGATTGGGATCTGTTTTATATCAAGAAAATTGTCATACTGCTTATTTTAGCAAAGCATTAGGAGAAAATTCGTTAGCCAAATCTATTTATGAGAAGGAACTTATGGCGTTGGTTTTAGCAATTTAGCATTGGAGACCATATTTGTCGAGAAGAAGATTTGTAGTTTATTCTGATCAAAAGAGCATTCGTTTTCTCTTAGAACAGAGAATTACTACTCAAAATCAACAAAACTGGTTGGCCAAATTATTGGGTTGAGTTTGAAATCAGATACAAAGTGGGAGCGGCAAATAGAGTAGCTGATGCCCTCTCAAGGAGAGAGGAAGGAGTGGAGTTAAAAGCCATCTCAAAAATATATTGGCCTGAAGTTGCAAAAATTGACAAAGAAGTATTACAAGATTCAATTTTGGCAAAAATACATGCTGATTTGGAAAAAGATCCTAATACTCATACACTGGAAATAGGAGACTTTATTATAAAGTTAGATTAGTCATTTCAGCTAAATCAGAATGGATACCAAGACGGTTGACTGAGTTTCATTCATCTACAATAGGAGGACATGCAGGTGTATATAGAACATATAAGAGAATTGCACAATCGATTTTTTGGATGGGAATGAAGGCAAATATAACAAAGTATGTAGCAGAATGCTTAGTGTGTCAGAGAAACAAATATCAGACTTCTTCTCCTGAGGGTTTTCTGCAACCCCTTCCTATTCCTAATGCTGTTTGGGAAGAATTAAGCATGGATTTCATTACTGGACTTCCAAAATTCCAGAGATATGATTGTATTTTAGTGGTGGTGGACAGATTGAGTAAATATGTTCATTCATTATGTTAAAGCATCCTTTCACAACAAGGAATATAGCTGAAGTGTTCATGAAGGAAATTGTGAGATTACATGGCATTCCTGTATCTATAGTAAGTGAAAGGGATCCTATTTTTATGAGCAATTTCTGAAAGGAAATTTTTAGATTGCAGGGGACTAATTTGAAGTTCAGCACAACATATCATCCAGAGTCAGATGGTCAAACAGAAGTAATCAACAGAACATTGGAGGTATATTTGAGATGTTTTTGCTTTAAGCAACCTAGAAAATGGGGAGACTTTTAGCATGGGCTGAATATTGGTATAACACAAGTTATCATTCACCAGCAAAATGTACACCTTTTGAAATAGTATATGGCAGACCCCCTCCTTCAATCTCAAGGTTCATACCAGGAGAGATATTGGTAAAGGTAGTAGCACAAGATTTGATGAATAGGGATGAAGCTTTGAAACAGCTAAAGTATCATTTACAAAAGGCTCAAAAGATAATGAAAAACAGGGCTAATATTCATAGAAAGGATCATACAATGAAAGAAGGAGATTATGTCTATCTAAAGATCAGACCACATCAAAAAAATTCAATGGTCAGAAAATTGAGTCCTAAGCTGCTGCTAGATATTATGGTCCATATTTAATTTTGAAAAAGATTGGAGCAATAACTTTTAAATTACAATTAACCCCTAAGGCCAGAATACACCCAGTTTTTCATGCTTCTCAGTTGAAATTGGCTAGGGGAGATCATCTGGTTGAGCCTAGTTTACCTGAAGATTTGAGCATTGATGCACCAATTTACTGTCCAGCAGCTCGGTTAGGTGATAGGCATGTTAAACAAGGGAATGAAGAATTGCATCAGGTGCTGATACAATGGCAGGGACAAACCAAGGAAGAGGCAACTTGGGAGGATTATGATACAATAAAATGTCAATTTCCAGATTTTAAACTTGAGGACAAGTTTGATTTTGAGGAAGGAGGTATTGATACAGCCAGCAGTGGAAATCCAAGGATATAAGTCAAAATAAGGGAGAATGGCAAGTCTATCAGAGGAGAATTAAAAAGAAATAGAAGTTGTTATTGTAAAGTAGGTAGTTATTTCGGTTAAGGGTTATAAATAGAAGTGCAGGGGGGGTAAAGAGAGGAGGAAAAAAAGGGTATTAGCTTTAGATAGAACAGTGGTTTCTGTAGGAGAAAAGGAATTATTGTTATTCCTTATTCTTTGAAATCTTTTGTACTCACCTACCAAAAATCAATGAAGGAGTGCGTGTTATTCAGAAATTCACCTTGAGTACTGAGTGTAATTGAAGATACAATTTTGTGATTGTATCAATCTCCAGTCACCACCATCGCCGGTTTCTCTACAAAGGATGCTCGCATGCGCAACCCACAATGTTTGAAGTTGATCAGACGGGATCGGAATGGCGTCGTTGGAACTGTTCACGATGAGTGATACTCTTTGATTTGATTTCTGTGATATTTATTGTTGGAACTCTTCATCTTCTTCCCAAATTTGTTGAATCACGTTGATGTTCCTGGACTGTGTTGAGAATAACGGGAATAACAATTTTTATGCCAAAATAATTGTTTTTTAATGGTAAGAAACGGTTCCTTATATAAGGAAAGAACCGTGCGCTGAAGAAATGCGTTCCGTCACGTCAGTTTGCTCCAACGCCAAAAAACGCATAAGAACCGGTTGCTTAGCTTAAGAAACCTACCAAGGAGCTTGCATTGGAAATGCTCTGAGTCGCTATCATACTCCAAGCCATCTTCATCCTTAACCAATCAACAACGTTGCTTTTCGAGCATCGTGAGGATGCCAAACACACGTTTTTTTCTCAATACACTAGAAACAATGCACATTGTTCTCCCCTGTTGGTAAAATCTGCGTCCATTCCATTAATTTTCCACAATAAATCTCAACCATTCATTTTCCCTTATGTTTATTTTTGCTCACATTTACACCCTTATTTATATATCAGCAACCTTTCTTAATCCAGCCCATACCAGATGGCATACACCTATTAGCTCGTCCTTTTCCAACATCTCTTCCACTCTGATAATGACCCACCCCTTTCTTGTTTTTCCCAAACCACTCCAGCTGTCCCCCATTTATATTCCCCAACATTTCTCAACCGTCAAATCCTTCCCTTACACCTTACATTCACACCCACATCATTTGCACCATCTATTTAAGTTACAATCCCTGCCAACAAATTTTTTTGGTCCATGCCTCATGCCAACACCTAACGTGTGTCCATGTTCCCATAGTGTCACGAATCACATAGGCCCACATCACAATCCATTTCGTCCTTTCTAAGGGATTTTATTTTTTCACATGGGCCAACATGTTTTTCATTTTAGACACCACTTTTATCCATTGGCAGTCCGTTTCTTCAAAAAAAAAAAACTTATGAAGACTCATTTCTTCTAAGGACCTTGAGGGCAAGGTTCAAGTGAACCCATCAGCAATGATATGAATGGGCCTAGAGAGGCCCAAATAGGCTAAAAGGTTTAGATATTCTCCTTTGATATTGTTTAGTTTTATTTAATATTCCCTAAAAATACTAGATGTGTCACTTATATGGTTGATATTCTTTGTAAACCCCTATTTAATAGGATATGCACTGTGTAAGGATTATCATTAAAAAAAATATCAATTTTAGGTTTATCTCTTAGTTTTGGTAGAATGATAGGAATAATGATATAATAGAATATCTTGCGCCTATCATATAAGGTGTTCAAAGTAGCTTATTGTTCAAAGTACCTTATGGTTAATTAATTAACTTGTTTTGTTCAAATGGGTCCTATATCATGAGAAGAAATTGTTAAAAAATTATAAAATTTAAAATTTAATTTAATTATTTTTCAAAACATTATTGATTAAAATATGTCATATCTCAGTTGAATTTTACTTTAATTCATAAAAATAAAAAAACATACCTGGTTGTGAGGTTCTGCTCTTGTCACAACAGTTGGAACAGTTTCATCCCACCATAACCGAGCAAAAGGTCTAAAAGAATTACAATATTAAGAATTAAGAGTTAATTTAAATAAACTTTTCAACAAACAATTATAAGAAAATAAAATAAAATGCACCAAAAATTTAAAATAAATCAAATTTCTTGCATAAATAAAAGCTGAGTTAACACAGATTATTTAATAAAAAAAAAAAAAAAAACTTACTTTGACGAAGTTCCATTCAAAAAAATCATGGCAAAAACCGGAACCTGTGAAAAAGGAAACATATTATTAAAAAAAAAAAAAAAAAAAAACAAGTATCGACATCAACATCAACAACACCTTTAATCCAAGTTAATTGGGATCGATGGTAGATGAACCCAATCATAAATCGTAAATGAGACAGAAAGAGAGAGGGGAAGAAAAATGTGAAAATAAGACAAAAGAGAGAAGGGAAAAAGGAAGAAGAAAAAAACTAAAACAAAGACTGGAACATAAAACTACTAATGGATTTAACCCTTCACCAAACTTATAATTTTTCTCTACTCCATCCATTATAAAAACAAGTATAAAATAATTTAATAAATTTGTTAACTTTTATAATAATTATTTTAAAAAACATACTAAATATTTTTTCCAAGTATAAAAAGTTATTACATTGATAAAACATGTACTTAGAGTCATAAGCAAAATACTAAATAATATGCATTTTTTGAATTAGTGCATTTCACGAAAAAAGATACTTAAAAAACAAAATGTAATTATAGAAACGGGATGCTTAAGTAAATTCAATAGATTTGTTACTGTTTAAAGTAAGACAGCAATAAGCACGAAACGTAAACACCATAAACATAAAGAACAGAAAAGAAGATGAAAGAACAAAACAGCAATTTTCATATTTTCTGCATATTTCCATTCATATTTAAGTGCAAATACATAAAAAAATGACAGCTGATCATGACATTCATATATGTTATCGTCAAAAGACATGCAACCACTAGCTTAGGTGTGCAGTTTTGTCCAAAATAAGAAATAAACATAAACTCAGCCATTAGAAATATTACTTACAGCAAAAGTAAGCATGCTGAACAATTAAACATCATTACAACGGTCAATAGTAAACATCAACAGCCAATAGTAAATAAATAAAAAAATTACAGCATAAATTTAACAGTTACCAATGGTTTTCCTGACTCCAAATACACACGTTCCACATCAGGATCCCATTCAACCTTGTTATCGGCTCCCACACGAACACCTGGTAAATCTCTGAAGCATCCACCCTTATAACAATAAAAAAAAATCATTATTAGAAAATTAAACTTAGAAATAGTAGTACTATACCGTGGCAAATAAATGCTAAATGACGGTGAACAAAAACCTTCTTTTTGGGGATCCGACACACACGTTGATAATCATCCACATTCAATTCTAGTGGGCGATGATCATATAGCATAGGCTTGGACGATTTTGTTATACATTGAGGCCCCAACATTTCTACACATTCCTTAAATGAATTACTAATCGGAAAGTTAGTCTGATAAATCCACATCAAAAGCCGAGAAAAGATGTATACAGTATATTATCAGGCATGCCTTAATCGGTAAGTCCGTTAACTTTTTATGCACTCCCCACTTCATCATAATTAGTATCTCATTCTTTTAAAAACAAATGCAAATTTCCAAAAGAGTAATGTTTGTTAATTTAATTTTAGTTACTAGTCCAGAAAATGAAAGACCTAAATGAGTAGATTTTGACGTAAGAAGCAAGAACATCAAGGAGCAATCAAAGTCATTACTAACAATGTAGTGAATCAATTCTAACTGCTTGACGCAATGCTAACACGAAAATTGAAAAGGTTCTTGTTAATGTTCCAAAGAAATTTGAAGCTAAATTCTCTCCCAAAAGACGGAGAAAAAGAACTCTCCAAGCAGATTTGATAGAAGTGATCAATGCTGTTATGCATGAATGACTATATATCAGAAGCAGAAACATGTACTAATGTATTACCATTTTTGCTTAATCTAATAAATCGTTGGAACTCCGTTTGAGCAGCTTTGTCATATTTTATCTCATCACGACGTTCATGGTTCTGAACCTAAACACATTGACAAAGTGAAGTTCATTAATAGATAAGCTAACACAATAAAAATAAGACAGGGTTTGGGAAAATCTGCAACAATGACGTTAAAGTATACCGGAGGAAGGTCAGAAATAGCATCCTCCAATAAAAGCTTCCTCTGTAGTTGAACCTTATGCCCTTCATTGTATGCTACAGTGTTTATCTGCAAAAGCAACATAGAACAAGTTTTTAAGTGAATAAGCAGATGTGCTCACATCGTCAATGTGCCTTCTAGTTAAATGTTGTTGAAGTAATAGAAGTGAACCAATATATAGCATAATGATTTTAACTTATTTTTACATAATGAATTACAAATCATCACATAATAAATACTAACTCTAGTCCTATATATACGCAACAAATTGACTTTTTCTTTAGTCTTAATTATAAGCAACAATGACCAGTTTTCGAACTTACTTAAGATTAAATTTCTTTTATACCTTTAATTTATTGTTAACTTTATTTACTAAACACTCATTCATTGGACTATAAGTATGACATTAAATGTCCATCACTTACAACAGTTAAAGCTAAGGATATTTTTAGAATAAAATTTGAACTTATGACAGTACTAAATGTGACTTCCAATTTTTTTGGTCTTGATAATTTGTCCTATGTTTCTTATATATAGGACCAAAGATAGTATTAATTTTTACAATAACTATCTTAATCATATCACAATGAATTCTTACTAGTTGAAAATGAAAAAAAAATAACAATATCAATAATAGTAAATAGAAATTAAACTCTTATTTATACTCAATTTATCAATATTCACTCTATTTATAACCTCTTAAAAATTACACCACTTATACAGAGGCAAAATGATATGCTTACTCCGACTATGCACCAAAATTATTCAACTATGCTTCCTGGTTGCTGAGAGGTTTTCGAGCTGCTGTTACAGAGGCAAACCTTGTTGACATCCCACTACAGGGACATCCTTATACCTGGTGGAAAAGTAAAGGATCTCCAGATGAAATTGAAGAACGTAAGAGCTATGGCTAGACAATCTTGGTTGGATACTTTCCCTGACTGTAAGCTCATGAATATATTGCAGGAGTCTCTGATCATTCCCCTATTATTCTGGCCCTTTTTGGTCAAGACACAACAAGGAGAAGAAGGAAATTCGGTTTTAAAAATTGCTGGCTCAAAGATGACCTTGACACAGCTGTGAGGAATGGTTGGTCCTCAAATGTCTCCCCTGATTTTCACCAAGACTCCATATGTGTTCTGATGAGCTTTTAGCTTGGGGCCAACGTATTCACAATTGTTTCAAAAACAACATCAAGAAATGTAAGGACAGGTTGTAAATCTTAAGGTACTCTCATGACCCTAGCCGCTTGCGTGAATTTAAAAATACTAGGGAGGATTTAAATTAGCTTTTCCCAAGAATTATTTAGAGACAGAGAGCCAAAGTTTACTGGATAAGGGATGGGGATGCTAATACAAAAAAAAATTCATGATACTGCAAATGGTAGGAAGAAGAAGAATTTCATTTCAAAGCTTACTAATGACAGCAGGGTTACTATTTCTAATCATAATGATCTTTGTAACCTTGCTCGAAATTACTTTGAATCCCTATATAGCTGCAATGATGTTGATGTTGCAGTTATTGTTGAGCCTAAATTGACCACGTGTGATAATGCCTCTCTCATAGCTCCTTTTGAATCGTGGGAATTCAAGGAAGCTGCTTTCAGATGCACTTCTGATAAGTCCCCTGAACCAGATGGCTTTATTCCTACTTTCTACAAAAGATTTTGGGACCTACTTGGTGATGATATTTTTAAAAATGATGTTGCCTGGTTGAATCAAGGTTTCTTTCCTCCTAAACTTAATAGCACTGATATTGTGTTCATCCCAAAAATTGATACACCTACCTCTGAAAGATTTGAGACCTATTTCATTATGCATTGTCCTTTACAAGATTGTCTCAAAAAGTGCTTGCTAACAAGTTAAGAGTTGTGCTACCTCAATGTATCTCTAACAAGCAATCTGCATTTGTGAAGGGTAGATCCATCCTTGTTAATGTCTAAGTTGCTATTGAGATCATCTACCACATGAAATTTAAGGTGAGAGGTAAGGAAGGGGAATTTACTTTAAAGATCGACAACTATAAAGCTTTTGATAAAGTTGATTGGAGTTATTTGAATGCCATGCTTCTAAAGATGGCCTTTGATCCAAACTAGGTAACTTGGATGAGGATGTGTGTTGAATCTGTGGATTTTAATGTGTTGGTCAATGGAGAGGGAGTGGGACCCATTTTACCAAGGAGAGGTCTTACACAAGGGGACCCATTGTACCCCTATCTTTTTGTTATATGTATGGAGGGTCTTCATTACTGAGAGTTCACGAAAGATCTTCACGGTGTCAAAGTGTGTAGGGGAACTCCTCTCCTCACACACTTATTTTTTGTTGATGACTATTTTTTATTTAGCAAGGTTAATGACAAAGAAGTTGATATCCTTCATAGTATCCTTGGTACTTTAGAGAAATCCTCAAGTCTTTCCATCAATTTCCAAAAATCTGAAATCTTTTTTAGCAGAAACACTCCACCAACATCAAGCAACAAATCTCTAGACAATTGCAAGTTACTGAATGTCTGGGAACAGGGATATACCTTAGGATGCCCTCTATGATTGGTAGGAAGCAAAAATCCATAAGTCCCACTTGAGGGATAAAATTTGGAGGAAGATTCGTCATTGGTCAGGAAGATACCTTTCAAAGGCTAGTAGAGAAGTGCCAATCAAATCAGTAGCTCAAGCTATTCTTGCCTATTGCAAGAGTGCATTTCTCCTTCCTTCTACTCTTCAAGATGAGATCCAAAAGATGAACTCAATCTGGTGAGGTAGTAAAAGAAATTTTGGGAAAGGCATCAATTGGCTAAACTGGGAGCATTTGACAATCAAGAAGGATGGAGGTATGAGATTTAGACATTTACATGCTATTAATTTGTCTATGCTAGGGAAACAAGGATGAAAGTTAGCTTCTAACCAGGATGCTATAGTTTCACAAGTTTTCAAGGTCAAATATTATCCAAAGGGAGATTTTTGGGTTTCTCGATGGGTCATAACCCAAGTTTTACATAGCGTAGCATCCACACTTCACAAGCATTGGTCAAAGAGGGCATTAGATGGAGATTAGGAGATGGGAAAATTGTCAAAGATTGGAAGGACTCATGGCTGCATTCTACTGATGGCTCATTCATCACCAGCCCCACTATTGTCTGGAGACCTTATCTATTGATGCTTTGGTAGACCCTTCAACAAAGTCTTGGAATGAAATTCTTCTAAATGATCTCTTCACATCAGAGGATGTCACTAGAATTCTTTCAATGCCAACCTATTTCAGGGATAAACCAAACAAGCTTACATGGACGTTCAACAAGGGTGGTCATTACTCAGACAAATCTGCATGCTTTCATGCTATGCAAAGTATGGCAGATAGTTCAAATCTGTATGGAGAAGGATGTTGGATGGATACATGGCAATTGAAGACTCCACAAAAGATGAAGTTGTTCTTATGGAGAATTCCACAAAATTGTCTCCCTACTCGTGAAAGGCTCCTAAAAAAGGGTGTTCATTGCCCACCCACTTGCTCTTTGTGATCCCATTATATTGAAAACAATTGGCACCTTTTTATTGGTTGTATGCATGCGAAGAAAGCTTAGGAGGAGGTATCACTTTGGAACAAAATTCAGGAAGTTGCTGCAACCGAGGATGACATGAAATCACTATATTCGCATCATTAAAAACCTTCTCCACTGTTCAAACTAATAGCTTTGTTGTTGTCCATTGGTCTCTTTGGAAGCACCAAAATGAGAAGCTTTGGGGAAATGTGGAGAAACCCATTAATGTCTCGCTACAACTCTCCTTCCAGTATATCCAAGACTGGAAGTCCCTTCACTTCCGTAGAACAACATTTCCTTCTGTTGCTACTATTTCATCGTCAAAATGGTCCAAACCACCACTAGAGTTCATCAAATGCAATCTGGATGCCGCACTCTTTTGCTTTTGTTGCCACTTTATCTTGCTGGTTCAAGGGCCTCCCTCCACCCATGAAAGCTGAAGCTCAAGCTCTATCTCAAGTTCTAACTTGGCTACTAAACAACAACTTAACCAAAGTCATCTTGGAGACTGACTGTAAGCAGCTCTGCATTTCTAAATGTTTAAGTTTTGAAAACTGTCCAATCCAGTTTGTTAGTAGGGAAGTCAATCAAGTTGCTCATTCCTTAGCAAGAGCATCTAGATTCTATGCTTGTCAACATGTTTTTTATCACAGTCCTCCTTGTATTGACTCTCTTATTCATTTTGATATAATATAAGCCTTTATTTCTCAAAAAAACAAATATTCAAATTCAAAACATGGATATAGCGAATTTATCAATTTACACATACCTCAAACTCCAAGGGAATAACACCCCTTACAATAACATCATGAGTTGGAAGCGGAAATTGAGGCAACTTCTGCATACATAAAGAAATGCAGTTAAACAAAGGCTATACAACAATAGAAAAATTAAAGATAAAATATTAATCACCTGAGAAGGTGCAGCCCCCCATAAGAAGACACGCAAACGAAACTGAGGAAGCCCGTAAGCACCTGCAGCCATAATTCCTAAACGTGCTTGATAATTCATTTGAAGAAGGCGACCCAAGGCATATCTCCCAAGAAAGCCTTCCGCAAATTTTACAAGATCAACCACATTTTCCATCAATACAAATTTGGGCTTAAGGTATTGAACAATATCCATATAAACAACTAGTTGCTTGTTCTTCTCATCTTCCAAAGGGCTCTCTTTGTTCCGAAACCGATTGAAACCACTAATACCTTGGCAAGGAGGTCCACCACATATTACATCAACATCTCCCTATACAACAACAGCAGCATACATAATAAGTTACATACTTAACACAATTACCAACATCAATATTAACATCACCTTTAACCCAAGCTAATTGGGATCGATGGTAAATGAACCCAATGATAGATACGAGGAGGTTAAAAAAGAAAAGAAGAAAAAGGGAAAGAAGATAAAAGAGAAGAACATAAGATAAAAGAAAAGAAGGGGGAAAGAAGGAGGAGGAGATGAAGAGGAAAAGAACTAAAAAGATATCATCTGGAACATATAGAGATAACGGATCTAACCCTCCACCAAACTTATAATTTTTCTTCATTCCGTCCTAAGACACAATTACCAATATTTTATTATATCAAGATGAATACATCCATTTAAATACAATTCTTAAATATAAATCTATCTCCATAGTAAACTTTAAATACAATTCTTAAAGAAATTGTGCCAAAAACCAGATGGAAGTTGGAACTTACAGGCAAAGGCAATATATTTGACTTGAAGCCTCGACTGACAAATTTTTTAATCTTATCCTTGCAATTACTGTTGCAGAGATAATATTTAAATCAGCTTCATGTCAGAATATAATAAACCTACTATAAATTAGCCAAAAAAAACATGAGAATCAAAATTGAACTTTAAAATAGTATTATCAAAAATAGAATAAAAAGAATTCATCTATTGAAATATAAATAAAAACAAAGTCTGCATCCCATTTCAAAATCCTTAGAAGTTTGATCCTTTGAAGCAAGGAAATTTCTTTAAAGGGAAAAGGCAAATTACAAACCCTGATGAAAAAATTTAAACAGTTAGCATTTATTGGACATGCATATAATTTATCTATGGCTACCACTCCTTATATTTTTTAAGTGAACATATTACTTTAAAAAAGCCAAATACATATGGATATTATATACATCAACATTACATACCTATTTGCTATCTTTAAAATAACACAACACCTAGTTTTGAAATAGAACTATAATCCATACTTCCAAGAATTAGCAAGAACAAGCTCGTGAAATTTTGCCTTACCTTAGACCTTCAATTGGTTCCCAAGAATCTGCATCAGAGCCATAACCCTTCCAATTAACCTTAAAGACATATAAATAGCAAAAATAATATTAGATAATGCATAAAGAAAAAATTAAATAAAGTAGTAAAATAAGGAGTTACAATTACCACCAAAGAAAAAGAACCTTGTAGCTAAACAATGACTACCTTGAAGTATAACCCTTGCTCTTTTTTCTTATTCGGATCACCATAGCAGACAGCAAGGATTTCAGAAACTTCAAATATTTCATCTTCTTCACCTTCATTATTAACCTCTTCATTACTGCTAGTGTCACCGTCCTCTTCACTAAAAAGATTCACATATTTCTCATGTGACACCTTTTTTTCAATGAGAGAGAAGTAACTACATAATTCCTGCCACTCCTTCAATAATGAAAGAAAATTTTCTGCTGTTTCGTTTCGAACCTGATTCAAATAATAAACAATAACAGGTATCAATACTCAAATTTGCTGATCAAAAAAATGTGAAACAGCAAAAGAGATATAAGGTTGGCTTGGTGGTGCAGGTAAAAGGGAGGGAGGGAGAGTCATGAGGTCAAATTCCTCCAGTAATAGAAACTAACAACTAACATTAAAAAAAAAAAATTAAAATAAGTACTCCAAAATAATGTTGAACCCATTATAAAAAAAAATGAAAACAAATGCAAACCTACTCATGTACAGGTTAGCATACTACTTAGTGTTCAGAGTTATTAATGCAAGCAACATTAAATAAAGAGGCATTAAGAATATTTTGCCTAAATAAGATTCATTAAGACCATGTGCTTCTCAAGACCAAGGTTACCCTCTGCTGCTGGGATTGAATTCATCCATATACAGAGCACTCAGGCAGTTTACAATTCACACCCATTTGCTCTTGTTAAGTCAATTAGGAGTATCAACTTACTTCCATAATCACTTCAATGGTGCTTACCCTTGCACCTAAAATTTTCAGTCAAAAGCATACCTTTTTACACAAAAGGCAACTGACCAGAGACACAAGTTCCTCTCACCCATACTTTTTTTTAACCAAAAGGGTGTGCAAAGGTAATAAAGTAGGGGAAGACATCCCAACAACATTGACATCCTGCCCCTACCTCAACTCTGCCACACCACAAAATGATATATAAAAAATGGAAAAAGATTAACAAGCACAAGGAACATCAACCAAAACCCATGGGGAAAATCCCCAAACTAAGAGAACCTATAGTTGGGAAGGCCCAGACTATTTCTAAAAAAGTCTTCCTTGATGAAATCAGGAAGAGTACCACCAAACAAAATTCTGTACACTAAGACCATGGAAGGCAAGCCTACCTGCACAATATTTGCTAATAGAAATCTACCTTGAAAAAATTTAAGTATTTTAAGATTGTATTTTTTATAAATATCATCTTGTTTTGACTATATTAGCTATAATGTATTATTTCAACCTTAGTATATTTGCTACAATATGAAGGATGCAGCAAGCAAAGACAGAAGTGAACACATACATAAAAGCAAAAAAACTTAGAATTACCTTGGTTTCAGGATGGTTTAATTTAAGACATTCACAAGCATGTTGATTCAAGTCCACTGCCCATCTCTATTGAAAAAGAACATTATCAAAATAAACACAGCCAAAACAATATCTGCTTTTATTTAGAACAAGCAAAGAACTCACAGTAACAAGGTTCACACCGGATAAATTTCCACCAAGGCACAAACCAGTTGACATTGCACCACAACCACAATATAAATCTAGTAACTTCATCTCTGGATCTTTACTTTCTTCAGGAAGAAAAGCTTCCTTAGATTGAGAGTTCACTTCATATTTTCCAATTACATTAGTTTCAGAAGATATTGTAGAAGAAGTTTCACTACCAGTTTCCCCATTTTCTGAGAGAAAATAAATACCAAAGCTGAGAATCAATTAAAAAAATGAAAATAGTATACAAAAGTCCATAGATAAAATGAAACCTGATGGTAAGTTAACAAATGTGGAGTATGGCAAAAGATACTGTGTATCACAGTAATAATCACAAGGTGGAATGGCTTCCTTCTTTGCATCTAAATCTACCTGAAATTAAATTAAATTGTTACAAAAAGCTAGAAATTAATATTATCAATAATTGCAATAAAAAATTTAATCCTAACCAGCACATTTACATTTAATGCTATTCTGGCAATGTTCAGCTTTTCAACTAGACAATCCAAAGGGTTGTCATCCTGAACTTCAGAAAAGAAAACTCGCTTTGGTTCAATAAGATATGCAAGTTTTTTAATGACCTGTAAAGTAGAAGAGGTATTAAAAATAAATAAATTACCATCAAATAATAATAGCAAACAAACATCTCATAAGATTTAAAAACAAAGAACAAAATATAACTTACAGTATCTTTAGCCCTGTAATACCATTGTGCCGTAAAATACAGAGCCCCATCAATGGCCTCAAACATCTCAACAATTTTACAAATGTAATTGTCTTCTCCATCCTCTGCCTAAATTTCAAAAATGAAACAAAAAGTTAATATGCTATGGCTCAACAATTCAATTATTAAAATCTAGAAATTTTCAAAAGTTGAATATTCTGTTTCGTGTGTGATAATGCAACTTCGGAGAACACACCTTACCACCAGCCATACAATTTAAATAACTACATATCAATCTATATGTGACCACTTATGGCTTCCAAGAACACAATGGGTACCTCTCTCGGTAATGAAATGAAGTGATTTCTAGTTTTCAGCACAATTATTTCCCCACATATTTCAACCTGAACCATTAAAGTTTGAAGCATAAATGTTACAACTGTTTATGTTAGAAGGAAATATACTCTGACTCACTTTAACACAGGCATCATCGTAAAGTTTGTAAAGCATACACCCATCTACTTCTGCCTGTGTGTAGTGACGTCGGGCTTGTTGAATTTCCTCGTCGTCATCGTTTCTGTGCATACGAACAAAGTCAAAACATCATCACTAAATTGTGAACTGCGAGGAGCTCCGACGAAAGGGATATGAAATGACAATTAACAATGTCAAAAGGTTTTCAGGCCCTATACCTGTTTGATTTTGACCATGTGGTTTGCTTCTTTTCCTGAAAGCAACAAAAAAACAAACCATAATTAAAAATTTGGGGGTTGTAACTGAGGATCAACCTTAAAAGACTGAAGTTTGCTGATACGGAGTTGCCACTAAAAAATTATAAAAGCAGCTATTTAACGTAAAATTACGCTCAACTTACTTAAGCACGTTTCCTTTGTTATTTTAAGAATATAATATAATAAATTAAGACTTTGGAAGTTCTTTTTATAGGAATCGAAGACACCTACCAAAATTAAGACTTTGTTAATTTTTATTATAAACGCATAAATATAACTTTTATTGGTAATTATAAACTCATAAGGACTATTAATTAATACATTAAAATACAATAACTACTTTTAGTTGAAAAATTAAAAATATAAATAAATCAAATTTTTGATGTTGAAATTAGATCAGCCAGTCAGTTGCGTTTAGCACACCTCATCACAGCTCATAAACAAGTCAATCGAATCAAATTTAAATCACTTAAGATTGAGTCTTAAAAATATTAATCTGATTTGGCCTAGCATAGGTTGGTGGATTAAACAAGTTAACTTATTAATCCATCTAAAATTTAAAAAAAAAAAAACAGAAAAAAAAAGAAAATCAATTTATTTAAGAAAAATAAATTAAATTAAATTAGAAAATATAAATTAAATTAAACCCTTTACAAGACATATTATCAAAAATTAGAACTATAATAACAAAAAATTTAAAAATGACAAGCATTTTATATTTATATAATAGCTTAATCAAGATACTAAATAAACAAAATTAAAATTTCCAAAAATTTGAACAAAATTGAATAAATTAGAAAATATTAGCTAAATTAAATCTTCTATATCCACACACTTATAACAAGACATATTATTAGAAGTTAAAATTATAATAATAAAAATTTAGAAAAATAACAAGCATTTCTTATTTACATAATAGTATAGAAAAAAATAATCTTGAACAAAACACTAAAACTAAAGTCTAGAATGTTAAACTTTAAAATTTAAATCAAATACTATAAAATTTTAAAATTTTAAAACTTTAAAGTCTTAAAATAATATTATAAAATATTAAATTATTTGTTATGTGAATTAGGTGAAACAATCTGTGCGCATCACAAGTTTAGTCCAGATGAACCAGATCATAATGTCTGGTCTAATTTCTCAACCAATTATAACTTTTACAGTTTTTTTGTCTGGTCCGACCCAAACCCATGATGCCTTATAAAGGAGGCTGAGACTTGGGCTCTGTACAGAGCTATTTTCTGGGTGATAGGCGTTGGTCTACAAATGTAATTTTCGAAACTGATTGCAACGCTGCAGCCGATAGTTTTACTAGCTGCTCTAAAGTACCATCAGATTTTCATGGCACTTTAAATAAATGTAGAGCAGAATTATTCCCAAACCCAAATTTTACGGTAAATTTTGTGAAGAGACAAATTAATCAGGTAATTCACAATTTAATAAGGATTTCAAAAAAAATTTGCTAACTATTATGATTTTCATTATATTTCAACTTGTATTGTTACTCATATTATGAATGAAATGATATAAGTTTTTCTCCTTAAAAAAAACTTTGTATTCGTAACTATAAACTCAGAAGGGAATCTCAATAATAAATTTATAAAACAAATATTACTTTCAACTGAAGTCTTAAAAATTCTCGCAATCTAAAAGCTAATCTAAATGGAGCTGATACCAACCACAACATGTATGAGTAGGAAATCTTAGAGTTGTCACATGGCGGTTATGGCGGCACCATAACGGGGTTATGAAGGTGTAACGACGGCCTCCGCAATCTGTTAGGCGCTATTCTAGCTCATATAACGGCACCCGCCATTTGGGCTCTGGCGTCGGCCATGACCGTAACACCGTGGCAAGTCACAGCGGGCATGGCGGATTTTTTGTGTTTTTTCGGACATTTTTGGGCTCAGGTAGGCCCATTAGAAACAACCTGACCCGATACACAACTGTTACTCTCAGAGTCTTAGTTGAACCCTTCCCTCTATGAATACAAATATTTTCTCACTCTCACTGGATCCCTAGCTGCACAAAACCTTTCCTACGTGTGAATCCTCCGACGACCCTCTCTACTCTGGTGTTTATCCTTCTTTCTTTTTTCCTGAACTGATTTTCTTTCCATTTTCTCTTTTTTTTCAAATGTTATTCACTCTGTTTATTATGTTTATGTTGGTGCTAAAATTCTCTTTTACATAACTGTCCTTTGTTTTGTTTTTATTTTAATTTCAGAGTTTTAATTATTTTTTTTAGAATTATTATTTGTTTGTTGTCCTGATGTTTTCTTATAAAACCTTATTCCAATTATTTTTCAGAATTATTATTATTATTATTATTATTATTATTATTATTATTATTATTATTATTATTATTATTATTATTATATAATAAAAAAAACTGAAAGAAAAAAACAACCAAAGATGACATAAGTCATATTCAATTGTTTTTCTTATGACCGACACACCATTAAAATGCTATAGATAAACTAGGAAAGGTATAGTGAGGGGTGGATTATGATTGTATCTAATTAGGTCCTAAACTTTGACCAAGCCAAGTTAACCTAAAACACAGAAAACAAAATCACTTTCATGAGGTAGTCATTCAGTAAACAGTAAACTATTGATTTTGTTTCGTTTAAGGCTTATGTGAAACATTCCAAACTATTTTCGTGTGTCGTCGAGTCTAACTATTCAGTAAAACTCAAGATTCAAAAATTAAATTCACATTCGTCATTTGCATCGCTTACACAACAGAACCAAACGCGATGCCCTAATAATAATATGCACAATGCTTCATTTCCAACGATTCTAATGTTTTTACTGCAGAAATGAAAGCTACCTTTTCCTGGTATCGTTTCGGCCAGCGGCGCCTGGCTTCCTCGTCGGGAACAGGCTCTCCGACGAATTTCGCGTTAGGTCCTTCGCCGTCGCTGAGGTTGCCGTCAGTAACGTCCGTGAAGCTGGTTTGCGCCTCTTCTTTGACGGCAGAGGAAGGTGCCACAGCTTCCTCGGGTTCAGATTTGACCAGAGTGGAGCCAGCGACACGAGAGGAGGAGGATCTGGAGGCGCGCTTGCTCGGCACGGTGGCGGGAGAGGCGGAGGATCTGGTTTTGCGCTTGCTAGGCATGGCGGAAGCGGAGAAGAGTGGTGCCGCGAGCGCGAAAATAAATTAGAGAGAGGATGTAATGTAATAATTAAGAGAAAGAAAGAGTGGTTTGAAAATGGGCAAGCGCGAGAGTATTTATAGTAGGCGCTGAAAAAAATTTGAAGAGGGAGGGAGTGGGCGGGAAGGGGAAAATGAATGAGATGGAATGGAATGCGTTTTGGCTTCTGTGCACGGTGCCTTTCTTTCTGAAAGTGTAACGTATCTTCGGTCTGGGGATGGGAACATTTGGGTTTGGGATATTTTTCTTTCCAATTAATTGGACTTTTTTAGTATTTACCATTTGCCAAGTTCGGCTATCATCTTTAATATCTAATAGGAATTTGTATTGTTACCTCTAAAATTGTTTTTTACCTCTACTAGTCATACCCAATACCAAAATATTATTTTTTCCTCTTTTCTTTCATATTGACATTTGGCATTCATCTCATCTTTCTTCCTTTTTTCTTCCTTGTTTTCTCTTTCACTCTCTTTTTTCCTTCCTTTCTTCTTTTTGTCTCTTCCCTCCTTCCTTCCCTCACGTATATCTCCCTTCTCAGGTTATCTTTTGTCCACTTTTGACAACACAACGAAATTAAGATTTAATTATACATTTTGTACAATGAAATTATATTTTTTTAATTTTCTGGCAACACAATGGAATCATAATTCCATTGTGCTGCAAGCAATTTCTTTTTGAATAACCAATTTTTTTGTCTTAATGTAGGTCAATGGATTTAAACCCTTATATATCTTATGATGTTACAATGTCAACTGAATGGGAAAATATGGATGATGAAAGTCAAGATTTCTTTTACCAACTCAACCTTTTATATGGAGTCGTGCCTAATGGTACTAGTTTGGGAAATTGTAATGAAGACATTGATATGTAGGTGCAACCTAATTATCCTGACTTTTCTAGTTATCTCATGACTGATGAGGTATATTTCATGACTTTTATATGTTTGTGTTTTGTGAAGCCTTGTGTTTTGCTACTGAATAATCTTTTTGATTCTCTTAGGTTTTTCAAGAGTGCGATGATTGTTAAATTGGACTCGACGTGTGAGAAATGAGCATGGATTTGTGGTTGTGATTCAAAAGTCAAAAGTAAGTAAAAAAAAAAAAGACATGTTCTATAGGGATAAGGTGGTGAAAAAGGGGGAAAGAAGTAAGTAAAAAAACATGGGTTATTTTATAACATTTCATTTTGTTAAATTAAAAGTATTTCTTTTACATTTCATTTTGTTACATAATAGGATTGAAGTCACATATGCGAGATTGAAGAGGTTGCTTCGTGATAGCATGAGAAATTTGTGTAGTTGTTGGGATGCAATGAATAACATGTTTGTCTTGCAGCATACAACGATTAAGGGTTCATTTCATAAAAGCATAAATGTAGTTTAGCATAGGTTTAATACCCTAGTGTATAAGAAGTTACGTGACTTTGTATCAAGAGAAGCACAAGACATCATTTTTCATGAGTTACAACAGGTTGACACTGTAGGAATTGATAGTTATGCTTGTGGTTGCACACTTAAAGTTACTCACGGTCTACCTCTACCAAGGGTTTGTGAACTTGTTGAATTTATCAATATATACGACTTCATTCCCTTTAAGTCTATTCATATACGTTAGAAGATGTTATCCATTCATATACATTGAAATATGTTATCATTCATAGTTTAGACGACAAGGTGACAATTGGGGGGACTTAACTCTGACACATGAGGTTGATACATAGTTTAAGAGATTTTGACAATTAGATGAGTGCGATAAAATCACCTTAAAGACTAAAGTCTACGAATTTGCATTATGAATACCACTTCAATGTGTTACCCTCTGATGAAGATAAAAACAAAGGGTACACCAATACATTATGAGGATTGTTTATGTCACATCGGATGAAAATTGTGATTACAGGACAATTACAGCTTTGATAGGCTAGGGTGAGGAGTCTTGATCTCTTGTTTGTCAGGATTTGTTCGGGAATTTCAAATATGGCACTCTCTATGTTTAATTATTTGGCTTAGGAGAAATAATGTTTGAATTAATAACCTCTTTGTATGTTGAACGTGACTTAGTACTTGTTGCAAAGTGGATGACCATTTGGATATGGATTATGTCATTGCTAGTCAATATAATGTTGTTTTTGTCAACTTATCTAGAATGCAAAGTTG
Source organism: Glycine tomentella (assembly GCA_007407185.1). Taxonomy (NCBI): domain Eukaryota; kingdom Viridiplantae; phylum Streptophyta; class Magnoliopsida; order Fabales; family Fabaceae; genus Glycine; species Glycine tomentella. The sequence goes on from PYAF01004221.1 coordinate 1,860,259, forward strand.
GACCTTCTTTCCACTTAGGAGTCTTGCACCAACCATGTCCAGTCTCATTTCAATTGGATTTGTCAGTGGAACTCATTTTGTGCAGGTATAAATTATCCATCAAAGATATTGTTTACTTTTGTAAGCTAATATTGATTTATTTGCTAACTTCGTCTTTTGTATGATAATGTAGTTTTTTTATAAAGGATAATTGTCACTTGTTAACATCCGAAAGCCTGTTCATGGTAAAATCCTTAAATGAAATGCATGCTAGCTTTCAACTCAATATAATTTCATTCAACTAGAGGATCTCAATATGTAGTAAGAATTTATGTGGATTGAAATAATTTAAGATATTGAATGTGTATCTTATTAATTTTATGGATGTGTATCTCAGTATGTAGTAGACATTTATACGAAATTTTATTTAATACATAAGTTATATTTATCTATCAAACTCTTAAAAACAAAAAAAAATGTACAACAATAGCAACCCTCATATCAAATCAAAGAGTAATAGAAAGAAAGTGTGAGAGAGAGTCTCCCTTGCATTTCTTAGCAGTACTTTCTCTAACATTCTTTCTCAAAGATTCTCTCTATGATTAATTAGAATTTATTGGAAATCATCAATTTTGGTAGGTTTTGTTTCTTATTCAACATAAATCAGGAGAGACAATCATTAAATGAGAAACAAAACCTTCCAAAAATGGTGGTTTTCAATAAATTTTAATCAAACATAAAAAGAGTTTTGCTAACATTTCTCCTAATCTAAAATAATATCAAAATTAATTTATAATATTTAAACATAATGCATTGGGGTTCTTTCTTTGTTCTTTCTTTTTTTAGGAATGCGAATTAGGATAAATGATTATTTTACTCTCTAAATGTATAAATTGGTAACATTTTGATACCTAAAAGAACAAAAGTGATAATTCAATTCATGAATGTGGAAAAAAAATGACAATTACGTCTTATGTACATATGTACAACTTAATGATAATTTGGTACCTAAAATTTACAACTTAACTGTTGAACATTACAATTTAATGACAAACTTGTATAACAAGACTAACAAAAACATAGTTGTCACATTTTTTTACATATTCAAGGATTTTAAAAAATTGATTATTTAAAAAATTAAATTGTCACCGATTTACACATCAGGGATAAAAATGGTTATTTATCCTATAATCCAATAGGGTGTTTGTATTTTCATTAAATAAGCTTGGATATGAACTACTAAAGCAACCTACACTTGACTCTACAAAATATAATGTGATTTTGAGTTAAATATGGATCTCTTATGTATAATGTGCTTAGAATCTTGTAGTATGTTCAAAAAGTTGCAAGTAACATGAGTATGTAACAAAAAATTAGTCAAGGAAAAAAATATGCACAATCGACTTTGCTATCTTTTGCCAACCGCGCATAAAGTCTTTGGAAACAAAAATTTAAACATGCAGTTATTAAACAAGTTTGGATGTGGATTGTTGAAGCAACTTATAATTAATTTTTGGTTTCGCACATGGTGATTTTGGGATAATCATGGGTATGAAATGTTCAATCAAACAAACACTAATGAGGTGTTTGGTTTCACATCCGAGAGGGGAAATGTATGTAACATATGTGAAAAATTTACTTGGAGTAACTTTGTTGTGAATGTAGATATTTGACACAATTGTCACTTGTGACGCAATGAGATGTCAAACAAATGTATCATATTGTTTATAACCTTATTTGTGTTACTAATAAGACATAAGTTAAATAGAATTTTAAAAACAATTTTTGTGAACGAAATTGTTGATATTTTAACAAGTTAGTTTTTAGGTGTTTAGGAAAAAAGTATTTGCAAATTCAATTTAAGAAAAAAAATATTCTAAACCATTATTCTAAGCATATCAATGGGAAAAAAATTACTAACAATGTTTGTGAAACTTTCACCATAATTTACTATTAATATTTTATAAAAGTAGATTTTTACTGATGATATTTTGCTGAGGCGGTGTGATTCAATAATCAAAACCTAATCCTTACTTTAAAGTTACGTAAATCATGCAAATGAATGCTTGTATGGAAATTGGATAATTATTCACAAAGAAAAGCAAGTTAATAACATTGTTCCAACTTACAATGATGAGATCATTAAAGAATGAGTAAACGCGATGAAATATTTGTAGTAATGCAAGAAAGCAAAAAGTTTAAATCTTCATATTCATTTCATGCCTCTATATCTTTGTAAAAAGTAATAGGTGATTTTGCACAGTACAATTAAAGTGTATGGTTGCAATTAATTAAAAGATAAATAAAGCAAAAAACAAAAACTAAATAAAAAATTATAATAATTTAATAAAATTTTCAAATCATACATAAAATAACCATTATGTCAACATTTAAGTGGAGATATAAGGTTGGTTGGGTGGTAAAAGGAAAAGAAGGGAAGGAGGAAAAGAGGAAGAGGTCGTGGGTTTGAATCCTTCCACTTTGACAAACAACTAACATTTAACAATTAACATTAGACGATAAAAAGAGGTCAATATTTAAACAAAATTCATTATATAAAAAATACTTCCACAAGATATGCATAAGTACATATTCAAAACCTTACAAATAAAAAAGAACATAATGACAATGAGTTGTATGAATTGATTTTCTATTTATAATGATAATCAGGAGACACATTTTTTTTTTTACTTTTATATTTTGGTGAAGAATCCAACACTTTTCTTTTAAAAAAAAAACCCTTTCATTTACTTCATTATGATCTAAACATAAAATTTTAAATTAATTAATGTAAAATAGCATTTTTTAACTCCATTTAATTATCATTGATCACTATGGTTTCATATTTTGGTGAAGGATCAACACATTTTTTTAAACCCTTTCATTTACTCATAATGATCCAAATGTAAAACTTTATTTTTTTAAAATGTAAAATAACTTTTTTTAAACTCCATTTAATTACCATTGATCACTATTTTTTCATATTTCTAATTGATCCAAGACATGTTTTCATATTTCAGTGAAGACACACATTTTTTTAAACCTTTTCAGTTACTTAGCACACTTTTTTTTTTTTACTGCACACATTTTGGTTTGATACATTTTAATCAATTAAAGGTTTTTTGATTTTTATTCCTTTTGAACCAAATGTACTCAGATTTTGGCTTGACTCAATTAAAGCTTTTGTCTTCCTTTATTACTAATAATATCCCTCACCCCCACGTATATATACAAAGATTTCTTATGATATATTTCTTACCTAATCTAATATGATATTTTAATATTTCTTTATTTTTTATTTCTTAATTTATGTAACCTTTAACATTAATTTATGGTGTTAAATTGATAGAAAAATATAATATGAGATTGAAACTAATTGCAACAAATATTTTCATGTTGTTAAAATTCAAAATATACTTCATATAATCATGGTTATCAAAATCGTTATTTAATTCATAAAATTGTACAAGTTTACCGTTCCACATCGCCTCCATGAGTCAAATCATGAGTAGAATTACAAATCGAGTAGAATCGATAGTAAACTTGATAGAATAGGACTACACTCGGTAGAATCGGATCGAACTCGGAGTTAAGTTATGAACTTCAATTTTTTATGTTATTTATAGGTTCATATGAAAAGGAGAAATCACTTACATAAAAAAAGATGAATGACTCAGTTTATGTGATGTACAACTTAAAACTAAAAAAAGTAGACAAATAAGAAAAATTATTGCTCGATCTTCCATTTGAAGATATGAAATTTGATGATGAGTGAATAACAAAAGAGGGAGATGATATTTTTGATGAAGAAAATGTCCAAGTTGAGCAACCTCTAGGTGAAAGTGGTAGTGGAAGCAATACTGACTTGGTTGGAGGAAGTTTAAGTGATCCAACTTTGGATGCATTTGATATTGACAATTTGATTTTGAATGACAATGTTGAATATCACTTCTCAACTGAGGAAGAGCTTGAAGATGATGGAGATGAAGATGGTGGTGGTGGTGGTGATATTGGAGATGATTTAGTTAGAGGATTGATGAACATTTGAAATATTTTTATGTTTTTTAAATGCTTTTATTTTAAGAACTTATGTTTTGTATTATATGAATTTATGTTTGATTGGTGTGGACTATGTTAGTTTATTGAATTATTGTTAAAGTTTGTTATTTTGATTTATTTTAGGGTTAAAATATTTAGTTATAATTTTATATATAAGAATATTAATATATTTTTTATATTGAGTAAACTCTTATAAGTTTACGAGTTGATTCTACAAGTTTAGTTTATGGGATCTTCATGAGTTTATGAAGAATTACGAGTTTGACAACTTTGCATATAATATTCTTATATATAAATTAGTGTTACTAAATTATTTTTATGTTCATTTTCTTTTATGAAATATTTGGGATATGTGAAGAATATATCTTTTTCAATAATTTAAATATATTTTATAACACTTTGTAACTAAAATTATTGTTTTGTTAATACTAACACATGTTATATTACTTTTATTAATTTGAATTGTTTTTATTGTATTATTTATTATATGTGGAAACAAATAATTGAATATTGACTCTCTTTCTTTTAGAGAACTACATTAGTTAAGACAAAATTACCTATATTATAGGTAATCTCCCCATTAAAAAAAAAAAAGTAATCCTCATTTTTATCTTGTCCTATCAATTTCAAATTTAAGAATGAAACATCCTAGTAAAAATGTATTAAAATTCAAGTTAATTATAATTGTAAGTACAAACATATCATTCTAAAAGTTAATTTTGTTGTAAAACTCTTAAATCAAGATATTTTTTTAAGAAAGAAGATGTCATTCTAAAATTATTAAAGTACAAAGAAATTCTAAAAAATACAATTTATTTTATAAAATGAGGTTAATAAAGTGCCATCCAAATCGATATTCAATCTAATTGTATTGCCTTCCTTCAAATTATTTGCAACACACAACTCATTTCTCAATGAGTATGAACTTTCCATCAACCCTTCTAAAAAACACTACAAATAAAAATTTGATAATTTTATCCTTTAAAAAATGATTCTATCATTACCATTCTATCACAAAGGGTTCAAAATGGGGGAATGAAAAAAGTTACAGAAGGACAACAGATCACATCAATTTGTTCTATTTTTATAGTGATAATTAGAAAATATATAAAAAGAAATTAATATGCATTAATTATCCCTTCATTAAAAAATAAACGTAAAGCTTAATTTTTTTATTGCCGATGAATGCTTTTTAATTTTCAGCCATTACACGTTAATTAGCAATTGCCATTAATTACAAATTAATTTTTTAAATTCCAGTCAACACACGTTAATTCACAATTGCCATTAATTGTTAATTCCAAATGAATATAACGTCCACGCTTTTTCTATCTTTTTATCCAGCACACTTTTTTTTAACATCATTTATGAAAAACCATTTTTTCAAAACTACTTCACGTTAATTGTTAAAGGAATATACACGTTACGTTTTGTCTTTTCATTCAGCACACCTTTTTTTTACAACACTAATGTAAAATTATTTTTTCAAAACTACCCCACTCCATATATATATATATATATATATATATATATAAAGAGAAGATAAAGATTAACGTTTCTGGGCACTTACAAGTAAGAAACAAAAACAAAAAATCTTTCAATAGAATAGAACAAGGAACAAGTAATAAATAAATTGCATGCGTGTGCGTATATTCCTAGATCGGCTCTTTCCTCAACAACGCCGCGTGCAGTCCCAACCCTAGGCAGAGAAAATTCCCCAAATCACAAACCCTAGATTGAGAGAAACCCTAACACACCATGGGAACACCCGAGACATCTCGCGAACCCTGCCCCGATCGCATCCTCGACGATATAGGTGGCGCCTTCGGCATGGGAGCGGTGGGTGGCTCCGCCTTCCATTTCCTCAAGGGTCTCTATAATTCCCCTAAGGGCGATCGATTCGTCGGCGCCACCCAGGCCGTGCGCCTTAACGCCCCCCGCGTCGGTGGAAGCTTCGCCGTCTGGGGCGGCCTCTTCTCCGCCTTTGACTGCACCATGGTCTACGCCCGCCAGAAGGAGGACCCCTGGAACTCCATCGTCGCTGGCGCCGCCACCGGCGGCTTCCTCTCCATGCGCCAGGGCCTCGGTGCCTCCGCCCGCTCCGCGGCCTTCGGCGGCGTCCTCCTCGCCCTCATTGAAGGCGCCGGGATCATGCTCAACAAGTTCCTCAGCGCGCAGCAGCCCATGCCTATGATCATGGACGAGCCACCGCCGCCACAGCCGCATCCGCAGCCGCCGCAGTCGTCCGGGAAGCCGTGGCTCGGAGGGTGGTTCGGTGGGGAGAACAAAGAGGAGACCGCCGCCGCCGGAAGCGAGACGAAGATTCTGGAGAGTTTTGATGCTCCCCCTGTGCCCAATTTTGAGTATAAGTAAGTGGAGAGGTTATCTCGTGGTTCAGAGTTCAGACCAAACCAACGTAGTCCTAATTGATCTCCACATGACATGAAATTGAGTGTTATAGTTAATTGAAATGCTTGACTAGTTATCATGTAGAGATTGATTGATTGAGATCATAAAACATATGATGGTCTGAGACTATCTAATAATTTCTCAAGTAATTGGGGTTTGGTTATAGGGTTAGTTATTTTTTTGGCGGAGTTGACAAGTTAAATATTTCATTTGTTGTTGAACCTCACTTGATGATTGTCTATCATTCAATGGTTTTGTTAGCTGTTTTCCTTTTTTTTTTTTTTTTCGCTCTCACGATAATATGTAATATAAGTGTAGTGGTACGCTTTCATCACATCTATAATTTATGTATTGTTTTCTTTTGAATTGAAATTTTGATATCTGATTAGATGGAGCTATTTTAGTGTAAGGGTGGATAGTGGCTTATTTTGAATGTTTAAATGTCTCCTTTCACTGGAAATAGGAGTACTACACAGTTTGAGGGTGCTGTTTTATGACTTTTGTTTGGTTGGAGTAAGACGTTATCCTCTTATATATCTTAACACAGGTTACACAATACTCAGAATGGGATGAAATATGAATCTTTAACATTTAAGTATGTAAAATTCTATGTAGTTTTTTTTAAGGCTTAAATGTGTTTTTCATACCTGCAATATATCCCCTTTTCAGTTTACTATCTATATTTTTTTTTTACTACTTGACATTTTCAAATTTTTTCTTTTGGTTCTGTTAAGTGATGACGTGACGAATTAACAAATTGTCACATCATCGATTTAGTGATGATGTAACAAGTTAACATTAGTGTCACGTCATTACTTAATAGACTTAGACTGACAACAAATACCAAAATTAAAAGTTTGAAAATGTCAGGCAGTAAAAAAAAGTTATTATATTGAAAAAAGAGTATATTACAAGTATGAAAAACATATTTAAGCCTTTCTTTTATTACTTTTTTGTAATGATTTATCAGAGTTATTCTTGTTGGATTTGTTTTTATAGAAGTGTGATATTGTTATTTGTTTTGCATATATTGGTATTTGTTCATGCTCTAAGGATACACTTGCGAGAGAGTCTTAGAAGTTCAGTGTGAACTCAAGAGTCCTGTGAGCTCTACAATGCATGACTTGAGGTGAAGTGAATAAGACTAGTCACTCCTATTTAACAAGTGTGCCATTCTTTAACTGTACCCGCCAATGACACTTTAGAGACTATTATGTTGGGCCCCAAAGACTAGTTGGCCTACCAATTCCTCGCTGCTCTACTGTTTTCCTGCTATCAGTGCACAACAGTTCATTAGCCTTGACTTTGAGTCAGCTCTGCCAATTGATCCGCCATGAGCCTGATTGGACATGGTTAGCCGTTTACTCGATCATTTATGGGTTAATAGTTGATTGGTCAGTTGACAGATCTTGGTCATACACTTCACGCCTCCTTAAGCGCGAAGCCTAAAAAGTATAGGCGACATATAATTTGGTTGGATGGTCCAGTATTATTAGTATATTGGTAGCAGTAAGCACTTTCTTTTCTTTCAAAGTTCATTAGGGACTTGACTAGGTTGATGTTTAGGCTGGGGGAGGTAAATCGCTTTAAAATTCTATAATGTATATGTGTTGTCTTCTCTATTATGGTAGCAGTTTATGCATTATCTGTTTATGTCTTTTCTGCTTACATGATGTCAACATTGGGTTTTATTTCAATTCGCTGATCATTGGATCATTAATTTACTGGGAACATAGGTATAAATTATGCTTTTGGAATTAACCGGCATCTGATCAGAAGTTATTTTATTTAGGTTTAAAAGCAAAAAAAATTGTAGGAACTGAGTATCCTTGTATAGGTTGAAAATAATGCTTTGCTGATTTTAAATCTTGATCATCAACATGAAAATATGTAGGTTTAGTCTTTCTCATGGGTTTTGAAATTCTCACGGGTTTGGAAATTGGAACTTTCTTATAGCCTGTTCATTTATTTTGATTTACAACATGAAGGATTCAGTAAGCAATTGAAGTTTTATGTTATGCATTGTGTGAATATTGCATATTTCTACATTTTTGGTCTCAACAAAATTGTGTATTCTTTATTCTTGTATTTCAATATTATAGTCTTCATTATTTTGGTTGTCCGTATTACAATTTTCTTTGATTGTTATATGTAGATGAGGTCAGGACTCCATTCTTAAATACATCGTGGTTTCTTTAGCAACTGGGAAGATTAGATGTGTAGTGAATTCACCAGTGTTAGCTTGGCACTTACATGAGGTATTTATGTGATATTGGGTGAGTTTGTTTAAAAACAAAATACCTTTAAAATAAACGCTTTTTATATAAGTATTTTTTTTTTTAAGAAGTAGATAAAATTTGTTTCTTAAAAAAAGCAGAAAATTGTTTTTTAAAAAGTAGAAACAGTTTAGATAATTACATTAAAAAAATAAAAATTGACTTGTGGCACACTGGCTGGCTGGATAGTGTTATATGATCCTCGGTTTAATTGTTTTCTAGAGCAAAACTCAATCTGGTCCTTTGGTCCCTGAAAAATTGCGCATTGGGTTTGAAAAAAAGTCACCGAATAATATTTCAACATTACAATCGTAGAACGTTTAAGCGAGTTAGTCTTTCAATTATTTTTCTTTTATTTTTAGTACTTAAATTAGTCTTTAAAAAAGTAAATCATATATGAATTTAGTGCTTGATGGAATACTAATATAAATTTCCCCTTGTTGAAAATATTAACTGAAACGGATGGAAAAAGTTAGTGCCTTGCGTTTGTAGTTTTGAACAATTATTTGTTGATTTTTTCTTTGAAGATTAAATCTAATCCAAGCGTTTTTCTTTAGTGATTTAATTGAGTTCCTTAAATTATCAAACAATCTTCGATGAAACTGTTTTTCGTACCTGAATCCGAATTTGAAGTCTAAATGTAAATTTTACTAAAAGTAGCTGAGGAATGTTACTTAAAATGTAAATTTGAAAGTAATATGGTGTTCTTGCTGTTCCAATCTGAATGGCTTGAGACCTCTTCTTTAATCAAATCAAAGTATGCCCTTCTCTCCTAAAAATAAAAATAAAAAATAAATCGAAGTAGCCTAATTTGTGATCCACCGGGGAAAGACATGACATTAACATAATACACTGTTCTTTTATTTTTCTAAGGCTTAATTACTTTTTTTCCGTGTAATTATGTGTTTTTTTTCTTAGTCTTTACAATTTTATTTTTTGCATTGAGTCCTTACAAATTTGCCTCTTTTTGATTGTTAAAAAAAGGTGAAATGTTTAACGGAGGTCAATGTGATAACAAATGAGTGACTTTCAAAGTTGTTGATATGGGTGTTATATTAAAGTTAAAATATTTTTTTGTTCTTATAAATAGCGAAATGTTTGGATTTCGTCTGCAAAATTTTTAAAATGTTTTTTATCCTCGCAAAATATTGTGCTTTTTTGGCCTTGATGATCACGAAATCTGAATATATGTTGATTATGATTGATCTTCATTAGTGTTCAACATTTGTCAAATTGTTTTTCATGTTATTTTTTTTTATTGAACCCTACAACATGTATGTCCCTTCGAAGACTCGGATTTGTGTCGCCACCTATATCCACCCTTTCTGTCGTGCATGTCATCGACTTTGAAGACCTAGATTTGCACGCACACCAACCTTGGTCCTCCTCGGCACGACATTCCTACACTAGTTCTGTGCTTCATGCAGGACATCCCACCTCTGTGACCACCACCATTGTCGCGAAACTCAAGACCACAAATGAGTTACGCGTGGCCACCCTTGATCTAGTTCGTGTTGTGCAAGACCCTTACCTTGTGTGATTTAGATCTGCGTGCATTTCACCTTTACACAACTATCCCTAACCATAGTGAGAGAAGGGATATGAGATCAGCAACTTTGGTTTGATGGTGGTGGTTGGGTTTGGTTGTGCAGTGGTGGGTTGGGTTTGGTTGTGCGGTGGTTGGTGGTGGTTTTATGTAGTGAACTCAGACTGTTGTTAGTGACTGTTAATGTCTCAAGTAGGGCCATGGGGAACTAAGGAATTTTCACCTCGATTATAACTATGTAGAATAATGTTTTCTACATCATTTATAATAATATCCGATGTAAAAAGGTTGAAAACAATTACCCTTCTCCTCATCAACATACATAGGCTTGGATTAGGTTCAGGTTATCTAAACCTACATCTGAGACAAAAATAACACATTTCAATTTTGCGAGGGAGAAAAATATACCGAAATTTTGTAGAAACGAATTTTGATATTTATAGGAACGAGAAATACGAGTTGCTTAAAGTGAAAATGCAACAGTTATGAAAAAATAGTTCTTTTATAGTTTAAAGCTTTTGTTTCAAAGATAGTTATTTAATAAAAACCTTTTGATAAACCAAAGTTCACTTCTATACTTAAGATGAAAAATAAAAAATTTAATCTTTTTGATCAAAAACCAATTTTTAGATTTGTGCAAAGCAAAGTAAAGAGAGAGAAGGAGGAAGAATGCATAAATGTTTTTATATTAGTTCACTCCAATCTTGGGCTACGTCCAATCCTTACCCTTAAAGATAAGATTTCACTAACACACCAGTGCACAACTGGACCAACAATCACTAGGTTTCACAACCTTACTAGTTCCCCACTGGACTTCAATCTTAGTCCCTACTAGACCAACTACATCATTGGGTTTCGCCTTTGCAGTCACTACTGGACTTTACAAAAAAAGAATTTGTGATTTATTGCACATAATAAAAACTTTCACCTTATAAGAGGGATTACACTAAGGAATATAATCTGTCACTTTTATCTAAGATTATTACAAGTTTTGAAAGCACAATGCAAAAGTGGGTCACTCTCACAGCGAGGGTGGAAGCTAAAAACACATATTTCTCACTCAAATATCTTGTACATGATGTTGCATATTTGGAATGCTTAAACTTGTTCTTTATAACCCTAAAAAATGTCTTATAAAGCTCCCAAGAAGATTGTTGTAATGAGCTTCACTCATTTGATACACTTTTAGAGCAAGTAGGTACACTTTACAGTTGTCATGGAGTGATAACATACAAAACCATTATGAGGAACCTTTCTGATGAACATTATGAAGAACCATCAGAATAGTCATTCTAATATTTGATGAGAAAGAATCCACACTTGATGAATTCCCTTGATGAAATTCAAATTGATATCTGATTTTGATGTAATACAACTTCTTCACTCTTAACACTTCTTTACAACTTCAAGCATTCCAAAGTTGATTACTTTAGAAAGACTTAGTAGAATTTTAGTTGCTGGTGTGTTAGTATTCTGTTCATGATCAGACTTCATAGTTTTCTTCCGTCCTTCAATCTGATGCTTCACATCAATGCTTCTTATGGACTTCTTCAACTTTCAACATACTTGCATCTTCTTTTGTAGATAGCTTTTACTTTCTGATGTGCCTTCACTGAAAGTGCAACATATGGAAAGTGATTATGATGTTGTCCAAGTGATGCTTTCTAAGTCATTCTGAACTATTATGATGTTCAAAACTTAAAGTTAAGGTCTTCATCATTCTGATGTAGATATCTTCATTCTGAACCATGGTGTTTTTCATGTAACCTTTGATAGATCTTCCATGTAAGACCTTGTTGTTCAATATCTTGCCAAGAACCAAGTACTTAGAGGAAAAAAACTTCATCATTCTGATGGGCTTCAATAATTCTTATGAGTTCTAACTCTAACGATTGTTCTATGAAACTTTTTGAGCATCATTCTGAGGACCTCAGAATGAAATAACACTTATGCTTCTTAAAGAATAAACATTGAAACACTTATGCAAAATGTTAGCTATCACTTAAACCCATCATCTTTCAATTTGTATTGCTAATGGTTTGTCATAATTAAAACTAGGGATGTTGATTCAACACTTCTTATACAAACCACACGAAATCATATGTAGCCAAAGAAGCATAATGGGAATAGAATACAAAAAAAAAAAGAACTTATTAAGTTACACAAGTTGGTGTTAGTGATAATTAAAGATAAGGAAGATGTCGAGATGCACTTGGTCAAAGTGCAGGCATGCATATGTATATATCATGTCACTAATATCATATTTATCACTTAATGAATACTCAATCTTGAATCCTTTTCCATCCTCCTTAACACTTAGAGCAAGACCAACTCATGACGACTAAATGGTACATAGTAAAATGTTGAGCATGAAGACCTAGAATTAATTTTGGACTTTTTCAAGCTAAAATTGGTTTTTGTGTTGCATATCATTAGGTCCTTTAATATTGCAACACCATAAGGGTATTGTCATAATTATGCCTAGGTTTATAGGAACACAAAAATTTAAACATTTACTTAATGCCACATGTAGAAGCTAACAAAAAAATATACAAGTTACAATTCAAATACAAATTACATTTAAATACCAAATGCCCTCATATCATGAAAATCATACAAAGCATAAAGAAATACACGGGAATGTAAATTTCAACTATGTTTCTTCTTCTAGTGTTGGCTCTAACTCCATCAACAAGCATCATCACATGTTCTTGAAAATAGGGTGAACTTAAAAGGAAATACAAATAATATATCAATGAGTGCTCTAGGGACTCTATAGGTAACTAGGCTTATCTACCCAACGACATTTTTACTCATATGGTCATGGCTTATCCTCACCAAGTTTATAATAATTCTTTCGTACCTATGGATGGATCTACACCTTATTGTAGAAGCAAATAACACAAGGAAGGTGGGGGGGGGGGGGGAATTGTGTTTTTAGAAATTTAAATTTTTTCTAAGACTGAAAACATGTTTATCGTCTGATGCAGATAAACCTAAAACAGATAAAAAAGGTTTTGATATATATTTTATCCGACGATGAAAAAAACAATTTTCTTAGTAAATCAAAATAAGATATAAGATGTAAAAAAAATTGAAACCCTTTTTCAGTTAAAAAATAAAAGGAAACATACAGAAAATTATACTAGTTTGTCTTAAACCCCTAGAATACGTCAAGTTCTTGGAAACCCACCAAATTTTCCTAATTTATCAAAGTAACAAGTATTTTTCATTGTCATTTCTGGTTCTTACACAAGCAAGCTTTACCTCAAGCTTGACTTTAATCTAATATTCTTTGTCCTACCAACCCACTATTGACTCTAAACAGATCAACAAGATTTGTTGAAAGTTGCACAATGATCAATATGTGATTGTCTTACAGACGAATATATCACTAAGCACTTTAGTCTTTTCTCTCAAGGCTTACAAAGTATTTTGAGAGCTTAGTATCTATATAAAGATTTATAGAAAACTTTACAAAAGCGAATGAAAGAATATGTTGACACAAGATGATTCATATTTTGTTTCTTCAAAACTTCTTTTATTTATAGTCTTCATCTTTAAGTATTCATTGTCTCACAATGGTTGGATTCTTCACTCTGTTCTTCGTTTGAAGTCTTGAGCCCGTTGGAGCATTAAATGCACGTCCCTTCTTTATGCAAAGTCCATCCTGATAGGCTAGCGCATCTTGTACTTCAGCAGAAAAGTCATTTCTTTCATCATAGCAAGTCCGCACCAACAGTGCGTGCCTTTTCATGAGGATTAACGCTTCTAGACTATGGATTCCATTTATTCTTCATAGGACTTTGACAAATCCTAGGAGAATGTTTTATGCATGAAAGAATCTCAAACACAGAGTATTAAATGAAAATCTTAAATATAAATGCTATGCCAAATTGTCTTATGGATGTATCATATGAAAATATAGACATAGAGATAAAAAACATGATCTGATAGCACATTAAACACAACTTTTGTTATTTATTTATTTGCATCTAATCAAAATAATTAAGAATTATAATTCGTCTTTAAGACATAAATATCTTTTGACTTCACATTTACGATAATTAATATTTTCTATCAACTTCTTCCTCACTCTCATTATAATTATTACATTAGCTTGTTCTCATTATTAAACTAGGAGTTCTTGCTTATCAATCTCAATTAATGCACATTTTGCTTGGACTCTACCCTTAGTTATGAACATACATACTCATATCTATACTTGTCCCAACTAGGACTCACATAACACTATTCTAAGCATAACGCTTCTCATACCCTTAACCTTGGTATCGCAACAATATGCATTACAAGTCACAATAGTATTCACATTCTTACAATACAACAACTTAAGCTGAATGGCACACACACATTTCACATAATCCAACACATTACATCGTAACATTATGCATATGTATGCTATGCTCCTTAGACTCTACATAATGCACAAAACTGATGGATTATAAACATTCATAAGTTCACAAGAAAACCCTTTCTCATATGGATTTCATACCATTTATGTTTATGTTATCTCAATCCATAATTTTATACTAACCTTAATTTCTTAAGTGAGAGGATCTAAATATCTTAGATTATATTATCAATCCCATGAATTAGCATAATCAAATAATTTGTATTAAGAAAAATGATTTATTTTAGTTCTTTTACATAATTTTACGTTTTAGTCCTATATGAGCATTTTTTTATGTTACAGCTTTTATTAATTTTTTGACAATGTAAAATGGCCACAAAATAAAGTTTCTGGATCTGTCCAATCCATCTTAGGTTCCTCTAAACAAATCTCGTACAAAACATTGATATCAAACCTTGTAGTTTTACCCCACCCATAAGTATCATGCTTTGTACACGGAGATGGGCAATCCTGATGTTGGGTACCTGGACACAAATCATGGTTCAAAGGTTCCTCTTTTTAAGGTTAACTCTTTAATGGGATAGTGTTGTAGAAGCATAAATAATGATGCATGTTATTGTGTAAAATTAACTTCAAAGTGTATTTTTATGCCTTTCTTGTCGTCTCTAGAAGTCTAAAGATTTATATATTTCATAAATACCATTTCATTCGTGTCAGAAGTTAAGTTGCGCGCATTGGATGCGATCAAACTCCTTATAGTTGATTCTCAATGGCAGAACAGTTGACAACTTGGAAAATAACTGACTAATCATTAATTATATATACCTAGTCCATTGGGTGAGACCGGTGAGTGGGATTTATTTAGGTTGCAAGCCACTACTCTTTTGACTCATTTGTATTCCAATTCATAGAATAAATAATAAGTGACGATGTTTATATTTTAATCTAATCACAATTTATCATCATATATAATAAATTTATTAACTTTTATAATAGTTAATTAATAAATAATAATTTTTTAATTGATTTACCGTATAAATTTTCTTTTATAACAACAATTCATTTATATTAGACTTGCAATAGGAAAATATTGAATCTGAGAGGAAGGGAAAATGAATTTCATCTGATGGCCACTGTAAGATTTTTGTGCAGGAAGGTAAAACCCACCCTCTCTCTGCTGGGGATAATAATCCAATTCCAAA
Organism: Glycine tomentella; assembly: GCA_007407185.1. Lineage (NCBI taxonomy): Eukaryota > Viridiplantae > Streptophyta > Magnoliopsida > Fabales > Fabaceae > Glycine > Glycine tomentella. The sequence goes on from PYAF01004221.1 coordinate 1,876,102, forward strand.
GTAGAATAGTGTGTGTGTGGTTTTGATCTCTTTCCCAGTTTCCCTATCAATAGAGGAGTGGATTTTATCATAGTGTGTGACTGGATTGTGAGCTGACAACTGATAAACAAAAAGCTGAGATAACTCAATAGTCTTTTGTATTCTTATTCATAGAATAAATAAGAGGAGAAAACTTAGATATAGTAATAGTATAGTATTATACAGAATAAATAATAGGAGAAAACTTATATATAGTAAAGGATTATATAGATTATTGAGGTGAAATTTTAATTTTGATTGAAGAATAACAAAAATAGTATCTAAGGTATAACTGATAGTATAATAATTTTTATACACGGTTAATAATGTAAAATGTATGATGAGTTTATTGATTATTTTAATAATTACTTACAAAGTCAAACTGATGATGGTTTTCGATTGATTAATAGTATATAAAAATTTATGCATTGATAGTGCAGGACTATACTATTAAACTCTTATTCATACCACACTTGCAATTGAAAAGTATTCAATAAATCGTAGTTAGTGGAAGGAAAATGCATTTCATCTGATAGTCACTGTACGATTTCAGTGCTGGAAGGTAAAAATCACACTCTATCTGTCGGGTTAAGTGGAGAATGGATTTAGTGTGTGTGATTTTGATGTTGTTCAATCATTAGGGGAGTGGATTTTGTCAAAGTATGACAGTGTGGGACTGGGTTGTGGGGCATTGTTTCCTCACAATTGATGCTTCATGCCCAATTGAAGCCTCAGTGAGTGAAAATAACAGATGCACTAGCCTTTGGTTTGTGCATTAGTCAAGTCAAGGTCTTCTATTGATGGGCACCACATCATTGTCCTTCGTGGTGGAATGTTTACGTTAAGGTTTTCTTTCCACAAATGCGTGCTGCTTGGGTTGGAGATAATAATACACTCAATATGAATAGACTAAAATGATATAACTACACGAGATGATCTTTCATTATATGATAAATTATTTAGCAGTATTATATGTCATAATGTCACCAAAGTGTTTCACACGAACTCAGCACGTAGTCATGTGCTTATACCTTATTTGATAAACATTATATTTAAAAGAGTCAAGAATTATTATCAAGCATAAATAATTAAATTTGTCAAAGTGAGGAGTTGACAAATTAGTATCTAAAATATGAAAAATTCAAATTAGTTTCTGAATGTATAAAAAATACAACAAATTAATACCAAAAGACAATTTAATGATAAATTGGTTCTTAAATTTGGAACTTAATATCAAATTGGTATTCTAAAAATATAATTTATTGACAAATTGTTCTTTGAACTTTATAATTTAATGAGAAAATAATCTCACAAATTTAATGATAGGACTAATTTATTGTAGTTTTAGGAACTAAATTTGTATTTTTTAAATTTTAGAGACCAATTTATTACTGTATTAGATTTTTTAAGATTTGACTATTTTAAGAACTCTGACTGTTGGTATTATATACAGTTTTTCTATCCACAAATTTGAACTGGTAAGCACTTTGCAAATTTATTCTACTTTGAAAGTGACTTTGAGTAACTAAACTGGGCAGAAATAATAATCATCAACATTCAACAGTATCCCCATGTCCATAAGCATATATTGAATCTTCAGTCCAAGTTTAGAGGAAAAAAGTCTCAAGCAACCGTAGACTATAAGTCTTCTTTCTCCCTCCTCCTTTGCAAATTAACTGCATTTCAAAACACACAACTGAAAACCAGAGAAAAAAAACACAAACACTCACATGACAGTACCATTTTACTATTATTATTATTATTATTATTTATCCATATTCCTAATCCTGAGCCATGTACACTCTCAGACTCAGCTGCAAGATCAAGAACATGCAGTCCTAATGAATATAAAGCGGCACCTAAAAAACCCTTCGTTCCTCAGTCACTGGACAACATCAAACACTACCTCTCACTGCACTTGGCCAGAAATCACATGCACCAGTGACTACTCAGTAGTCACTGGATTGACTCTGGTCAACAGCAGCATCACTCAAACACTACCACCTTTCATGTGTGACCTCAAAAATCTCACACTTGTTAATTTCAGCAGGAATTCCATTCCAGGGGAGTTCCCAACATTTCTCTACAAATGTTCCAAGCTGGTTTACCTCGACCTCGAAATGAACGATTTTTCCGGCACCATTCCTGATGACATAGACAACTTGGTTAACTTGCAGCATCTTAATCTCGGTTCCACAAGCTTTAGTGGTGACATTCCTGCAAGCATTGGAAGGTTAAAGGAACTGAGAGTGCTTCAACTTCACTTTTGTCTATTCAATGGTACTTTCCCTTATGAGAGTATTGCCAACTTGTTCCATCTTGAATTCTTGGATATGTCCTCTAACTTGGTGCTCCCTCCTTCCAAGCTCTCATCAAGCTTGACCCGGTTGAAAAAATTGAAGTTCTTTCACATGTACAGTTCCAAACTGTTTGGGGAAATCCCTGAAACCATTGGAGAAATGGTGGCTTTGGAGAACTTGGATTTATCGCAAAGCAATTTAACCGGACACATTCCTAGAGGCTTGTTCATGCTCAAGAATTTGAGCACACTGTACCTTTTCCAGAACAAGCTCTATGGAGAGATACCTGGTGTGGTTGAAGCATCGAATTTGAGCGAACTCGATCTTGCAGAGAACAATCTTGAGGGGAAAATACCTCATGATTTTGGGAAGCTCAAAAAGCTAACACGGTTGAGTTTGTCTCTCAATAACTTGTCAGGGGAGATACCACAAAGCATAGGCCGTATTCCATCTCTGATATATTTTCAGGTCATGTTCAATAGCTTGTCAGGTATTCTTCCTCCTGATTTAGGTCACTACTCGGAGCTTAAAACATTTTTGGTTGCAAACAACAGTTTTACTGGAAGGCTCCCAGAGAACTTGTGCTATCATGGTCATTTACTTAATTTAACTGCTTATGATAATTGTCTGAGTGGTGAATTGCCAGAATCAATTGGCCATTGTAGTAGCCTGAAGGATTTAAAAATCTACAGTAATGAGTTTTCTGGTAGCATTCCTAGTGGTCTTTGGACTTTCAATTTGTCAAATTTCATGGTGAGTTATAATAAGTTCACTGGTGAGCTTCCTGAGAGATTGTCGCCGAGTATTTCGCGCTTGGAGATAAATCACAATCGGTTTTTTGGTAGGATTCCAACAGGTGTATCTTCATGGACTAATGTGGTTGTTTTTAAAGCAAGTGAGAACTACCTTAATGGGAGTGTTCCAAAAAGGTTAACATCTCTTCCCAAGTTAACAACTCTATTGCTTGATCATAACCAGCTCACAGGGCCACTTCCATCAGATATCATATCATGGCAATCCCTTGTAACTCTAAATTTGAGCCAAAACAAACTCTCTGGACATATCCCAGATTCAATTGGTCTGTTACCCGTCCTTAGCGTACTCGACCTGTCAGAAAATCAATTCTCTGGTGAAGTTCCTTCTAAACTTCCCAGAATCACCAATCTCAATCTATCCTCCAATTATTTGACAGGGAAGGTTCCAAGTGAATTTGACAATCCTGCTTATGACACAAGCTTTTTGGACAATTCTGGCCTCTGTGCTAATACTCCAGCACTGAAACTTAGGCCGTGCAATGTTGGCTTTGAAAGGCCATCCAAAGGCTCTTCTTGGTCTCTTGCTTTGATTATGTGCCTGGTAGCAATAGCCTTGTTGCTGGTTTTGTCGATTTCGCTCTTGATTATTAAACTTCACCGAAGAAGCAAACGAGGATTTGATAAGTCATGGAAGCTCATTTCCTTTCAAAAGCTAAGTTTCACTGAATCAAGCATAGTGTCATCAATGTCAGAACATAATGTTATTGGAAGTGGTGGATTTGGTACAGTATACCGTGTTCCGGTTGATGCTTTAGGCTATGTTGCTGTGAAAAAGATCTCCAGTAAGAGAAAGTTAGACCACAAGCTAGAGAGCTCATTTCGCGCAGAAGTTAAAATACTGAGTAACATTCGTCACAAAAACATTGTGAAATTGTTGTGCTGCATCTCTAACGAGGATTCTATGCTCCTTGTTTATGAGTATTCGGAAAACCGTAGCCTAGATAGGTGGCTGCACAATAAGAACAAATCACCAACAGCTGTGTCAGGTTCAGTGCATCATTTTGAACTTGATTGGCAAAAGAGATTGCAAATTGCCATTGGTGTTGCTCATGGTTTGTGCTACATGCACCATGATTGCTCGCCACCGATTGTTCATCGAGATATAAAAACAAGCAACATCCTTTTGGATGCTCAATTCAATGCAAAAGTTGCTGATTTTGGTCTGGCTAGGATGTTAATGAAGCCAGGGGAACTTGTTACCATGTCATCTGTTATCAGTTCATTTGGCTATATGGCTCCAGGTGAATAATAATGACATGCCAATCAATCCTTTTTGTTTTTCTTGCTCACAAATATGTTGTTTAGTTAAGGGCATGTTTACTTCTGTTTTCTTTTCCTGTTTTCACTTTTAATTTACAAAAAAACTGTCACATTGTTTTAAATTTGTTTTCTATTTTCAAAGATTTTCACAGCAAGCAGAGAAAACAAAAAATGGTTGTTTTCACAGTTTCTTGTGCAAATATTTGAAAATGATAAAATAGATGGAAAGCAAGGTGACAATTTTGTGAGTTAAAAGTGAAAAACAGGAAATGAAAACAAAAGAAAACAAGCCTGAAATTCTCCGTGTCTTTTTTTTCTCATTGGAATAAGTTTAATCTGAATGTGCTATAATTGCATCGCAGAATATGTTCAAACAACGCGAGTCAGCGAGAAGATTGACGTATTCAGCTTTGGGGTTATACTACTGGAGCTGACAACTGGTAAAGAAGCTAACTATGGTGATGAGCACTCATCTCTTGCAGAGTGGGCATGGCGCCACATTATTGTAGGAAGCAACATAGAAGAGCTGCTAGACATTGATTTCATGGATCCAAGTTACAAGAATGAAATGTGCAGTGTTTTCAAACTTGGAGTGTTGTGTACTTCAACACTTCCTACTAATAGGCCTTCCATGAAGGAGGTGCTACACATATTGCTCAGCTGTGGAGAAGGATTTGCGTTTGGAGAGGGGAATGTTAGGCAATATGATGGTGTTCCCCTTCTTAAGAATTCAAAATGGGGGAGTAGTTTGGATGCTGTCGACAATGATAGTGACTAGATTATAGTCCTCATCAAAACTTAGAACAAACCAAACATATTGGGTTGTAGAAGGTAGAAAGTGGAATATAGCAGTATAAAAGCATGGTTTTGAGGCAGTGTTTGTGATTTGTGAGGTTCATTTTCCTAGTTTGATATTCCTCCTTCTTCCGTCCTTTTTTCAATAATATATTATAAATCAAATAGTATAGTGGTACTGTGGTAGAGTTCCAATATAATTGTCTGTCTTTTCTCTGTTTTTCAGTGGATGCTAGATGCTATTTAACTCCAAAAGTTACTAGAAATTGATTATTGTATCTATTAAACTTAAAATCATTTGATAAACTTCATGACTATGTAATTGATCTCGGTGTATTACTGAAGTAAATAACACAAAAGTTTAAGTCAACTTCGCTGCTTTCCCTTGTTGACTGTGCAGGTTCATTTGAATCAATGCTCGACATGTTTTTGGCTTTTATTTAATTTAAATATATTTTTCATTATTACACCCTTTGTTCGATTATAATTTTCGTACGAAGTTATTTTTTATATATAATACTAGTAGATGAAAGAAAATATTAATTTTATAAAATTAACCTTATAATCATGAGATATAAGATATATTTATGGTTGAAAATGGAAGACTCAAGGGTGAAGGAAGAAAGAGAAGTCACTTATTCAAACATCTCTTATTGACATTTATAACAAAAATGAATAAATTAATATTTGTCAATAAAATCAATAAAAATTGGGTTCAATTGATGAATCTTCGAAATTCAACTCACTTCTGATGCATAAAAAACTTTATAATCATTAATTCATTATTTAGATCATATAATTAATATTTTAAGAGATATAAGTAAAAATGTAATTAATGTTAGTTTGAGAAATTAAAATTACAATAATTATTTTGAAATATTTTTTTTTCTTATACAACGATTATTATGAAATTATTACATAATAGTATGTATTTTAGTTTTTTTAATATATATTTTTGTTTTATTTTAGTTCATGATGTAACAACCGGTACATGCATTTGTGTTATTGTTACATTTCTTATATAGTTTAATTTTTTTTATATTGGTCTATAGTATATTTAAATATTTCTATTTTAATTGATGTTATTTAGACTGGGGTAAATTTTGGTGCCTCGCTGTCTCTTTATATTTTTAAAATAAAAATACAATAGAAAAAGAGAGAGATGGGCAGTTATATAGTAGTTGGTGATTTGTGATGATAATTATAGTTATAGAGATAAAATAGTGAGAGAGTAATGGTAATTTGCTTGTATAATTATAAAGATAAAATAGACATAATAAAAATATGTACATCAAAATTCTCTATTTTCATTACATAGTATAGATAATATTAAGTTTGTTTTCTAACTACTGTCACTTAACAGAGAAACCTTGATGCAAGGCAAAAATAAAATAAAATAAAAACAGAAACAGACAAAAAAATGTCAAGAAAAAGGAAAAGTATATTTTATAAGAACAAAAAATATTAAAGTCCTTCTATTTTCTTTTTATCTTTAGTAAAATGTGGTAAATTTTTGCTTATAAAAATCAAAACCAGGCAAATTATTCAATCAAAATTACTCTTCGTTTTATGTTTTATAACTAATCTATAAAATAAAATTATCAGATATCAAGACTTAGTTATAAACATTCCTATTTATCCAAAATGTATTTATGATGAATCTTATTTTATTTAATAAATGTTCCTATTTATTATAA